>OX155905.1:42907930-43220466 GCA_944588485.1 Phosphuga atrata | reverse complement strand
AAGACTAGACAGACAAGACTAGACAGACAAGACTAGACAGACAAGACTAGACAGACAAGACTAGACAGACAAGACTAGACAGACAAGACTAGACAGACAAGACTAGACAGACAAGACTAGACAGACAAGACTAGACAGACAAGACTAGACAGACAAGACTAGACAGACAAGACTAGACAGACAAGACTAGACAGACAAGACTAGACAGACAAGACTAGACAGACAAGACTAGACAGACAAGACTAGACAGACAAGACTAGACAGACAAGACTAGACAGACAAGACTAGACAGACAAGACTAGACAGACAAGACTAGACAGACAAGACTAGACAGACAAGACTAGACAGACAAGACTAGACAGACAAGACTAGACAGACAAGACTAGACAGACAAGACTAGACAGACAAGACTAGACAGACAAGACTAGACAGACAAGACTAGACAGACAAGACTAGACAGACAAGACTAGACAGACAAGACTAGACAGACAAGACTAGACAGACAAGACTAGACAGACAAGACTAGACAGACAAGACTAGACAGACAAGACTAGACAGACAAGACTAGACAGACAAGACTAGACAGACAAGACTAGACAGACAAGACTAGACAGACAAGACTAGACAGACAAGACTAGACAGACAAGACTAGACAGACAAGACTAGACAGACAAGACTAGACAGACAAGACTAGACAGACAAGACTAGACAGACAAGACTAGACAGACAAGACTAGACAGACAAGACTAGACAGACAAGACTAGACAGACAAGACTAGACAGACAAGACTAGACAGACAAGACTAGACAGACAAGACTAGACAGACAAGACTAGACAGACAAGACTAGACAGACAAGACTAGACAGACAAGACTAGACAGACAAGACTAGACAGACAAGACTAGACAGACAAGACTAGACAGACAAGACTAGACAGACAAGACTAGACAGACAAGACTAGACAGACAAGACTAGACAGACAAGACTAGACAGACAAGACTAGACAGACAAGACTAGACAGACAAGACTAGACAGACAAGACTAGACAGACAAGACTAGACAGACAAGACTAGACAGACAAGACTAGACAGACAAGACTAGACAGACAAGACTAGACAGACAAGACTAGACAGACAAGACTAGACAGACAAGACTAGACAGACAAGACTAGACAGACAAGACTAGACAGACAAGACTAGACAGACAAGACTAGACAGACAAGACTAGACAGACAAGACTAGACAGACAAGACTAGACAGACAAGACTAGACAGACAAGACTAGACAGACAAGACTAGACAGACAAGACTAGACAGACAAGACTAGACAGACAAGACTAGACAGACAAGACTAGACAGACAAGACTAGACAGACAAGACTAGACAGACAAGACTAGACAGACAAGACTAGACAGACAAGACTAGACAGACAAGACTAGACAGACAAGACTAGACAGACAAGACTAGACAGACAAGACTAGACAGACAAGACTAGACAGACAAGACTAGACAGACAAGACTAGACAGACAAGACTAGACAGACAAGACTAGACAGACAAGACTAGACAGACAAGACTAGACAGACAAGACTAGACAGACAAGACTAGACAGACAAGACTAGACAGACAAGACTAGACAGACAAGACTAGACAGACAAGACTAGACAGACAAGACTAGACAGACAAGACTAGACAGACAAGACTAGACAGACAAGACTAGACAGACAAGACTAGACAGACAAGACTAGACAAGACTAGACAGACAAGACTAGACAGACAAGACTAGACAGACAAGACTAGACAGACAAGACTAGACAGACAAGACTAGACAGACAAGACTAGACAGACAAGACTAGACAGACAAGACTAGACAGACAAGACTAGACAGACAAGACTAGACAGACAAGACTAGACAGACAAGACTAGACAGACAAGACTAGACAGACAAGACTAGACAGACAAGACTAGACAGACAAGACTAGACAGACAAGACTAGACAGACAAGACTAGACAGACAAGACTAGACAGACAAGACTAGACAGACAAGACTAGACAGACAAGACTAGACAGACAAGACTAGACAAGACTAGACAGACAAGACTAGACAGACAAGACTAGACAGACAAGACTAGACAGACAAGACTAGACAGACAAGACTAGACAGACAAGACTAGACAGACAAGACTAGACATACAAGACTAGACAGACAAGACTAGACAGACAAGACTAGACAGACAAGACTAGACAGACAAGACTAGACAGACAAGACTAGACAGACAAGACTAGACAGACAAGACTAGACAGACAAGACTAGACAGACAAGACTAGACAGACAAGACTAGACAGACAAGACTAGACAGACAAGACTAGACAGACAAGACTAGACAGACAAGACTAGACAGACAAGACTAGACAGACAAGACTAGACAGACAAGACTAGACAGACAAGACTAGACAGACAAGACTAGACAGACAAGACTAGACAGACAAGACTAGACAGACAAGACTAGACAGACAAGACTAGACAGACAAGACTAGACAGACAAGACTAGACAGACAAGACTAGACAGACAAGACTAGACAGACAAGACTAGACAGACAAGACTAGACAGACAAGACTAGACAGACAAGACTAGACAGACAAGACTAGACAGACAAGACTAGACAGACAAGACTAGACAGACAAGACTAGACAGACAAGACTAGACAGACAAGACTAGACAGACAAGACTAGACAGACAAGACTAGACAGACAAGACTAGACAGACAAGACTAGACAGACAAGACTAGACAGACAAGACTAGACAGACAAGACTAGACAGACAAGACTAGACAGACAAGACTAGACAGACAAGACTAGACAGACAAGACTAGACAGACAAGACTAGACAGACAAGACTAGACAGACAAGACTAGACAGACAAGACTAGACAGACAAGACTAGACAGACAAGACTAGACAGACAAGACTAGACAGACAAGACTAGACAGACAAGACTAGACAGACAAGACTAGACAGACAAGACTAGACAGACAAGACTAGACAGACAAGACTAGACAGACAAGACTAGACAGACAAGACTAGACAGACAAGACTAGACAGACAAGACTAGACAGACAAGACTAGACAGACAAGACTAGACAGACAAGACTAGACAGACAAGACTAGACAGACAAGACTAGACAGACAAGACTAGACAGACAAGACTAGACAGACAAGACTAGACAGACAAGACTAGACAGACAAGACTAGACAGACAAGACTAGACAGACAAGACTAGACAGACAAGACTAGACAGACAAGACTAGACAGACAAGACTAGACAGACAAGACTAGACAGACAAGACTAGACAGACAAGACTAGACAGACAAGACTAGACAGACAAGACTAGACAGACAAGACTAGACAGACAAGACTAGACAGACAAGACTAGACAGACAAGACTAGACAGACAAGACTAGACAGACAAGACTAGACAGACAAGACTAGACAGACAAGACTAGACAGACAAGACTAGACAGACAAGACTAGACAGACAAGACTAGACAGACAAGACTAGACAGACAAGACTAGACAGACAAGACTAGACAGACAAGACTAGACAGACAAGACTAGACAGACAAGACTAGACAGACAAGACTAGACAGACAAGACTAGACAGACAAGACTAGACAGACAAGACTAGACAGACAAGACTAGACAGACAAGACTAGACAGACAAGACTAGACAGACAAGACTAGACAGACAAGACTAGACAGACAAGACTAGACAGACAAGACTAGACAGACAAGACTAGACAGACAAGACTAGACAGACAAGACTAGACAGACAAGACTAGACAGACAAGACTAGACAGACAAGACTAGACAGACAAGACTAGACAGACAAGACTAGACAGACAAGACTAGACAGACAAGACTAGACAGACAAGACTAGACAGACAAGACTAGACAGACAAGACTAGACAGACAAGACTAGACAGACAAGACTAGACAGACAAGACTAGACAGACAAGACTAGACAGACAAGACTAGACAGACAAGACTAGACAGACAAGACTAGACAGACAAGACTAGACAGACAAGACTAGACAGACAAGACTAGACAGACAAGACTAGACAGACAAGACTAGACAGACAAGACTAGACAGACAAGACTAGACAGACAAGACTAGACAGACAAGACTAGACAGACAAGACTAGACAGACAAGACTAGACAGACAAGACTAGACAGACAAGACTAGACAGACAAGACTAGACAGACAAGACTAGACAGACAAGACTAGACAGACAAGACTAGACAGACAAGACTAGACAGACAAGACTAGACAGACAAGACTAGACAGACAAGACTAGACAGACAAGACTAGACAGACAAGACTAGACAGACAAGACTAGACAGACAAGACTAGACAGACAAGACTAGACAGACAAGACTAGACAGACAAGACTAGACAGACAAGACTAGACAGACAAGACTAGACAGACAAGACTAGACAGACAAGACTAGACAGACAAGACTAGACAGACAAGACTAGACAGACAAGACTAGACAGACAAGACTAGACAGACAAGACTAGACAGACAAGACTAGACAGACAAGACTAGACAGACAAGACTAGACAGACAAGACTAGACAGACAAGACTAGACAGACAAGACTAGACAGACAAGACTAGACAGACAAGACTAGACAGACAAGACTAGACAGACAAGACTAGACAGACAAGACTAGACAGACAAGACTAGACAGACAAGACTAGACAGACAAGACTAGACAGACAAGACTAGACAGACAAGACTAGACAGACAAGACTAGACAGACAAGACTAGACAGACAAGACTAGACAGACAAGACTAGACAGACAAGACTAGACAGACAAGACTAGACAGACAAGACTAGACAGACAAGACTAGACAGACAAGACTAGACAGACAAGACTAGACAGACAAGACTAGACAGACAAGACTAGACAGACAAGACTAGACAGACAAGACTAGACAGACAAGACTAGACAGACAAGACTAGACAGACAAGACTAGACAGACAAGACTAGACAGACAAGACTAGACAGACAAGACTAGACAGACAAGACTAGACAGACAAGACTAGACAGACAAGACTAGACAGACAAGACTAGACAGACAAGACTAGACAGACAAGACTAGACAGACAAGACTAGACAGACAAGACTAGACAGACAAGACTAGACAGACAAGACTAGACAGACAAGACTAGACAGACAAGACTAGACAGACAAGACTAGACAGACAAGACTAGACAGACAAGACTAGACAGACAAGACTAGACAGACAAGACTAGACAGACAAGACTAGACAGACAAGACTAACAAGACTAGACAGACAACACTAGACAGACAAGACTAGACAGACAAGACTAGACAGACAAGACTAGACAGACAAGACTAGACAGACAAGACTAGACAGACAAGACTAGACAGACAAGACTAGACAGACAAGACTAGACAGACAAGACTAGACAGACAAGACTAGACAGACAAGACTAGACAGACAAGACTAGACAGACAAGACTAGAAAGACAAGACTAGACAGACAAGACTAGACAGACAAGACTAGACAGACAAGACTAGACAGACAAGACTAGACAGACAAGACTAGACAGACAAGACTAGACAGACAAGACTAGACAGACAAGACTAGAAAGACAAGATTAGACAGACAAGACTAGACAGACAAGACTAGACAGACAAGACTAGACAGACAAGACTAGAAAGACAAGACTAGACAGACAAGACTAGAAAGACAAGACTAGACAGACAAGACTAGACAGACAAGACTAGACAGACAAGACTAGACAGACAAGACTAGAAAGACAAGACTAGACAGACAAGACTAGACAGACAAGACTAGACAGACAAGACTAGACAGACAAGACTAGACAGACAAGACTAGACAGACAAGACTAGACAGACAAGACTAGACAGACAAGACTAGACAGACGAGACAGACGAGACAGACAAGACTAGACAGACAAGACTAGACAGACAAGACTAGACAGACAAGACTAGACAGACAAGACTAGACAGACAAGACTAGACAGACAAGACTAGACAGACAAGACTAGACAGACAAGACTAGACAGACAAGACTAGACAGACAAGACTAGACAGACAACACTAGACAGACAAGACTAGACAGACAAGACTAGACAGACAAGACTAGACAGACAAGACTAGACAGACAAGACTAGACAGACAAGACTAGACAGACAAGACTAGACAGACAAGACTAGACAGACAAGACTAGACAGACAAGACTAGACAGACAAGACTAGACAGACAAGACTAGACAGACAACACTAGACAGACAAGACTAGACAGACAAGACTAGACAGACAAGACTAGACAGACAAGACTAGACAGACAAGACTAGACAGACAAGACTAGACAGACAAGACTAGACAGACAAGACTAGACAGACAAGACTAGACAGACAAGACTAGACAGACAAGACTAGACAGACAAGACTAGACAGACAAGACTAGACAGACAAGACTAGACAGACAAGACTAGACAGACAAGACTAGACAGACAAGACTAGACAGACAAGACTAGAAAGACAAGACTAGACAGACAAGACTAGACAGACAAGACTAGACAGACAAGACTAGACAGACAAGACTAGACAGACAAGACTAGACAGACAAGACTAGACAGACAAGACTAGACAGACAAGACTAGACAGGCAAGACTAGACAGACAAGACTAGACAGACAAGACTAGACAGACAAGACTAGACAGACAAGACTAGACAGACAAGACTAGACAGACAAGACTAGACAGACAAGACTAGACAGACAAGACTAGACAGACAAGACTAGACAGACAAGACTAGACAGACAAGACTAGACAGACAAGACTAGACAGACAAGACTAAACAGACAAGACTAGACAGACAAGACTAGACTAGGTATTGTCTGGTTTTTTTCTGACCTTGTCTGGTCTTTATATTGCTCTAGTTGTCTTCAAGTTTTATATTGTCTTGTCTTATCAGATTTACCATTATTTTTTTGGTTTAATATTGAAATTCATCAAAACAGCGTAATTAAATCATCTCCTCGATTTTATTCCGAACAGAAAGGGAAAAATATGAATTGCAAATTTGGTCCATAAACACGCGACCCTCGCCAATAAAAAGAGGGCAAAAAGCGTCACCGAACAACCTCTTAAGTAGTCCGTCTGTTCAGTTTCAGTTTATTAGCGCTGTGCGCTTTTGCAGAGCACCCGAACGTTTACCCGAGAATACGGCGATTGTCTGGGTCGTGTTAACGCCTCATAACGCCTCTAATAGAAACAGAAATCCTCCTTTCATAAATACCAAATGCCCGCTTCACTTGCGCACGGGACATGAAAATTCAATGCAATTAGTGAACGTGTGATACTTCTTTTTTCAGCTCGGCGAGATCTAATTTATAAATTATGCAATAACGGGCCCTTTGTATGGTAAATGCTAGGGACGCGTAGATACTAATTAATACAGGGATGGGCTGCACGGCTCTAACCAGACGCGTTGTTTATTATGTGTTGGCTGGGCTCCTAAGATAAGCTCACCCCGCCAAAGATTTACTTTGACAAATTTTACTGCACGCACAATTCCAAGCAAATAAATACAAATTACAACAACATACACTACACAAATACCTAAAGAATAATATTGATATAAACAAACTTATCTCAATGTTGAATGCTTATATCTCTGAAAAAGGATATGCCGCAATGGTAAAAATAGGCAGTTTCCGATAAGCTAAGCTAAGAGGGTTGCAATTGCAGGAAACTTATATCTCAAAAACTGGAGATGTTAGAGATGTGAAAACAAATTTTACTGCACGCATAATTCCGCACAAATAAACACAAATTCCAACAACATACACCACACAAATACCTTAAAGTAAAGAGTAATATCGATATAAACAAACTAATCTCAACTTTGAATGTTTATATCTCTGAAAACGAATATGCCGTTATGGTTAAAATAGGCAGTTTCCGCAGAGCTAAGTTAAGAGGGTAGTAGGGAAAGATGATTCGTTCTGGACCCGCCTCCGCCTCCCGACAGTGCGCATGCGCGACGACCTTGACATGACACCAGTGCTCATGCACATCCTGATTATCAGCTGATTAAACCTGATTATCAGCTGATCAAACCTGTTTATTAGCTGATTAAATCCTCTGTTCGCGCATGCGCACTGGTGTCATGTCAAGGTCAAGTCAAGGTCGTCGCGCGTGCGCACTGTCGGCAGGCGGAGGCGGGTCCAGAACGAATCATCTTTCCCTACTGAGGGTTGCAAATGCAGGATACTTATATCTCAAAAACTGGAGATGTTAGAGATGTGAAAATTGGTATTTAAATTCTTCTTAAAAAATGAAGAAATGGGTGTGTTAACGTTTTTAAAAAAATCGAATTAAAGGCAGTCGGAGGAGGCTAAGGGCATGGGCAGTAGCGCGGGTTTGTTTTTGTTAATAAAAAAAGGTATAAAATGTATCTGCAACACGCAATAATTTTGAAACATTCACGCGGTGGCTTATTAATGTTTGAAAGTGACCTGAAAGTACAAAGAGCAAAGTTTGGAAAAGATTCATACGGAAATGTTGGGAGAAAAAGTTGTTCAAGTCTTCATATTATTACAAGATAACCAACATATGCTAAACAATTCTAATGGTGTTCACGCCAATTTTAATAAATCTGTATTTTTTATTTAAAAGCGCGAAGCGCGAACGACTTTAAGTTTATCTTTTGGAGCGTCTTTTGGATCTCGTTGGAGCGGCATCCAGCGTCTGGAAGACAACAATTTTAAGGGAATCCCTCCACTTATTATCCCCATTTCCTCCGTTAAAAAGGGCGCCGTTAAAAAGGACGATCACACGTGGCGGAGATGAGAGCAGCCCTAACAGGTAAGTGATTAGACAAGCCCTGTTTTAAAACTGGAAAATTTTGATTTTCTTGAGACACGGTCCAAACAAGCAAATAATCTGAATTATCGAAGCAAAGTCGCGGGATATATCTCGTGTTTATATAGAGATTTGTTGTGTTGAACGCGTGTAACGTTGTTGTTCAACAGTTTAATCTTAATTCATCCTGTGCTTAAATATTCCGGGCAACTAACGCAACAATCGGTAACCTGTCGGAATAAAAGGGGAATACATCCGGCCAGGGCGCGACTTACATCCATCCGAGCAAATTGAATTCTCGCGTAAAAAAAAAAACGAATTATCAGCATTCTCACTATCATCATTTGTCTGCGGTGACGTGCCGGCATCGTTCTTCGGTCCGTCGATAATCTATCCGGTAAAGCATTATCCGGTCAGACGCTTTCATAGTTGAAATTTTTTGCCCGAACTTTTTGACGTATAACCTTATTATTTGCCCGAAACTTTCATGTGCCTTTATTTTTATTGAAATACCAATTTTCACATCTCTAACATCTCCAGTTTTTGAGATTAAATATCCTGCATTTGCAACCCACTTAGCTTAGCTTTTAGGAAAAAGCCTATTTTTCCATTGCGGCATATTCGTTTTTAGTGCCTTTCAAACGTATACGCATGCGCTTAACTAACTGTACAAAGGTCTATTATAAATAAGTTTCTGTATTCTTACGGTTGTATAAAATCGAGGGGCGTAAATCACCCGTTCGATTCCACGGGGAATCGTCCGTGTCGTGCATCCGTGCAAAAGTCACCTGTTTTACTTTTTATGCCCTCGCAGGACAATAATTGATGACAACGTGAAATATTTATAATATCTCGTATATTTCCTTAAATATATCCCCAGTTTTCTATATACAATGTAAGATTAATAGTTCCAACGACGAATAACTCACACAAACATTTTTATTGGAAAAAATGTCTTTGTTGCAATTTTTATTAGATTTATCCTTTCGGCTAATGAGGGGAAAGTTTAAAGCTTCCGGTCGCGTTTCTCGCGTCCCGTGGGTGCGCATTACGCGCATTTTAGTCGAGTTTCTTTCGAAATGCAGCCGCACAATTCGAAAGCCCCGCGGGGGCTTTAATTCGAGATTATGCAAAGCAGACGAGTGCGTACATTCATATTCCCAGAGTACAAACGGCTTGCCACTTTGACAACTAATTACAGGGCGTTCTAATATTTCGCCGCACAAAAATACTACTGGCATAAACAGTTTCAGAACACTTGACTTCATTTTAACCCCTTGATATTGCGAATAAAATGCGCGTCCATATACATGTGATCTTATGACATATACATGGCGTCTTATGGACGTCATTGTATGGTAAGGGGTTAACTACATTTGTACCAAACACCGGATCTAATATCCTATTCGTGTAATTGTAAACACCGTTATATTCATTTAATTGTAAATACCGAAACTTACACAGAGCTGTTTTATTAGAAACTTCGGTAAATGAGTGTCCAGTCAATTTCGTATTTATGAAGTAAAATGTGTTGTAAGTAAGATTGGTGATTTTATATCGCCGGTTCATCGACGTACGTCTTTATATATATATATATATATATATATATATATATATATATATATATATATATATATATATATATATATATATATATATATATATATATATATATATATATATATATATATATATATATATATATATTGTGTGAGTGTTTTAGGGACACATTGAGGATCTTACAGGGAATGAACAAATGGCATTCTGTGAAGGCCCTAAGGTGCCATTACTCGCGGTCGGTCGGACCGAAGATAAACGGCCTCGAAGATCTCGGAGTGTGCATGCAGCGCTCATTGCGAACCCATCAGGTCGACGTTTCGTTGCGGTGAGATCTCTCACTCGGCTCTTCTTCTCGTCTCGCCCGTTGCAAAGCTGCGATATATAATTGGATGAGATAAATATCGAGGTGACTGCACTATCCGTCCGGGTTGCATTATTAATGGCGAGCCCGTGCGTTTCGCGTCCCCGCACTAGGAGCGAAACGCATTTTTTATTCAGGCTCTATCATATTCAATTCGCCGCGACATTAGGTATTCTCGTCTGCGACAAAGTTAAACTTTGATTATGAGGTGAATAAACAAAGTTTAGACACACATTTCTTCCTAAAAGGGAATGTTTTTTTATGGGAATAAACATTTCGAAGAATTTTGAATAAATAACATATTTCCATCGATATTGAATAAAACTAGACTTTCATATTAGTCTACAGTAGGTTGCTCAATAGACCTTTTTACGGTTAGTTAAACGCATGCGGCCGTCTTTTGAACATGACGGACGCGCATGCGTTTAACAAACCGTAAAACGGTTTATTTCCGCCATGTTAAACGTCAAAAAGTGCCCGAACTTTTAGACGTATAACTAAATTTGTGCCCGAAACTATCATATTTCCGCCTTTAAAACTTGGCGGATGCGCATGCGCTTAACTAACCGTAAAAAGTCTGTTGATTGTCCAGATGAGGGACCAGTATACCTGGACATAACATAAATACCTGAACCCCCGAAGAAGAAGGAAAGTTCGATCCAGACAGTTCAATTAATATGAAAAGTTTCGGGCACATATTTAGTTACACGTCAAAAAGTTCGGGCACTTTTTAACGTATAACATAGCGGAAATAGACCTCTTCACGGTTATTTAAGCGCATGCGCGTCCGTCATGTTTAAAAAAAGGTGGGAATATAAAAGTTTCTGGCACATTTCGTTATTTTCACGGGCTATACGTCAAAAAGTGCCCGAAAAACATGGCAGAAATTGACATTTGCGCACAAAAAAAATCAACTATGAAAAGGTCTATTGACACATGCGCACAAAAAAAATCAACTGTGAATTGGTCCAAAAGTCTCATAAAAAAATCTAAAATTTTTCTTCAAATAATTCGAATGAAAAATGCGAAGTTGATTATCTCGAAAACGATTGTAAATAATTAAAAACATTAGTTTTCGCAAGGTCATTTTCTAATGCACACACTTGAATCTTCCGTTGGCGTTAAAAACATTATGCCGTTAGAATTTACGAATCGGTAAACACGGTTAGTGCCCGAGCAGCAGACTAAAAATTAGTCGCGGCAGTTTCCCGATTTGCCTAGCCTGTAACGGGTCCAGATAGCGTTATGGGTTGCGTGTCGCGGCATAATGATGAGATTAAACGTGTACTTACACACAGAGGACAGCGTACACACTATAAAAACGGTCGCGCTCCGACGCGTTGCGATAAACCCCACCACCTGATGCCGCCGGGAAAGCGGAAATGTTAAATACGCTACAAATAAATACAGCAGACTATTTCATACTTATAGACTTATAGTTGATTTTTTTGTGCGCAATTTCCGCGATGTTATATGTAAAAAGTGCCCCAACTTTTTGACGTATAACTAAATATGTGTCCGAAACTTTCATATACCCGCCTTTCAAACTTGGCGGATACGCATGCGGATGTGTCAATCTTCACCATGTTATATGTAAAAAGTACCCGAACTTTTTGACGGAAAACTAAATATGTGTCCGAAACTTTCATATACCCGCCTTTTAAACTTGGCGGATACGCATGCGCATGTGTCAATTTTCACCATGTTATATGTAAAAAGTGCCCGAACTTTTTGACGTATAACTAAATATGTGTCCGAAACTTTCATATACCCGCCTTTCAAACTTGGCGGATACGCATGCGCATGTGTCAATCTTCACCATGTTATATGTAAAAAGTGCCCGAACTTTTTGGCGGATAACTAAATATTTGTTCGAAACTTTCATATTCCCGCCTTTCAAACTTGTCGGATGCGCATGTGCTTAAATAACCGTAAAAAGGTCTGTTGATTGTCCTTAGATCACAATAGAAAACAGAGCGGCTCGTATTGAAAGTAATACGCGAAGGCACTTGCTATTGTAGCGTCTACGAGTCGTTCCATTTTTATTGGAAGTACATTACAATTACATTAGGGAGCAGTATACCTGGACATAACATAAATACCTGAACCCCCGAACAAGGAGGAAAGTTCGATCCAGACAATTCAATCAACACAGTCAACCAGTCCACAGAATTCCGACCAGACGGTCAGGCGTCTTAGTTTACGAGGGCATTATACTAATTACCCAATTATTTTCGAACAATTTCTGAAAATTCTGGTAATGTAATCCTCGAGCAGATTCAGAAATATTTGTACTTTTAGTTTTACGAGGGCATTACGGTGTTTACCCAAATATTTTCAAAAGAATTTCCGAAAATATTTTATTAGGGTCAATGGTGTAATCTCCGGGGAAATTACGACAATATGTTTTTCCCAAGAATCGGTAATCACCAAAACGACAAATAGCCGAAAATAGAAAAATAATCACGCCCAGATGAGGAACCAGTAAACATGGACATAACATAAATACCTAAACCCCCGAACTAGGAGTCAAGTTCGATCCAGACAGTTTAATCAACACAGTCAAGCGCAACCAGTCAACAGTTTGATCAGACCAGATGAGGGACCAGTATACCTGGACATAACATAAATACCTGAACCCCCGAACAAGGAGGCAGACAGTTTAATCAACACAGTCAGGTGCAACCAACCAACGATTACAGTTAGATCCACAAGTTCCGTCCAGACGGTCAGGCGCAAACAGTCAACAAGTCGACTCCAGTTCAGTTCAACAAGTTGAGTTGCAATCAACCAACGACTCCACTTCAGTCCAGCCAGTGGACCCATTCACACCGGTCCAGCCAGTGGACTCAGTCAAACAGACTCAGCTAGAAGTTCAGACAGTCAAGCTAGTTCAGTTCAGCACTAGTTCAGTTCAGTCTAGCCAGTTCAACCAGACTCAGCCAGTTCAACCAGTTCAACCAGACCAGTCCAGTTCAGAGAGTCCAGCTCCACTCATTCTCTCAACAGTGTTTGTATCTCTTGTACATTTGTATTTGTATCGTCCATGTAAATAAATTCCTCTGCAAACTGTGAGTGATACATGATTCTACGGAGTATCACACCACACTATATTTCGCTTATGCCGGTGATTGTCAGTTGGCACTGCCAGAAGTAATGTGGTTTGGTCGGCCTTGTAGTCTACAGAGTTAGAGCGTTAACAATAAATGTGGAGGCGCCGGGTTCGACCCGGGAGCGAATGTAGGCCGCATTTGTACAAGAAGCCAAACGTGTAATTAATTAACGCTAATTTAAATAACACCTAGGTTTCTGGGCTTATGAAAAATTTGGGCAAAATACAAGTGTTTGAAGGGTTGTTAATAACCAGGTATCCACACTGGACCTAACTTTAAGAAAAAAATATTTAGATGTGACCGTTGGCACGTGCCATCGTGCCATCAAGAATCACTCGATTGAGGTCTCTTTCAAAGTTTCGCGTTCGCGCAAATTTTAATAAATCTGTATTTATAATTCAACATTTGAATCGATTAACAGAATTGGAAAGGTGTTTCGACCTGGACCGAAATGGCGCGATTTACTTATCAATTCACTTCGCGAATTTATATTATTCGGAGAGTATGCTTCGAGTGAGAAGCGTAAAGACAAAAATCGATGCGCGAACCAAGCTCGACCGACACGTGCACGCAAGTTAAGTTTAAGCAGGGGTGTAATCACGAGCCCAAAGGGCTGAAGCGGCATCCAATGTCTGGAAGACAAAAATTTTTAGTGAATCCCTCCACTTATTATCCACATTACCTCCCTTAAAAAAGGCGCCGGAAGGACGATCACAAGTGGCGGAGACGCGAGCAGCCCTAACAGGTAAGTGATTAGATCAGCCCTGTTTTAAAACTAGAAAATTTTGATTTTCGTAAGACACGGTCCAAACAACTTTCTTTAACTTTTTCGAGTCCAAAATCATTGCATTCAAAGTTTTTCTGCCCAGGACCGGGCTACGTCTAAGGCATTTTCATTTGCAATCTACAGCTCTTTGCAGGGCATAAAGTGCATCCCAGCAGGTGACCCATGTTTCGTATCTCCCAACATTCACAACGACACTGTTGGTCTTCCTCAATTGTCCACTTTAGTTTGTTTTTACGAGTGACAAGCCGCTTCGTATTCTGTTTAGCGTTCACCAAGTCTTCCAGTCCAAATTTGACCCTGCACAGGGGCTTTCGTTGAAGTTTCTTTCAAAGAAAGCCAATAACTCAACCACTGGTATCCTCCTCGGTGAACATTGTGCGACGAAACTAAATGCCAACACAGATGTGGATGTTCTTACAGTCAGTGAAATTGTGTCAGTCTAAATTGCCAACTGGTCTATACAACTAGCAAAAGGCGGCGTTGTGGCGACGCGCCTTTACATTTAAGATATATGTGAATCGCAAACGTCTTGTCGGATCTGTTATATCCCATCACTGGGACCGATGTTATGTCTCACCGGTGCCACCAAAGTTTTTCTGGCACCAATGCTATGGTTGTGAACCAGTGCCGTTACCAATGATTTGCTCTTTGGGCTTGAGAAGATTGAGCGTCGGTTCGCGGACTTGAGCTGTCGTTGGTCTTCAAGCATGGGGTGAGACGGGACGAGAGATTCTACCTCACCAGTTGAAATTTCCTTCGTTGATATTCTTAGCGGTTTGGACACGGAGTCAAAGTAAAAATCGTTTGGTTTGTTTCCGTTTTCATATATGTAAACGAAAACAAACCAAACGATTTTTACTTTGACTCTGTATCCAAACCGATAAGAATATCAACGAAGGAAAGTTAGAATCTTTCGTCCCGTCTCACTCCATGCTTGAAGATCGACGACAGCTCAAGTCCGCGAACCGACTAACACTTTTAACTTACACTCTACTGGTGTTCTATGGACTGTCTATACGTGACTTGTTCTTGACTTTGACTCTACTAGACTTGACTTCACTTAACTGGACTCTTGATTTAACTCTACTTTTTTTAGGGGGGGGCGAATACTTACGTACTACACCCAGGACACACAGCTTCGAGGAGTGTGGGGGAGTATGAGGGTAGCGCCGTTCTAACCCACTAAGAAATGTGACTGGCGATAATTCGTAAACTATAAGGTTTAATTATTAGGTACATTGGCAATATAGCCAGTTACGTCCTCTTCATATATAAAATTTTAAACTTCTTGCGTTATACAGAACGAAGTTACAAGGGGGTCAAAAGTGCCGTTCGAGAAAAGAATAGTACGGCTGTGCTCGACTTGGCGGGGGCACTTGCATTGTTGAATTTTCAATGCGTTTGCCAGGTACTAATGCGACGAGCATTTTCAATCTTTAATGATTTCTAGAGCCGTGACAAATCAAGATCAAGCCTAGATACCTTATCAGCAGTGACCGCAGTGAAGGTGAATCCTCAGTTATCTTAGGATCTTTCCCTACTGGAGTCATTTGTTGATTGCAACTCAACTTGTTGAACTGAACTGGAGTCGACTTGTTGACTGTTTGCGCCTGACCGTCTGGACGGAACTTGTGGATCTAACTGTAGTCGTTCGTTGGTTGCACCTGACTGTGTTGATTAAACTGTCTGCCTCCTTGTTCGGGGGTTCAGGTATTTATGTTATGTACAGGTATACTGGTCCCTCATCTGGTCTGATCGAACTGTTGACTGGTTGCGCTTGACTGTGTTGATTAAACTGTCTGGATCGAACTTGACTCCTAGTTCGGGGGTTCAGGTATTTATGTTATGTCCATGTATACTGGTCCCTCATCTGGGCGTGATTATTTTTCTATTTTCGGCTATTTGTCGTTTTGGTGATTACCGATTCTTGGGAAAAACATATTGTCGTAATTTCCTCGCAGATTACACCATTGACCCTAATAAAATATTTTCGGAAATTCTTTTGAAAATATTTGGGTAAACACCGTAATGCCGTCGTAAAACTAAAAGTACAAATATTTCTTAATCTGCTCGAGGATTACATTACCGACCCTAATAAAATATTTTCAGAAATTGTTCGAAAATAATTGGGTAATTAGTATAATGCCCTCGTAAACTAAGACGCCTGACCGTCTGGTCGGAATTCTGTGGACTGGTTGCTCTTGACTGTGTTGATTGAACCGTCTGGATCGAACTTTCCTCCTTGTTCGGGGGTTCAGGTATTTATGTTATGTCCAGGTATACTGCTCCCTAATGTAATTGTAATGTAATTCCAATAAAAATGGAACGACTCGTAGACGCTACAATAGCAAGTGCCTTCGCGTATTACTTTCAATACGAGCCGCTCTGTTTTCTATTGTGATCTAAGGACAATCAACAGACCTTTTTACGGTTATTTGTGAAGATTTTTGTAATCTTTAAAAATTATTCAAATTTTCTTTCCGTCTCATCCAATTTATTGCTTTCGCGTTTAAATAATCTGGAAATAGGTAAAGGTAAGTGGCCATTAGAAATTAGGGGTATTGTGTAGAATACACCCCTTCGTTGAAACTTAGGGTTGCGGACTTTTTACCTGGTGTAACTGTTGTTATTCGTCTTTGGCATGCTTTAGCTTAGGTCGCAAAGCAAAAATGAAGGTTCTACATTGCTAGGTTAAATAAATATTGGGGTTTTTGTTGTCCTAAAAAATGACAGATTTGACGCAACGCCTCATAAATTTCTGGTTACGTGATAAATAGTCTGCGTAAACAACACAGTTTACGTTTCTTACAGCAAAAATTGAGAAATTGTGATCGACGCTGGTTCGCGTATATGGTCAATCACAATTTCTTAATTTTGCTGTAAGAAAAGGACAATTTGGCGCAATTTCTTCATTTTGCTGTAAGAAAAAACTCTAGATACAAGCATCTAGTTTTGAAAGAAATCTATTAGTTTCACAAACTACGATCCGCATTAAACCACCTAGTCTCGTTCTCAAGTTATAGACAACTAAACAAAGTTAGATTTTTTCCTTGCCGTTTGAAGCGAGTAATTTTAAAATCCTTGTATTACTCTAATTGGAATCTTCTAGTTTTCGCGACGACTTTCATAAATCTATCTAGATTCGTAAACTTCAAAACTTAATAAACTAGGTAGTTTAATTCTCAAGATGAGGGGCGTTTCCAGCCAACTGGTCTAGGGGGTAATAGCAAATGGTCTAAAAATATTCAAATATTTATCTGTGGTCTATAAATGAAGACTACATACGCGCGGCAGCGCGAACTCTCGTTCCAATATAGGACAATGTTGCAAGGAGAGTTGATTTAACCCAGGTTATATTAGGTTGCCCATCGCGAAGCGGCGAATAAATCCTGACGACATACGCGCGGCAGCGCGAACTCTCGATCCAATATAGGACAATGTTGCAAGGAGAGTTGGTTTAACCCAGGTTAGATTAGGTTTCCCATCGCGAAGCGGCATATAAATCCTGACCACATACGCGCGGCAGCGCGAACTCTCGATCCAATATAGGACAATGTTGCAAGGACAGTTGGTTTAACCCAGGTTAGATTAGGTTGCCCATCGCGAAGCGGCATATAAATCCTGACCACATACGCGCGGCAGCGCGAACTCTCGATCCAATATAGGACAATGTTGCAAGGACAGTTGGTTTAACCCAGGTTAGATTAGGTTGCCCATCGCGAAGCGGCATATAAATCCTGACCACATACGCGTGGCAGCGCGAACTCTCGATCCAATATAGGACAATGTTGCAAGGAGAGTTGGTTTAACCCAGGTTAGATTAGGTTTCCCATCGCGAAGCGGCATATAAATCCTGACTACATACGCGCGGCAGCGCGAACTCTCGATCCAATATAGGATAATGTTGCAAGGAGAGTTGATTTAACCCAGGTTATATTAGGTTGCCCATCGCGAAGCGGCATATAAATCCTGACCACATACGCGTGGCAGCGCGAACTCTCGATCCAATATAGGACAATGTTGCAAGGACAGTTGGTTTAACCCAGGTTAGATTAGGTTGCCCATCGCGAAGCGGCATATAAATCCTGACCACATACGCGCGGCAGCGCGAACTCTCGATCCAATATAGGACAATGTTGCAAGGAGAGTTGATTTAACCCAGGTTATATTAGGTTGCCCATCGCGAAGCGGCATATAAATCCTGACTACATACGCGCGGCAGCGCGAACTCTTGATCCAATATAGGACAATGTTGCAAGGAGAGTTGATTTAACCCAGGTTATATTAGGTTGCCCATCGCGAAGCGGCATATAAATCCTGACCACATACGCGTGGCAGCGCGAACTCTCGATCCAATATAGGACAATGTTGCAAGGACAGTTGGTTTAACCCAGGTTAGATTAGGTTGCCCATCGCGAAGCGGCATATAAATCCTGACCACATACGCGCGGCAGCGCGAACTCTCGATCCAATATAGGACAATGTTGCAAGGAGAGTTGATTTAACCCAGGTTATATTAGGTTGCCCATCGCGAAGCGGCATATAAATCCTGACTACATACGCGCGGCAGCGCGAACTCTTGATCCAATATAGGACAATGTTGCAAGGAGAGTTGATTTAACCCAGGTTATATTAGGTTGCCCATCGCGAAGCGGCATATAAATCCTGACCACATACGCGTGGCAGCGCGAACTCTCGATCCAATATAGGACAATGTTGCAAGGACAGTTGGTTTAACCCAGGTTAGATTAGGTTGCCCATCGCGAAGCGGCATATAAATCCTGACCACATACGCGCGGCAGCGCGAACTCTCGATCCAATATAGGACAATGTTGCAAGGAGAGTTGGTTTAACCCAGGTTAGATTAGGTTGCCCACCGCGAAGCGGAGAAATAAATTAAGACCGCCGCAGCGCAAATTCTCGATCCAATATAAGACAATATGGCAAGGACAGTTGGTTTAACACAGACTAGATTAGGTTGCCCACCGCGATGCGGACAAATAAATTAAGAGCAAATACGCTCCGCAGCAGGGCAGGGCGAACTCTCGATCCAATAGAGGATTGACTGGCAAGGACAGTTGGTTTAAGACAGGTTAGATTAGGTTGCCCACTGCGAAGCCGTAGATAAATAAAGACCACATCAGCGCGGCAGCGCGAACTCGCGATCCAATTTAGGACACTGTGGCCTGTGGTTGCCCACCGCGAAGCGGAGAAATAAATTAAGACCGCCGCAGCGCAAATTCACGATCCAATATAAGACAATATGGCAAGGACAGTTGGTTTAACCCAGGTTAGATTAGGTAGCCTACCGCGAAGCGGCATATAAATCCTGTCAATTTAAAAGAAATCTTAAGAATTCCTTTTTTTTCATTCTAATGATGATTGGAAATTCATGTTTTTTTAACCAAATTTCGTATTATTTGTATTTTCCAGATGGATGACGTGACGTGATGGATGACGTGACCCGAAAATTAAGTTATTACTACATATTTACTAGAAAATATCAATATATACCAAAAAAAGTATCCATATTTTGATATGTATATAGGGCAGTGGTGGCGAAGCTATGGCACGCGTGTCATAGCTGGCATGTAGGAAAATTGTATTGGCACGCTAACTATTTCTCACGCGCGACTTCAACCTAAAACCTTAACAGACAGATAAGAACAGATAGATTTAGACTGTCCAAAGAAATCTAATAATTCTCATCTGTCTGGACTAATTAACAAATAACGGACTTAGTCTGAATTAGGCAAACTCGCGTTGTTTAGAAATCAGAGAAGTATGAACAGATTTCGAAAATTCTTGACTGTCTAGACCATTGGTGGTGAAGCTATGGCACGCGTGTCATAGCTGGCATGTAGGAAAATTGTATTGGCACGCTAACTATTTCTCACGCGCGACTTCAAACTAAAACCTTAACAGACAGATAAGAACGGACAGATTTAGACTTTCCAAAGAAATCTAATAATTCTCATCTGTCTGGACTAATTAACAAATAACAGACTTAGTCTGAATTAGACAAACTCGCTTTGTTTAGAAAGCATGAACAGATTTCGAAAATTCTTGACTGTCTAGAGTCTAGACCATTGGTGGCGAAGCTATGGCACGCGTGTCATAGCTGGCATGTAGGAAAATTGTATTGGCACGCGAACTATTTCTCACGCGCGACTTCAAACTAAAACCTTAACAGACAGATAAGAACAGATAGATTTAGACTTTCCAAAGAAATCTAATAATTCTCACTTGTCTAGAGTAATTAACAAATAACGGACTTAGTCTGAATTGGACAAACTCGCTTTGTTTAGAAATCACAGACGCATAAACAGATTTCGTAAATTCTGAACTGTCTAGACCAGTGGTGGCGAATATATGGCACGCGTGTCATAGCTGGCACGCGAACTATTTCTCACGCGTGTCATCTAAACTAAAATCTTCTACTTTCATAAAAAAAAATAAGTTTCGCAATCCACTTTTGTGCAAATTCAAGTTGTAAAATATAAGACGTGTTATATTCGGGCTAATACGGTAATTGATTTTCACTATTTGTGAAGTTACCTGGCACGTCAGTATTGCAAAATGTGTAAATTTAAAAAGAGAATGGCATGCGGTCGGGAAAAGGGGCGAACCTTTTCCCGACCGCGTGCCATTCTTTCCACTCCTGATATAGGGTAATAATTTTCTTAAAAAAAAAACCGGCCAAGTGCGAGTTGTGACTCGCGCACCGAGTGTTCCGTACAAACTTGTAAATTAGGTATCTTTAGGAGGACCTAACTGTATGCAATCCATATGCTTCTGGTGCCTGACAATACCACGCAACACATTAGTGCATTTTTATAAGTTTCTAATAGTAAATTCGCATTTTTCTTGTAATTACACTATATATTTACGGTTTTCAGGTTTTTCCCTTTACATGTGTTGTAAGACACCGCTTCTTGCCAAATTTCATGATTCTAGGTCAACGGGAAATACCCTATAGGTTTTGATTCCCTTGTGAAATCGCAAAATATGCGACATAAATGGTCATATCGTTTGATCGCGTTGACTTACAAGTTTGATTTTTTCACAGCTGAAAGAGACCGCAGACCCGAGTATTTGATACAAATTTCAACTTGTTACCTCTACGCGTTCCTGAGAAAAATGGTCTTGACAGACAGACAGACGGACGGAAGGACAGACGGATAGACAGACAGACAGACAGACGGACAACAAAGTGATCCTATAAGGGTTCCGTTTTCGGTACGGAACCCTAAAAATATGGCAACGTCGAGTCAGTTGCGTTCGCGTCTACCATCTGTCACGTTGAAAATGTCAACAATTATTTTCAACAAAAACACGAATATTTATTGAACCAAGCTATGTGGAAGCTTCATTTTTGCTTTGCGAGCTTAGTTAAAACGTGCCTAAGACGATTAACAACAGTTATAGCAGGTAAAAAGTCCGCAAACCTAAGTTTCGGCGTTTGAAGCGGCGTATTCTGCATTTTTTCCGAAATTATAAAAAAATAAGGAAGGGTTATAACTCACGCTCAAAAGCTACTGCTCCGTTAAAAACCGTCAATGTTTCGTCCAAAATTAGGTAAACAGTGAACGCTAAGTTTAAATTCTAGAACGTTTGACCTTGAACGTTTCCTGTACGCCGCTATTTCCCTTAAAGTCCCTTTATCTGAGGGCTGTTTGTGTTTATACAAGAAACTCTGGAAGAGATTCGTCCTCATCTTGTTAATGCGGCTGAATGTTATTTGGATAAGATTATCGATAACCCCTTGTTAATCGTATTAGGCACGTTTTAACTAAGCTCGCAAAGCAAAAATGAAGCTTCCACATAGCTTGGTTCAATAAATATGAGTACATACAATGACGTCTCTAAGACGTCATGTATATGTCATAAGATCACATGTATATGGACACCTCAACGCGTATTTTATTCGTATGTCAAGGGGTTTTAATGAATCGACTTTTTGAAACAATCCCGGAAAAGGACTTTGGAAGCTGCGATAGTATTTGATACTCACGTATTAACGCCACCACCGCTACATTTTGAATTGCCACCAATCTACACTTAAAATTTTGATGATAAATCATAAAATAAAATATTTTATTTAAAATTAAAACATTTTTAAAACTCAAAATACTTTATTTTTTAACCCCGGTTAGATTAGGTTGCCCGCCGCGAAGCGGACTGATAAATCAAGACTATCCAATCTTGATCCAATATATATCGGTGGTGGCGTTAATACGTAAGCACCAAGTATTTAAACAACGATAATTGTTTAATTGCTGTTGGAAGGTTTGAGGGTAATAAACACACTTGAATTGTTCATCAAAACGAATTCAAATATAAATTAAAATTAGCAAAGAAATTCTAAACGCTCGCGCTGAACTAATTCCGCAAATATTTTAATAATCCCAATCTTAATTGCGTATTGTTTTGCGGAATGCGGTGCCGGGGTGATGCACGGGGCGCGTGTATGTGTTGCAAAGCGTTGTAATCTCGCGCGGTATTTCGGAATCCGGGGATATAATATGTTCTTTTGTGTCTATGTTGCGATTTTCTCGGACCATTAACCGGCGAGACCGCGCCGAGGTCGAAAACGCCTGCCTTCAGGAGTCCACTAATAATATTTCAGAGTTATAATAGAATCCGACGAATATATTACCCTCCACTCGAATTTACTACCTCCAATGATATTTCGGACAGTTTTGCTGCTTCATACATGGTTTATTAATCGAAAGCTTCTAATACAATAAAAATAGCTTATCCCCCTAGGAATCCCCCTTATCCCCCTACATTAAGGCATGTAAATGCTAGGAGGAGAAGGGCTATTATTTTATTTATTCAAATACAATCCAAATGCAATTTTCTTTATGCATTGTTATACAAGAGGGCAAGGCACCTTTGTTACAAGTTTACAAGAAGAGACAAAACTAGATAGACTACATCGATATTTAATCAATCGTTAGTCAAGTTAATTTGTAATATGTTTGCACGACCTTTAGTCTGTGCCGTCTAGACAGACGTATAAAGTGTTTCTTTTGCGTCTGATCTAATCTTGAGACTTTTGGCCCCGTTCAATAAATTCAAGAATTACTTTCTAAGCGTAGGATAATTTTAGAATGTTCGAGTGCAGCGCAATCGAAGTAGTTTCGATTAGAAACTTCCCCATTGTGCGATATATACGTGTTTTTTTTCTGTTGGAGGGTCAGTTATACGGCGAGGTTGTTGAATTTCTTGGCGTTCGTTACACGAAAATGCGTGTAAGTAAATTACTTTTTGTGATCTCGTCACGGGGCGAACTACTGCGAGGGAGCTTTAATTACACCCAACCTTGGGGGCTTGTCACTTGACGCACATTTGTTTAGTTTAAGAAATATGTTATTTAAACATTAAGATAACACTAGACAAGACATCTAATCAAAGCTATTACGTTATAAATTGAAATGAATCTACGGGGTGAAGCAAAGTTTGCGAGAGTAAAAAAAAATCTGATTTAGCAGAAGATTTTCCTCTATTCCTGCGCGTTTATCCAAAGCGCCAGTTACTCCTGTTCAATAAATTCATATTTACCGAGCCCGAGATTTATCGCAGTTGTGTAACTTTCTGGAGGTGAGGGAAAAAAGGCGCGGCGTTAGTCTCCCAGCTAGATTAAGATAAGTAGTCTTTGTATATCTGGCCCGATGTGACTTTTATTATCTTTATTTAATGCCAATCCGAAGCCGACCGAAACTCCTAAATCTATTTTATTTATACACTCGCTGAAATATTTAAGCAGTCGCCCACAATAATATCAAACCAAATTTCTTTACTCGGTTTTAACTATAGTTTTGTCGTTCTTATCTAGTTTATATTATCTGTCTGCTCTCTATCTAGTTTTGACTGTTATAGTCTAGTCTTGTCTGTCTAGTCTTGTCTGTCTAGTCTTGTCGGTCTAGTCTTGTCTGTCTAGCCTAGTCTAGCTGATTACGCAGCGTTTCTTATCTCACGATTCAGACATTCCATACTTGCACCCGTTTACAAACAAATTGAAACAGGAAATTGTTATCAGTACCAGACATCCGGTTACATCGAGCCGGCAGCTGATAAGTTGAAAATGTCGCTTCTGTGGTTCATATCAATACATCTCTCTTCATGTTTTTTCCTTGTCGCAACCATTTACTCTTATTGGTTTTTTATCTTATAGGCATTTACTCTTTCAACCGTAATACCCCCTCGGATGCAACCCCTGATGCTTAGGCAATTCAGAGCACTTATAATCTCCTCCTTTCACAGTCAGCCATCCTGCAACTCATTTTGAATTTTCCCGGTATCCGCCGCGCAAGTTTCTTGCATATACTCATACTCCATCTACATATACTCGCTCGGTCACGTTCAGAACTACTGATAGGGCGGCTGGGCTCTAGATTGTACATGTAGTTTCACATAAGATGGGGGCGGTGGCGCCAGAACATGACATGTTTCCCTACTATTAGAATCCCCTGATTCTTGTCTGTCCAGTCTTGTCTGTCTAGTCTTGTCTGTTTAGTCCTGTCTGTCTAATCTTGTCTGTCCAGTCTTGTCTGTCCAGTCTTGTCTGTCTAATCTTGTCTGTCCAGTCTTGTCTGTCGAGTCTTATCTGATCAGTCTTGTTTGTCCAGTCTTGTCTGGTCAGTCTTGTCTGTCGAGTCTTGTCTGTCAAGTCTTGTCTCTCTAAGCTCGACGGAGCCGAGCTTTTCAAGGGATCTTGTCAGGGGATTATTGTCTGTCCAGTCTTGTCTGTCAAGTCTTGTCTGTCCAGTCCTGTCTGTCTAATCTTGTCTGTCCAGTCTTGTCTGTCCAGTCTTGTCTGTCTAATCTTGTCTGTCCAGTCTTGTCTGTCGAGTCTTGTCTGATCAGTCTTGTTTGTCCAGTCTTGTCTGGTCAGTCTTGTCTGTCGAGTCTTGTCTGTCAAGTCTTGTCTGTCCAGTCCTGTCTGTCTAATCTTGTCTGTCCAGTCTTGTCTGTCCAGTCTTGTCTGTCTAATCTTGTCTGTCCAGTCTTGTTTGTCTAGTCTTGTCTGTCCAGTTTTGTCTGTCCAGTCTTGTCTGTCCAGTCTTGTCTGTCGAGTCTTGTCTGTAAAGTCTTGTCTGTCCAGTCTTGTCCGTCGAGTCTTGTCTGGTCAGTCTTGTTTGTCCAGTCTTGTCTGGTCAGTCTTGTCTGTCGAGTCTTGTCTGTCCAGTCTTGTCTGTCCAGTCTTGTCTGTCCAGTCTTGTCTGTCCAGTCTTGTCTGTCGAGTCTTGTCTGTCCAGTCTTGTCTGTCCAGTCTTGTCTGTAGCCTCACTACCCGCGAAAAAGGCACCCGGGACTCGAAGGGCTTGCCGAAGTCCGCACCAGATGTCTAGAAGAGGGAGTGTTTGCCAGGTGCTGAAAAAAGGGCATTTTGGCCCGTATTCCAAAGCCGGGTAAGGATCCCTCGACGCCTGGTGCGTACAGATCGATCTGTTTGCTGGACGGCGGGGCAAAAGTACTGGAAAGGTTGCTTCTATGGCGGTTACAAGCCGTTATAGAGCAAAGGGGCAGACTCGCTCCGGAGCAGTTCGACTTCGTAGAGGGGTTGGGACGGAGGATGCCATTCGGTCTGTCCTTCGTGTCGCGGAAGGGGCCAACAGTGGGGGGCATTGTGCGGTCGTCAACTTTGACGTCGCCAATGCCTTCAACACGGTACAATGGTGGTTTGTTCTCGAGGCCCTAGGAGCGTGCAAACTACCGGAGACGTTGCTGAGGCTCACCGCCGATTACCTGCGCGACACAACCTACCGCGAGGAAGAGGGCTAGCGCAATTAGGGGTTCCCCAGGGATAGGTTTTAGGACCATTCTTGTGCCTATGATGGCCTTCTGCGGACGCTGAGACGGTTACTGCCCACAGGGGTGGGTATTGTGGCGTACGCAGACGACCTGGCACGTCTTCACCGAAAGATGTTGGGATATGCTGCGTCTCGGGGGAGTGGATGGAGACGGCAGGCCCTCAGCTCGCCGCCTCTAAAACACAGGTGGCCCTGCTCTCCACCACCAGAAGTTCAGTTAGAGGCATTCTGGAGATTGTAGTTTTAGGAGATAGGATACCGGTCGTACGGTCGATCCGGAACCTGGTGTGATCCTCCAGGCGGGTCAGTGGGGATTACGTGTGCCAAGCCTCCGACAACGCGGCACGCGCGTCACAACAGGTGGCGCGTCTCATACCGAGGGCCACCAGGCCTGGAAAGGGAAGGAGGAGGCAGTAATACCATCATTGGCGGTCCCTCTAGTGTCCTTCCGTTTCAGTGGAGCCACTTGAGAGAAATCAAAAAGTCGTGTGTCTAGTCTGTTTAATCTTGTCTTGTCTATATGAGTGACGTCGACGCTTCCAAGAAGACTGAGTGTTCGCTTGTTTTTACGATCGTGGAGGCGATTTGGACACTCAATAGACAAGTGGAGGGACTCGAGAGAGCCATCTCCGGAGGGAGCAGCACAAAGCGATATATTAAAAAGGCGGCAGCGCGAGTCATTTTCTCGCGCCTCTCGATAACCAGCTGGCATCGCCTTCTAACCGATTCAGAAGGAAGTGCAAGGAAATCAGCACCCAAACGGAGGCTGAATGTATTGTGATCAGGGCGTTGAAGTCGAGGCAAAGAGTAAGTGGTCCGAGGGTGACTTGACGGTGGTGAAGATAGTTAAGGGCTCTCCTCTGATCCGGGACGAAGGACGAAGGCAGAGGGTGTTTTTTACGCACAAATGGTGAATGTCCTGAAAAAGGTAAATATGAAGGTGAATATGACATATTCCTATATAAGCGGTGAATATGGAGGACAGAAAGTGAATGTGGAGGAAATAAATGTAGGGGGATGAAGAAACCCAAGCTGGAGACCTCATCCTCAGAGTAAAAGAAAATGGGGAAAAGAAGCGACTGGTAGAGAGGGAGTGGCCCTAGTGATAGACGCTGTAAGGGATATTAAGACGGAGGTGGGGCTCAGAAGTGTTGCCTCTTATTAGGGGCACGGATAAGGCTACCACCACCGATGAGATGAAAGGAGCCATTCAGAAGGCGTTCAGAAGGCATTCAGGGGCCAGTATGGCGGTAGGCACTCTTCCAGTGAGAGCGGCACCATCCGTAGTGAAAGAAGGATCATGTGCCGAGTGACTGAAGATAACAAGCCGATCAGATGTTTCAGAGGACTCGGCTTCGGGCACCTAGCGGCAGCATGCAAGGGAGTAGAGAGAAAGAATGCGTGTTTGCGATGTGATGAAAGAAGGCACAAAGCACACGAGTGCACGAACAAAGGGACTAAGTGCTTCGTGTGCGGAGTGAGTGAGCAATGGAAACAACACCACAGATTGCCGATGCACTGTTCCCAACGCATGAAGCAACCAGACGTGCTGGAGATTGTGCCATACAATGCCATATTGACATAATATGCTATAAGTAGATTGTAGATTGTAGCTATGGTGGTGACGACTTGTACTGCGACCTTTATAGATCTATTGTACCCCACCCTCCTCCTCCAAGTGTTGGTGTACTTATCCATTTAGAGCGCCTCCTCTAATCCTGATTCCTTTAGGAATCTCAGGATCTGGGTGGGATTCAAGGCCTGCAGCTCCTCTGTGTTCAAGCAGTGAGCCCCAAGGTACATCTGTCTCTTGCGGAGTAAGGCTCCGCAGTCTTTGAACAGATGTATGGGGGTTTCCTCTGCTGAGCCACAGAATCTGCATCCATCATCCTCCTCTAGGCCTAGGGTCTTAAGATGTTTCCTAAGTCTGCAGTGTCCCGTCAGGGCTCCTATCAGAATTCTGAGCTTGTTCCTGCAAAGTTTCAGGCAAGCTCCCGTTCTCTTCTGGTTAAAAGATCCCAGCATCACTTTGGATTGCCTTAGCCCTGGAAGTTCTTCCCAGGTTTTCATCAAATTTCCTCTTATTAAACTTTTGCGGATGGTGTTCACGCTCATACCGTAAAACGGTTCCGGACCTATAAAGGGGCTACTGGATGCCTTGTTTGCTAGGTGATCGGCTTCTTCGTTTCCGTCTATACCAGTGTGTCCTGGTACCCAGTATAGCGTTACCTTATTATCCCTGCCAAGCTTGTTCAGCTTCCCCACACAGTCCCATACCAGTTTGGATCTGATGGTGTATGAGCTAATGGCCTTGATGGCTGCTTGGCTATCTGACAGGATAGCAATTCGTTTTTTGCGGTACTTCCTGTCGAGGTTAAACTGTGCACATCTTTCGATTGCGTGTACCTCTGCTTGGAAGATACTTGGGGATGTTCCCATGGATTCGGAGTATCTGGTACGAGGTCCAAACACTCCTGCACCAGTGCCTTCCTTTGTCTTCGAACCATCTGTATACCACTTGATGGCATTTTGCTCTATGTGGTATGCTGAGGATTCGTCGCTCCAATCGGCTTTACTACTACACATTGCTGTGTAGTTTTTCTCGAAGTGGTATTTGCATACCATTTCGTCTTTTGGTACTTCCAGCCAGGGGATTTGCCATAAGTAAGTAATAAGTAGTAATAACCATTTCAAAGTATGCCATACTTCAAAATGGTAGAGCCACAGGCATAGATGGACTTTCATCAGAGATTATAAAAAACATTCTCGTAAAGTGTCCTAACTATGTTCTGAAAATAATGAACCATATAGTCACTGAGGGCATTTTTCCAGATAAGTTAGTCAAAAGCTGCCAAAATAAAGGCAGAGGTGGAATACACTTATAAACCGGAAGCGGAATCAATTTACTCTTCAACTACCGCTAGTACTAAGACCGAATCCTAATCCACAAGCGATACCTTAGCAGTGGAACCACCACAAGTACAAAAATGGATAGTTCCAATACATAAACCACCTAAACAAGCACGGCTAGTCTCTCTCTTCTGTCCATAACCCTTTTGCAGGGTGTGGTGACATCAATTTGCTACGCTCGCAAAGACTCCTCGCCAGCGCTCTCTATCTTTTGCAGATCTCATTACTTCCTGCATCCTTTGTCTCGTCAGAGTTTTTGTCCGGTCTAACCATCGAAAAGACCATCTTCCTCTTGGGCGGCTGCCTTGGAGTTTGTCTTCTACTATGAAACGTTCAATATTTTCGAAACTCCTTGTCACATGACCCAGGTATCCCAAATCTATTTCCACCGAATCTAGATCTAGTCAATCTTCAAGCATCATTACTTCAAGCAGCGAATTGCCAAGCACTTCCTCATCTTCTTCCTCTGCACCGTCTTCCGTTAACGAATCGTTCAGGAGTGTAAATATTCCTCCGGCGATTATTGAGGAAGACGAGGCGGAGAGTGCGGAGGAAAAGGTGGAAGAGGGAAGCGTCTCGACGACGGGCGTTTTCACACTACACGACACCACTCCGACACGGCCACGGCACGGCAGAGTCAACAATGCCGGTGGGATGGAATTTGCATTGAAATAAGTGGGATGGTTTCACACTAGACGACATATCGGTGCCGTGCCGGTGCCGTTGCCGGTTGTCGTCAAGGAGCAATCTTCCCCCTCGTGTCGTCCCGATAAAACTAATCAGTTGTCATGTACTGTGAAAACGCCCGACGCAGAGCAGCAAGCAGCTGGGCGCGACCAGCTTCAGCACAGTCGATTCTGACCAGCATGGAGGAACAACCTTTCGGGAAGAATGTGCTCAAAGACGACGAGGATCGTCCGGACGAAGACTTCGAAGCACCACCTAGGAAGAGCAATAGTTTTACGTCGCCACCCACTCCTCCTGATATTGACCCCGAACCAGAAAATGAGCCTAAACCGGAAGATGTTACTCTAACAACGACGACCACTGATACCAATGCAAAATCAAGGACGGGTATTAGTGTGAATACTACGGATGAGGGTGTTCTTATTGATGAGGACAGTGTAGCGACGCTTTAGTAAAGGCTATACGCCCAGCGAGAAACCTACCTCGTACAGACCCCTTTGTCTACTAGATGCAGCAGGAAAACTCCTAGAGCAAATACTGCTAGGTGAGAACGTATCAGAGAAGCAATATTTGTCCAGGGAAGGAAAGTCGGCAGTAGATGCTATAGATAAGATCGTCGAAGTGGCAAAAAGAAGGCTCACAAAGAACAAAAACGCTATGTGTACTGATAACACTCGGCGTTAGAAATGCCTTCTGCAGCACGACAAAACATCTTGGAGGAGCTAGCAAGAAATGCCATGCTAACGTATCTTCTTCTTCGTATCACGCCCTCTCCTGCAGAAGGTTAGCGGTCCATATGGCAATTTTAGGTTTTTCGAAAGATTTCTGCAGACGAGCGGTCGAACCATCTCCTCAAATCTTTCAGCCACGAGTTCTGGCGTCTTCCTACTGTTCTTTTACCTTGTACTTTGCACTCTATTATGAGGCGTAATATTTCGTATTTATCATCGCATGACCCACCTATTGCATATTTCTTTCCGTGATGGTGTTCAGCAATTCTACCGCATCTACAGAGATTAATAACGAGCTATTTGAAAAATAGAAAAATCATTCTGCAAGCAGAGACTGCAAGAGAAGAGCGCGATGTCAGCGTGGGTGTTTCAACGGTTCTGGGCGCGACGCTGTGGAACATCCTGTACGGTGGAGTCCTCAGACTTAAACTGCCCGAGGGAGTGGAGATCGTGGGTTTTGCTGCCGACCTGGCTCTGACCTTGCACTTTGGCTCTATTACGAGGTGTAATATTTCGTATTTATCAACTCTCATCACATGACCCACCTATTGCATATTTCTTGCCTTGACGGTGTTCAGCAATTCTACCGCATCTACTGAGATTAATAACGAGCTATTTGAAAAATAGAAAAATCATTCTGCAAGCAGAGACTGCAAGAGAAGAGCGCGATGTCAGCGTGGGTGTTTCAACGGTTCTGGGTACGACGCTGTGGAACATCCTGTACGGTGGAGTCCTCAGACTTAAACTGCCCGAGGGAGTGGAGATCGTGGGTTTTGCTGCCGACCTGGCTCTGACCTTGCACTTTGGCTCTATTACGAGGTGTAATATTTCGTATTTATCAACTCTCATCGCATGACCCACCTATTGCATATTTCTTTCCGTGATGGTGTTCAGCAATTCTATCGCATCTACTGAGATTAATAACGAGCTATTTGAGAAATAGAAAAATTATGTAGCAAGCAGAGACTGCAAGAGAAGAGCGCGATGTCAGCGGTGGTGTTCCACAGGGCTCGGTTCTGGGCCCGACGCTGTGGAACATCCGGTACGATGGATTCGCGTACGCACAACGCGCGATCCGCTCCCGAGAAACGCTCCATAGCGACTGAATTCCCAAGAGCCAGGCACCTGATTGACATATCACCCGCGCCCTTCCGAATCGTTGCGTCCACGCAGTCAGCCAAACAAATATAAACTTTCTTTTCAGACACCCTATATTTACATTTCCTGGTAAATTAAAAACGATATAATGAAAGCTAAACTAGAGATCAAAAGCTGTGATATTCGATGCGACTGCAAAACCGTATAGAGGCGATATAATCACGGGCAATACGAAGCGAGAATTAACACAAAACCCTTTTTATTTTATTATTTACCCGGGACTCGATTAAAAATTCGAATTGGTTTCAAACATGCCACCGTGCATTAAATTAATAATTTACACTCGCCGTTTCAAAGGGAATATCGCATTTGGAAACTAGTTCCCAATTCTGAATTCCCGATTAAACTTCGAGAAGTGTGAAGCAACGAAACCCGCCACGATTGGATGGACTCTACACCTTCGCAATGTCTTTGTGGACTTGTATTCCTGGCGACTTTTATTAATCTACTTCACTAATCGCTAGTATGTTAACCATTTATAGCTCGTGTTCCAAGATTGCTTTTCTTTCCTCCTAATGCAAGCATTAAAACCTTTCAATTACTGAAACGATTAAGTGTGAAGCAACGAAACCCTCCACCGTTCGATGGACTCTACACCTTCGCAAAGTCTTTGTAGACTTTGGCGACTTTTATTAATCTACTTCACTAATCGCTGGTATGTTAACCATTTAGCTCGTGTTCCAAGATTGCTTTCCTTTCCTCCAACTGCAAGCAATAGAACCTTTCAGTTACTGAAACGATTTGTTGATCAGAGTTTATATTCTCTCTCCCCTGTTATTATTATTTTAAGATATTTATCCTAATTTATATAGAAAGTTGTGATCCGGGTTCGGAACGAGATAATCGCCCTTCGACTTATCTCAGTAGCCGGACACGTAAAAAGTAATTACTAACTGGGCCGGCTATAGACAATGTCAAAACGCAAATCCCGCTGACCGACAAGATGATCCCGGTCGGCAGGGCGGATTAAATCGGCGTGGAACGCTGCGGCGCGTTTTATCAATATTTGTTATCGGTGACAATCCCGCCGCATTAAAAGTTCCCTCAGACGTCTCATAACACTATTTCTCCTCATTTACTTCGACTTTTATATCTTATATTAACTCCATGCGGAGGAATGTCCACGATCGTGTAACGGGAGATCGTGAATATAGTCACGGCGAAAACAAGACAAAACGCGATAAATCAAACTGGACGTGGAAAACACGGCAGAGGATTACATGATTACGGCCAGACAGATAAATGAAACTTTACGCAACAGTTAAGAACCGCCAGAAAAACAATACAAGTTGCTTGACACAGACTAGACAGGCAAGAAAAAATCCTAAAGACTACAGAAGATATGACGCATAAGAGTCTGTCTAGTCTATCTCTTCGCGCCAATTTTAATAAATCTGTATTTTTAATTCAAGATTTGAATCGATTTCGGCACCGATTAACAGAAGGGGAAAGGTGTATCGAACCTGGGCCGAAATCGCACGATTTACTTATCAATTTACTTCGCGAATTTATATCATTCGGGGAGTATGCGTATACTAATCGAGTAACGAGCCGTCACTGGACTAAAAAGGGGTCAAAAAAAGATGATTTTTTTAATTTTTTTTTTTAAATATTTGCCAAGTTTGCAAACATTTGCAAAAGATGAAATAAAATTCGAAAAATAATTTCAACAATCAACCGTCTCCGGGGGCGGCTGTACCGATTTTTACAATTTTTCTAGAAATTCGCCGAAAACTCGGACAGTTTTCGTCGCACGGATCTACCACCGACACCAGCGTGTCCAGGACGTCGCCACACGTCCGACCGTCGCCTCACTTTTCGACATTTTTACTTAATTTTTCTGCAAGGGCCAAAAAACTAACTTTTTTTTGCAAAAATTTCGTCCATCTTTGGACGCCTAAGTGACGCGATCCGGAAGTCGCATCGAAAATCGCCGTACGTGGGGTCGTTGGTCTGCTTTTTTGGCTACAAGAATCTGATGCACCGACTACTTCGGACCGAGGAGGCCGCCGTAGGCGGCCTTTTAGTCGGGGGACAAGGATTCGCAGAAAAATATGAATAACGTCGCCGACAAAAGTCGCGCAGCGACGAGAGTGGTGTCTGAGGACGCGTCTCGAAGTTTTCTACCGGAATCCGTGTATTCCATTTTCCGTGGGCAACTTCTCCACAAAAGAGATAATTTTTTCAATTCAAAATTTTGGGGTCCATGTGTGGAAGCATTCGTCCTGAATCGCCAAGTCAGGAAGGAATCGTAAATTTCGATCAATTCTGAAACGACTGACGTGTCGCGTTTCCCGAACTTCACCTGGGCGACCGCACCACGAGGATTTTAAAAAGTACAAATTTGACATTTTTATGCCGCCGGAGGCGGCAGATCTTGGGTATTTTGACCGCGCGTCTTCGACGGTTTAACCGGGAATATCCGTCCGTATGTTGCGCATCCCCAAGATGCGTCCTCTGTCCTGCCGCGCCCCTCTAGGTGGTCAAAACCCACCCGGAAATCGTGAATTTTGCGGAAACGGCCAGGCGGAAGCGGCGGCGGCTGCGCAAAACGGGATTGTACATTTTTCTGGTGTAAAACCGAGATCGCCGTCGAGCGGTGCCGTTTGTGCGACTCGACTCCCCCAGGTTTGGACGCACCAGACCCAAAACTAAAATCACGATATTTTGACCTTTGAAGCGCATTTTTCGTCCGATCTCAATTTTTTTCGGATCCTCTAGCCTTCGCCGCGCCACGTTTTTAGAGCCCTCGCTCGCCATCCTGCGACGTCCCGTTCACCTGGTGCAAGAGAAAATAATTTTTTTTTTTGCCGATTTTGCAATCACTTCCACGGACGCCCTGCACTTATTTCCAGTTCGTGGGCTCCAGTTCGTCAGTTGGGTTCGTTCTCTTCAGAACACTTGCCCGCAGCCATTCCGGCAAGAATTTTTAAACTGCGACGACTTTTTGCGAATTTGTGGCAGTTTATATGAATGACGTGTCCTATATGTAATGTCTAATGTACAAGTTTGTTTGGATTTAAATTTGAAACTTGAATTCAGTCTGAACCGCGTTCCTAAATCTGTAACTTTGATGCACAACGTGCATTTTATTTGAATCGCGATGAATCGATCCGGTTTAACGGCGAAGCCGTTGTAGTTTCTTTTGTGTGTTCTTGTCTATCCGCTGCAATCTCATCTCGCGCGATGAAAACTGACGGGGGTTCTACTGTCGAGACATTGCACCTCTCCACAATCAAACAATTCACCACAAATATAAACCGATCGTGGTTGTGGTATGATAAATATGAACCGAGTGTGGTTTTTATTTTAGGCGAGATGTATTTCGTTAGGTCTGCAGCGTATATGGAAAAGGGCACATGCGCCAGAACACTCCCTTGCGGGACACCCGTATTTGTATTCAACGAAGTAGAAGTAAACTTGTGCACTTGTTCGAGCGATATGATCGGAACCATTGGTGACATTTGCCTCAGATTCCGTATATGTTTAGTCTGTCTAGTCTGGCAAGTCTGACTACTCTATCTAGTCTGTCTAGTGTGTCTAGTCTGGCTAGTCTGACTATTTTGACTAGTCTGGCTAGTCAGTCTAGTCCGACAAGTCTGTCTGGTCTGTCTGGTCCGTCTGGTCTGTCTGGTCTGTTTGGTCTGTTTGGTCTGTCTGTTCTGTCTGTTCTGTCTGGTCTGTCTGTTCTGTCTGTTCTGTCTGTTCTGTCTGCTCTATCTGGTTTAGTATTTCTTATTGTCGGTCAAATTTTGTGTCTGTGTGTGGTTGTTCCGTTTCATTCTGTAGATGTGTTAGGTGCGATCGGTTTATATTTGTGGTGAATTGTTTGATTGTGGAGAGGTGCAATGTCTCGACAGTAGAACCCTCGTCAGTTTCCATCGCGCGAAATGAGATTGCAGCGGATAGACAAGAACACACAAAAGAAACTACAACGGCTTCGCCGTTAAACCGGATCGATTCATCGCGACACAAATAAAATGCACGTTGTGCATTAAAGTTACAGGCCGAGCAGATTTAGGATCGCGGTTCAGATTGAATTCAAGTTTCAAATTTAAATCCAAACAAACTTGTACATTAGACATTACATATAGGACGCGTCATTCATATAATCAATTTATAGTTTATATTTGTGTATCGTGAGATGTTTGAAGGATTTGTAATAGGTTTCCTCTCTTAAGGTTGCAAGAAGCTTGTTGTATATCTGGATCCCGAATTTGTTTGGTGCTAAAGTAAAAATATCCAGTGAAAATCTACAAACACTATATATTCTACAAAAGAAGCATCTAATATTGAATGGGACTTACTTAGAAGCAAACAGCATCGAAAATACATAACAAGTATCAAGAAATCCTTTTACAACTTTTTGATGAAAAATGCAGTTTTATTACGAATGCGCGAGAGGTACTTCTTGGCGCACGTTTTTTAATACGAGAAATGCCACCTTTCGTATTTTCACATAACCTGGATAGCGCACGCAAATATTCAAAATTTTACCCAATTAATTATATCCAATATCCGGAGTTCATCGCCTGGACTATAGATGCCGCCGTATATTGGACTGTAGACGCTGACGTATATTAGACTATAGACGCCGCTGTATATTGGACTATAGACGCCGCTGTATAATGGACTGTAGACGCTGACGTATAATGGACTGTAGACGCTGACGTATATTGGACTATAGACGCCGCTGTATATTGGACTATAGACGCCGCCGTATATAGACGCCGCCGTATATAGGACCATAGCCGCCGCCGTATATTGGACCATAGACGCCGCCGTATATTGGACTATAGAAGTCGCCGTATATTGGACCATAGACCCCGCCGTATACAGCGAAGTATATAGTGCATTATACGTCAGCGTCTATAGTGCTATGTACGGCGGCGTCTATAATCCAATATAGGGCGGCGTCTATAGTCCAATATACGGCGGCGTCTTTGGTCCAATATACGGCGGTGTCTATGGTCCAATATACTGCGGCTTCTGTGGTCCAATATACGGCGGCGTCTATGGTCCAATATACTGCGGCGTCTATGGTCCAATATACGGCGGCGTCTATGGTCCAGTATATTGCGGCGTCTATGGTCCAATATACGGAGGCGTCTGTGGTCCAATATACGATGGCGTGTATAGTCCAATATACGGCGGCGTCTATGGTCCAATATACGGCGGCGTGTATGGTCCACTATATTGCGGCGTCTATGGTCCAATATACGGAGGCGTCTGTGGTCCAATATACGATGGCGTGTATAGTTCAATATACGGCGGCGTCTATGGTCCAATATACGGCGGCGTCTATTGTCTAATATACGGCTGCGTCTACAGTCCATTATACGCCGGCGTCTGTAGTCCAATATACGGCGGCGCCTATATACGGCGGTGTCTATATACGGTGGCGCCTATATACGTCGGCGTCTATATACGGCGGCGTCTATAGTCCAATATATGTTAGCGTCTACAGTCCATTATACAGCGGCGTCTATAGACCAATATACGGCGGCGGCTATGGTCCAATATACTGCGGCGTCTATATACGATGGCGTTTATAGTCCAATATACTGCGGCGTCTATAGTCCGATATACGAAGTTTATCGCCTGGACTATAGACGCCGCCCTTTATTGGACAGTAGACGCTGACGTATATGAGACTATAGACGCCGCTGTAGATTGGACTATAGACGCCGCCGTATATAAAAGCCGCCGTATATTGGACCATAGCCGCCGCCGTATATTGGACCATAGACGCCGCCGTATATTGGACTATAGAAGCCGCTGTATGTTGGACCGTAGACGCCGCCGTATACAGCGGAGTATATAGTCCAATATACGTCAGCGTCTACAGTCCATTATACGTCAGCGTCTAAAGTCCTATGTACGGCGGCGTTTATAATCCAATATAGGGCGGCGTCTATAGTCCAATATAAGCCGGCATCTATGGTTCAATATACGGCGGCGTCTATGGTCCAATATACTGCGGCGTCTATGGTCCAATATACGGAGGGGTCTGTGGTCCAATATACGGTGGCGTCTATGGTCCAATATACGGCGGAGTCTATAGTCCAATATATGTTAGCGTCTACAGTCCATTATACAGCGGCGCCTATAGTCCAATATACGGCGGCGGCTATGGTCCAATATACTGCGGCGTCTATATACGGCGGCGTCTATAGTCCAATATACGTCAGCGTCTACAGTCCATTATACGGCGGCGTCTATAGTCCAATATACTGCGGCGTCTATAGTCCAATATACGGAGTTCATCGCCTAGACTATAGACGCCGCCGTTTATTGGACTGTAGACGCTGACGTATATTAGACTATAGACGCCGCTGAATATTGGACTATATACGCCGCCGTATATAGACGCCGCCGTATATTAACCATAGCCGTCGCCGTATATTGAAGTCTAGACGCCGCTGTATAATGGACTGTAGACGCTGACGTATAATGGACTGTAGACGCTGAGGTTATAGAGGTTATAGATATTGGACTATAGACGCCGCTGTATAATGGACCATAGACGCCGCCGTATATTGAACTATAGAAGCCGCTGTAAGTTGGACCGTAGACGCCGCCGTATACAGCGGAGTATATAGTCCAATATACGTCAGCGTCTACAGTCCATTATACGTCAGCGTCTATAGTGCTATGCACGGCGGCGTTTATAATCCAATATAGGCCGGCGTGTATGGTTCAATATACGGCGGCGTCTATGGTCCAATATAAGGAGGCGTCTGTGGTCCAATATACGGAGGCGTCTGTGGTCCAATATACTGCGGCGTCTATGGTCCAATATACGGAGGCGTCTATGGTCCAATATACGGAGGCGTCTGTGGTCTAATATACGGAGGCGTCTGTGGTCCAATATACGGAGGCGTCTGTGGTCTAATATACGGAGGCGTCTATGGTCCAATATACTGCGGCGTCTATGGTCCAATATACGGAGGCGTCTATGGTCCAATATACGGAGGCGTCTATGGTCCAATATACGGAGGCGTCTGTGGTCCCATATACGGTGGCGTCTATGGTCCAATATGCGGCGGCGTCTATATACGGCGGCGTCTATAGTCCAATATACGGCGGCGTCTACAGTCCATTACACGGCGGCGTCTATAGTCCAATAAACGGCGGCGCTTATAGTCCAATATACGGCGGCGTCTATATACGGCGGCGTCTACAGTCCAATATATGTTAGCGTCTACAGTCCATTATACAGCGGCGTCTATAGTCCAATATACGGCGGCGGCTATGGTCCAATATACGGCGGCGTCTATATACGGCAGCGTCTATAGTAAAATATACAGCGGCGTATATAGTCCAATATACGTCAGCGTCTACAGTCTATTATACGGCGGCGGCTATAGTCCAATATACTGCGGCGTCTATAGTCCAATATACGGAGTTCATCGCCTAGGAGGATAAATTTTCTGTAATTGTGTATTTAGTAAATTATCTAGAGTTGGCAATAGAGGCTGAGATGGAAAGACGGCGTTTCTGAGGAAGCCAGAAAAATTGGTGCAGCTGACTGGAAGGTCCGTGCCAGAGACCGGAAAGGAAAGCAGACGAGGCTGGAGAAAGTCGAGGCCGTGTAGGGCTGCAGCACTACTGATGATGATGATCTAGAGTTGCCAGAAAAGTTATCATGCAACCTGTGTGAAGCCGGTATATATTTATGATTTGAATAGAGTGTCTTTATGGTTTCTATAAAATACCACATATTTCAATATGTTTTTCGATGGAGAAATGTAATATATTTAAATCTTCGAGGTATCTTCAGTGGTGCAATTTCTACAAATAGCCACACCACCGCCTCTAGAATAGGTACGGGAAAAATGGCTAGAATTAAGACTATTTAGTCTTAATTCTAGCCATTCTAATAGCTTCTAGCCATATACCTAGATAGGTTTCAATAAAATACTACTGAAAGACTTCCTGAAAACGATATCGATAATTATCTCAGCATTTTGAGTTTTCTCGGGGGGAAATTGAATTAAGACATAAAGCACTAATAGTTTATCCCATCATTTTATTCGCGTTTGTTGCGTAAATATAATTTTAAGTGTGGCCAGAAATTTGTTCCGTGCGATCGAAATTGTTTCCCACTTAATTTGCCTTCGACCTTGAACGAAATAACAGCGCAAACACACTCAACCCGCAGGAACAACAACAAAACAATTCTTAATTGATTGATACTGAACACGCAATCAAAATAATTACACCATTTCATATTCACAATTTAACAAGATTGGGATCAAATAAGAAGCAGCGCCATAAGAGATGAATTACACACGGAAGATGTTGTCAGATGGGTCAGATCCCGGAGAAGGCACTGGAGAGACCATGTAGACAGGACGGGCTAGGATAGATTTGCCAAGTGGGCAAAATACCACAAAGCAGAAGACCCCAGGCCGCCCGCCCTAGAGATGGGTTCTGGACGTCCGGATTGCAAGAGGGGTAGACAGCAGTACAATACAGGACAAAGTCCTAAATCAAGAAGAAGAAGAAGAAGATTGAATAAGCTCGGATGTGGACGAAGTTGTTTAATAGACATCTTTAGGGTTAGTTAAGCGCATGCGCATCCATCAAGTTTGAAAGGCGGGAATATTGAAGTGTCGGGCATATATTTAGTTATACGTCAAAAAGTTCGGGCACTTTTTGACGTATAAAATCGCGGAAATTTTACACATGCGCTCAAAAAAGTTTCAACTATGAAAAGGTCTATTGTAAGACTCAATAATATTCAAACTGGCGATATTCCGCGCCAGTTTTGACCAACGCCAGTTAGTCTGTTTATCCGCGCCAGTTTTGACCAACTTTGTTGAATCTTATTAATTATAAGATAAGATTAGATCTGTTACTTCTGGAATATTATTTACGTTCAGGGATGGGGGAGTTAAGTCGCCCTTAATTAATATATACCTTCATAACCCACAAGGCATCGATCAAGATTAAAACACTTTAAAATTATTTAACAGATAACATCCAACCGACCGAACACAACACACAAAAAAACTTTGATATGAAAACCCCTTGAAATAAATTATTCATTCGTTTCAGTCTGGCGCAACATTTTCGATATTAATCTCTGTGTATGCGATGCATTTTTAATGCTATTTTTTCATTGCTCTGGTAAACTAACTGAATTACTTTAGATCGAATTAGTAACTCCGCTGTTCAATTAGGCAAAATGACAACAAAAAAATATTCTAGCGAAAAATGTTGATGGGATTTTGTCTAGTCCAGTGGTGGCTAACCTATGGCACGCGTGCCACAGCTGGCACGTACGAAATTTTTATTGGCACGCGAACTATTTCTCACGCGCGCCTTCTAAACCTCCTAAATAAAGATATTTTTAAGTTTCTCAATCTACAACATCAACGGTGTAAAATATAAGACGCGTTCTAGTCAGGCTAATACGGAAACTGATTTTCACTATCACATTGTAAAAGTTGACCTGACACGTCAGCATTTCAAAATGCGAAGATTTAGAAAAAAAAGGCAGGCGATAAAAGGTTCGCCACCCCTGGTCTAGACCAAATAAGCTTTGTAACTTGAAGTTACCTACCTCTAATGCAACTACTTGTACGTAGTTTGTGTCAATAAACTTTTACATCGAGACGCGCCATCCGAATCTAATTCAAACTCATCAGACAAGTCTGGATTTAATTTTAAAACAGGCTGCAAAAACGAAACTCGATTGTCCGTCCTTTGCGCATTAAACGCGATCTCGTTTCCAGACGAGTATTTACACTTCACACGAATATATCTCTTCCATCAAAGAAATATGTATTATTTTTTCCACTCGGATTAATAATGCCTGAAAACGTCGGGGACGTCGTCGTCGTCGTCGTCGCATTGTGAGATCCGCGGACCAAGAAATTGGCTTCGTTTCCCTGACAAATCCTTTCATACCAGTCGGGGGCGCAGAACGAGCCGCAGGCGTAAAACACAACCCCGATAGAAAATGTAAGATTGCTCGTCATCCGTTCGGACGGACTGCTTTAAGATCTCGAGGAAACAATTACTTCATGCCCGCTTTCGCTCTCTTGCCCTTTTTCGCGTACACGTTTGGGCGACGTCGCACGCGAGAAATGAATTCATAACGAACTATTGATTGCACCAGATATAACTCTTTTAGGCCACTTTAAGTTTTAATCACCATGCACGCGCTCCTATTTTTCAATAAACGACATTTTTCTTTCTTTAATTATTACCATTTAAGATCTTTATATTTTTTATTAATATTAATGAACGACTCTCTAAGATATGCGAATTCTTTATATTATTATAATTATTGTAAGACAGACAAGACTAAACAGACAAGACTATACAGACAAGACTAGACAGATAAGACTAGACAGACAAGACTAGACAGACAAGACTAGACAGACAAGACTAGACAGACAAGACTAGACAGACAAGACTAGACAGACAAGACTAGACAGACAAGACTAGACAGACAAGACTAGACAGACAAGACTAGACAGACAAGACTAGACAGACAAGACTAGACAGACAAGACTAGACAGACAAGACTAGACAGACAAGACTAGACAGACAAGACTAGACAGACTAGACAGACAAGACTAGACAGACAAGACTAGACAGACAAGACTAGACAGACAAGACTAGACAGACAAGACTAGACAGACAAGACTAGACAGACAAGACTAGACAGACAAGACTAGACAGACAAGACTAGACAGACAAGACTAGACAGACAAGACTAGACAGACAAGACTAGACAGACAAGACTAGACAGACAAGACTAGACAGACAAGACTAGACAGACAAGACTAGACAGACAAGACTAGACAGACAAGACTAGACAGACAAGACTAGACAGACAAGACTAGACAGACAAGACTAGACAGACAAGACTAGACAGACAAGACTAGACAGACAAGACTAGACAGACAAGACTAGACAGACAAGACTAGACAGACAAGACTAGACAGACAAGACTAGACAGACAAGACTAGACAGACAAGACTAGACAGACAAGACTAGACAGACAAGACTAGACAGACAAGACTAGACAGACAAGACTAGACAGACAAGACTAGACAGAGAAGACTAGAAAGACAAGACTAGACAGACATGACTAGACACACAAGACTACACAGAGAATACTAGATAGACAAGACTATTTATTAACCAAGCAAGACTATATATTCATGTAATAGTTAGGATTTAAAAACTTTCATCTACTTCTATGATTTCTTTGAGAATAAGAATGAGCGCCAATTTACTTCTTTCAGCGTGTCTCGACGTTTCGTTTGAACACTTTTATCTTCTCCACTTGCTATCTTTTTTCACTTGTTTTTTCTTTCAACGGTGCGTTGAAAGCCTTTGTATACAAGAGCAAACTTAATTATAAATTAGCCCAAATGAACTAGATTTCATTTAGTTTATAGGAATGTTGCAACTGTTTTGTTACTTTCTGCAATTTAATTTGCAACTGATGAAATAAAAGATTGCTTTTTATAACCTTGCTAGTCACTCCAATTTTATCTATCAAATGTAAAACATGTGAGCAAGAATCCAAAACTCGCGAGAGATGAATTAAGGTCGATTCCCATATGCGCGACAATCAGCTACATGGTGCGACATCGCCTGTCAAATAATGATTACATTGTTTTAAATGGACACGGCGCGTAGCCATAGTGAAAACTTGCCCATTTAAAACAATGTAATCATTATTTGACAGGCGATGTCGCGTAACGTCGCGTAGCTGAGTGTCGCGTATATGAGAATCGGCCTTAATTAAGCGCATGCGCGCATGTTTTAGAGCCATAGACGCTTAAAGGTCGATTCCCATATGCGCGACACTCAGCTACATCGTGCGACATCGCCTGTCAAATAATGATTAAATTGTTTCAAATGGACACCGCGCGTATCCGTAGTGAAATCTTGCCCATTTAAAACAATGTAATCATTATTTGAAAGGCAATGTCGCGTAACGTCGCGTAGCTGAGTGTCGCGTAAATGCGAATCGGCCTTAATTAAGCGCGTCCGCCATGTTTTAGAGATTTATACGCTTAAAGGTCGATCCCCATATACGCGACACTCAGCTACACGACGTTATGCGACATCGCCTGTCAAATAATGATTATATTGTTTTAAATGGGCACGTCGCGTAGGCATAGTGAGAACGTACCCATTTAAAACAATGTAATCATTATTTGACAGGCGATGTCGCGTAACGTCGCTGAGTGTCGCGTATATGAGAATCGACCTTTATAAACGTTCAAATGTGAAATATTAACGATCACTGCACTCACATCCGGTGTATTTGAATCCGAATAACGTTTCAACCGAAATGCGTTAAATACACAGCACCAGTTAATATAATAAATTTCCATATTGATATCTGTACCGTTTAAAATGCAAACAGCGTACAATTTCATTTCCAGCTGCCAAACTGGCCGTAATTAATATTCTTGGCTAAAAAGGGCGCGTAATTAAAAAACGCAGTTACTCCGACAGCCCATAAACTATTCCCACCCCCCGTTCGACTCAACCCTTAAATCCCCGAAACAGGCGATGCAGTAATTATTACTGTGTAAATATAGTGCATATAATATACGGATATAAATGATGGTGGCGTCCCGTGTGAGTTGACGAAGGGATAGTTAGTGGAAGAGCGGTCCCGAACGCTAACTACCCTGCTGGGACAGCGCCGTCGCGTCGGCCCCGGCTCCCAGGAGCACACATTCATATCATTTTGTTTCTTCCGGAATTAAAGCAAAGATAATTTATTTTAAATAAACTAATTGCGGTAATTAGTTTCTAAGGAATTATTACAACAAGGCTTTAATAAAAATTAATATTAAACACAAACTAAATACAAACTAAAAATTTTAGAAAAATAAGACGGTTCAGACTATGTTTCAAGGTTAATTACTACCAACTTGACGTATAGAAAATCACAAGATATTATCATTTTTTAGGTTAGGTTCAGATTATCTTTCAAGGTTAATTACTACCAACTTGACTTATAGAAAGTCACTAGATATTATCGTTTCTTTTAGGTTAGCTTAGGTTCAAACTATGTTTCAAGGTTAATTACTACCAACTTAGCTTATAGAAAGATATCACTAGATAATATCGTTTCTTTTAGGTAACGCTAGGTTAGGTTCAGACTGTTTCAAGGTTAATTGATACCAACTTGACTTATAGACAATCACTAGATAATATCGTTTCTTGTAGTCTAGGTTAGGTTAAAACTATGTTTCAAGGTTAATTACTGCCAACTTGACTAATAGAAAATCACTAGATAATATCGTTTCTTATAGGAAATTTAATTTTCTACAAGTTATATTTGACACATTTTTCAAAGTTTCGCTTAGTTTACGAATTATGTCACATTTTTCTGAGACAAACTAATGTTAAAAAAACAAAAATTTGACTTTGTTTTAAAGTTGATTACCACCAACTTTATAGATTAAAAATCACTAGATAACAAGGTTTCTTATAGGAAATTCAATGTTCTCCAACTTTTATTTGACACATTTTTCAAAATTTCGCTTAGTTTACGAGTAAAGCTCGATTTCCATATGCGCGACACTTAGCTACGCGACGTCCTGCGACATCGCCTGTCAAATAATGATTACATTGTTTTAAATGGACACGTCGCGTAACCATAGTGAGAAGGTGCCCATTTAAAACAATGTAATCATTATTTGACATGCGATGTCGCGTAACGTCGCGTAGATGAGTGTCGCGTATGTGAGAATTTTTGACCTTTTTCTAAAACCCTTTTTTAGGACATTTTTTGGGGAAAATCGCCAGGAAAATGCAAAATTTTGAAATGAAAATGTGATGGAAATAATTTCGGAAGTCTCAGGAAGAAGTGTTTTCGATGTTTTCTGAACCTCATGCGAGAGCAAACCTTTTTGGAACCTCATCAGAAAGTTGGAGAAATAGTTGGACGCTCAAGAGTTGAAGGAAGCTTGATTGGAGATTATTTAAAGAAGTTGCAGCAAGAAGAAAAGTTTCCGAAACATCGAAGGATACTAGAAGAAAAGGTCTATTTTCAAGGTATCGAGAAAAAAATTGCAAGAAAAATTCTGAAACTTCGGGAGGAAGTGTTTCTGAAGTTTAGCGCCCTCATGCAAGAGCAAACCTTTCTGGAACCTCATCAGAAAGCTTATTGGACATTCAAGAGTTGAAGGAAGCTGGATTGGAGATTATTTGAAGAAGTTGGAGCAAGAAAAAAGTTTCCGAAACATTGGAGGCAACTGGAAGAAAAGTTATATTTTCAAGGTATCGAGGAAAAACTTGCAAGCAAAATTCTGAAACCTCAAGAGGAAGTGTTTTCGAAGTTCCGCAAACCTCATGCAAGAGCAAACCTTTTTGGAACCTCATCAGAAAGCTGTAGAAATAGTTGGACGCTCAAGAGTTGATGGAAGCTGGATTGGAGATTATTTAAAGAAGCAAGAGACAATTTAAAGAAGTTTGGAGCAAGAAGAAAAGTTTCCGAAACATCTCGAGGCAACTGGAAGAAAAGTTAAATTTTTGAAGTATCATTGCAAGAAAAATTTCTGAAACCTCAGGAGGAAGTGTTTTCGAAGTTTCCCGAACCTCTGTAAGAGCAAACCTTTTTGGAACCTCATCAGAAAGCTGGAGAAATAGTTGGACGCTCAAGAGTTGATGGAAGCTGGATTGGAGATTATTTAAAGAAGCAAGAGACATTTTAAAGAAGCTTGGAGCAAGAAGAAAAGATTCCGAAACATCGGAGGCAACTGGAAGAAAAGTTATATTTTTAAAGTATCATTGCAAGAAAACTTTCTGAAAACTCAGGAGGAAGTGTTTTTAAAGATTCCCGAACCTCAGGCAAGAGCAAAGCTTTTTGGAACCTCATCAGAAAGCTGGAGAAAGAGTTGGACGCTCAAAAGTTGATGGAAGCTTGATTGGAGATTATTTGGCCTTTATGTCGCATTTTTTGAGACAAAACAATGTTAAACAAAAACTAAAATTTTACATTGTTTCAAGGTTGATTATCACCAACTTGATAAACGAAAAATCGCTAAATAACAAAGTTTCTTATAGAAAATTTAATGTTCTACAAGTTTTATTTGGCACACTTATCAAAATCTCGCTTTTTTTGCGAGTAAAGTATGATTCCCATATGAGCGACACTCAGCTACGCGACGTCGTGCGACATCGCCTGTCAAATAATGATTACATTGTTTTAAATGGGCACGTGGCGTAGCTGTCGCGTTGCCATAGTGAGAACGTGCCCATTTAAAACAATGTAATCATTATTTGACAGGCGATGTCGCGTGACGTCGCGTATTTGAGTGTCGCCTATATGAAAATCGGCCTTTATGTCCCATTTTTTGAGACAAAACAATGTTAAACAAAAACAAAAAATTGACATTGTTTCAAGGTTGGTTATCACCAACTTGGTAAACAAAAAATCACTAAATAAGGTTTCTTATAGAAAATTTAGTGTTCTACAAGTTTTATGTCACACATTTTTCAAAATTTCGCTTAGTTTATGAGTAAAGCTCAATTTCCATATGCGCGACATTCAGCTACGCCACGTCGTGTGACATCGCCTGTCCAATATTGATTACATTGTTTTAAATGGCCACGTCGCGTAGCTGTCGCGTAGCCATAGTGAGAACGTGCCCATTTAAAACAATGTAATCATTATTTGACAAGCGATGTCGCGTGACGTCGCGTAGCTGAGTGTCGCCTATATGAAAATCGGCCTTTATGTCGCATTTTTTCAGACAAAACAATGCTAAACAAAAACAAAAATTTTACTTTGTTTCATGGTTGATTATCACCAACTTGATAAACGAAAAATCACTAGATAACAAGGTTTCTTATGGGAAATTTAATTTTCTACAAGTTTTATTTGACACATTTTTCAAAATTTCGCTTAGTTTACGAGTAAAGCTCGATTTCCATATACGCGACACTCAGCTACGCGACGTCGTGAGACATCGCCTGTCAAATAATGATTACATTGTTTTAAATGGGCACGTCGCGTAGCTGTCGCGTTGCTATAATAAAACCGTGCCCATTTAAAACATTGTTATCATTATTTGAAAGGCGATGTCGCTTGACGTCGCGTAGCTGAGTGTCGCGTATATGAGAATCGACCTTTTTGTCGCATTTTTTAAGACATAACAATGTTTTAACAAAAATTTAACTTTGTTTCAAGGTTGATTATCACCATAAAAAATCACTAAACAAGGTTTCTTATAGAAAATTTTATTTTCTCAAAGTTTTATTTGACTCATTTTTAAAAGTTTCGCTTAGTTTACGAGTAAAGGTCGATTTACATGTACGCGACACTCAGCTACGCGACGTCGTGCGACATCGCCTGTCAAATTGTGATTACATTGTTTTAAATGGGCACGTGGCGTAGCCATAGTGAGGACGTACCCATTTAAAAGAATGTAATCATTATTTGACAGGCGATGTCGCATGACGTCGCGTAGCTGAGTGTCACGTATATGAGAATTTTTATTATTGGCCTTTATGTGTTATGTCTACAAGTTTTATTTGCCACAATTTTCAAATTTTCGCTTAGTTTACGATTTAAGGTCGATCCCCATATGCCCAACACTCAGCTACGCGACGTCGTGCTACATCGCCTGTCAAATTGTGATTACATTGTTTTAAATGGGCACGTCGCGTAGCCATAGTGAGAACGTGCCCATTTAAAACAATGTAATCATTATTTGACAGGCGATGTCGCATGACGTCGCGTAGCTGAGTGTCGCGTATATGAAATTTTTTTTTATTGGCCTTAATGTCGCATTTTTTGAGAGAAAACAATGTTAAACAAAAAATTTTCATTGTTTCAAGGTTGATTATCACTAACTTGATAAAAAAAATCACAAAGTAACAAGGTTTCTTATAGAAAATGTAATGTTCTACAAGTTTTATTTGGCACATTTTTCAAAATTTCGCTTAGTTTTCGAGTAAAGCTCGATTCCCATATACGCGACACTCAGCGACGTTGTGCGACAACGCCTATCAAATAATGATTACATTGTTTTAAGTGGACACATCGCGTAGCTATCGCGTAGCCATAGTGAGGACGTGTCTATTTAAAATAATGTAATCATTATTTAACAAGCGATGCCGCGTGACGTCGCGTAGTTGAGTGTCGCGTATATGAGAATCGACCTTTTTGTCGCATTTTTTAAGACAAAACAATGTTTTAACAAAAATTTAACGTTGTTTCAAGGTTGATTATCACCAAGTTGATAGATAGAACATCACTAGATAACCAGCTTTCTTATAGGAAATTTAATTTTCTACAAGTTTTATTTAACACATTTTTCAAAATTTCGCTTAGTTTCCGAGTTATGGCGCTATTTTCAATTTGCTTTTTAAATTGTAATTATAAATTATTACTCAAGTGTCAGCTGCCAACTGTCACATCTGCAAATGAGTACAATGGCCACGTCGTAAAAAAAAATTTTAAATCTCAAAAACTAGAGATGTTAGGGATGTGAAAATTGATATTCAAATTCTTCTTTTAAAATGGAGAAATAGGTATATTACCATTTCACTAAAATCGTTAAAAGAGGTAGAAAAGTATTTTTTAATTAAAAAAAGTTTAAAGGCACGCGTAAGAAATAGTACAATTTTTTTACGTGTCAGCTGTGGCACGCGTGCTATAGGTTCGCCACCACTGTTCCAAATGGTCAATCATTTTGATCAAAAGCTTGAATCAAGCATTATTGATAGTTGGTTGGCGCTTGAGCCAAGCCTTGGCGGTGATTGACTTGTAGACTGAGTTTTGATAAAAAGATTGAAGCGCTTCAATCGATTGATTAAACCGTTTGATCAAGCTGCAAGACTTTTGGATTGAAATGAGATTGAAATGACTTTTGATTTGGATTGAAATGAGTTTAAGTTTAAGAAGTTTAGAAGGCACGCGTGAGAAATAGTTCGCGTGCCAATACAATTTTTTTACGTGTCATCTATGGCACGCGTGCCATAGGTTCGCCACCACTGCTCTAGATTATACGTAAAATGAATTAAGGAATAAAATGAGTTTAGGTTTAAGAAGATTAGAAGGCACGCGTGAGAAATAGTTTGCGTGCCAATACAATTTTCCTACGTGTTAGCTGTGGCACGCGTGCCATAGATTCGCCACCACTGCTCTAGATTATACGTAAAATGACTTAAGGAATGAAATGAGTTTAAGAAGTGTAGAACGCACGCGTGAGAAATAGTTGCGTGCCAATACAATTTTCCTACGTGACATCTATGGCACGCGAGCCATAGGTTCGCCACCACTGCTCTAGATTATACGTAAAATGACTTAAGGAATAAATTAAGTTTACGTTTAAGAAGATTAGAAGGCACGCGTGAGAAATAGTTTGCGTGCCAATACAATTTTCCTACGTGTTAGCTGTGGCATGCGTGCCATAGATTCGCCACCACTGCTCTAGATTATACGTAAAATGACTTAAGGAATGAAATGAGTTTAAGAAGTGTAGAACGCACGCGTGAGAAATAGTTGCGTGCCAATACAATTTTCCTACGTGTCATCTATAGCACGCGAGCCATAGATTCGCCACCACTGCTCTAGATTATACGTAAAATGACTTAAGGAATAAAATGAGTTTAAGTTTAAGAAGATTAGAAGGCACGCGTGAGAAGTAGTTTGCGTGCCAATACAATTTTCCTACGTGTTAGCTGTGGCATGCGTGCCATAGATTCGCCACCACTGCTCTAGATTATACGTAAAATGACATAAGGAATGAAATGAGTTTAAGAAGTGTAGAACGCACGCGTGAGAAATAGTTGCGTGCCAATACAATTTTCCTACGTGTCATCTATAGCACGCGAGCCATAGATTCGCCACCACTGCTCTAGATTATACGTAAAATGACTTAAGGAATAAAATGAGTTTAAGTTTAAGAAGATTAGAAGGCACGCGTGAGAAATAGTTTGCGTGCCAATACAATTTTCCTACGTGTTAGCTGTGGCACGCGTGCCATCACTGCTCTAGATTATTCGTAAAATACTATTAGAATTTTTTTTATTTACCAATTTAAATAATTTGTTGTAAAAAATTACTTTAATGCGTCCCGTTATTGATATAAATGATTTGCGATGGGGCGTATGGAACGCTGTCATTATAATCCATCACCTGTTTTCATTCCTGAGGGATAATACGCACATGCTTCGAACATATTTTCCTTGATATTTATAACGTTTATAATTCAAGAAGAAAAACTTGCAATCACGCATTTCCCTGCAACAAAGATTGAATTGAAACTTGTATTTTGTTCCTCCCGCCGGATTAGAATCAATAATTCATTCGAATTTGTGTTTTATTTAAAAACGTTATGAATAATCAAATGTTTGTTTGTTTTGTGCGAAAGTTTCGCTTTTATTTGAATTCCTTCGTTTCTGTACCCTTTTTGCTTTTTTCCTTCTGAATTTTTAATTAGCTCAAGTTTGCCTCGGGGCTGAGAGACGAAAGGGTCGAAACACTTTCAATCCGAACGACGGATAAGGTGACAATAAACTTTCCAGACGCTCAAACCTATTTTAAAGGTAAATTGAGCCGAAACGAACTAATTTTCATACATTTTTACATCGTTTCCCGAAATAACTTGATTACATTGAAATCTCAAAAACTGGAGATGTGAAAATCATGCATCTTGATCAAACGGCTCAGTCAATTGATTGAGGCGCGTCAATCTTTTTATCAAAACTCAGTCTATCAATCAACTTTCTATCAATCACCGTCAAGGCTTGGCTCAAGCATCAACCAACGGTTAATAATGCTAGATTCAAGCTTTTGTTCAAAATGATTGACCATTTAGAACAGTGGTGGCGAACCTATGGCACGCGTGCCACAGCTGACATGTAGGAAAATTGTATTGGCACGCGAACTATTTCTCACGCGTGCCTTCTAAACTTCTTAAACTCAAACTCATTTCAATCCTTAAGTCATGCAGCTCCATCAAACGGTTCAGTCAATCGATTGACGCGCTTCAATCTTTTTATCAAAACTCAGTCTATCAATCACCGTCAAGGCTTGGCTCAAACGTCAACCAACGGTCAATAATGCTTGATTCAAGCTTTTTTCAAAATGATCGACCATCCAGAGTAGTGGTGCCGAACCTATGGCACGCGTGCCACAGCTGACATGTAGGAAAATTGTATTGGCATGCGAACTATTTCTCACGCGTGCCTTCTAAACTTCTTAAACTTAAACTTACTAAAAGAAATTCAGCTTGATAAAACAGGTTCAGTCAATCGTTTGACGCGCATCAAACAACTTCAGTCAACCCTTCAATCTTTTTATCAAAACTCAGTCCATAAATCAACTTTCTGTCAATCACCGCTAAGTTTTGACTAAAGCGTCAAACTACAGTCAATAATGCTTGATTCAAGCTTTTGATAAAAATGATGGACCGTTTAGAACAGTGGTGGTGAACCTATGGCACGCGTGCCACAGCTGACACGCGGGGAAATTGTATCGGCACGCGTGCCACAGCTGACACGTAGGAAAATTGTATTGGCGCGCGTGCCACAGCTGACACGTAGGACAATTGTATGGGCACGTGTGCCAGAGCTGACACGTAGGAAAATTGTATTGGCACGCGAACTATTACTCATGCGTGCCTTCCAAACTTTAAACCTTCCAAACTTTAAACCAGTTGGTTAAACCTTCTGTTTAAAGTTAAACCTTCTACTTTTCTAAAATAAATTTGATGCGCGCCTGGAAAAACATTCCGTATATGTGTCTTGTACGTTAGGTTGGTTGGGTGAAGTCTCTGGGATTGTATTATTATGGTGGAGTCGCAAGGAATCACCACTACTGATCTTGAGTCTCCTTTAGAAAGGTCCAATTCTTATCCAGCCTGAGCTTGAAACTTAATTTAATCTCTAGTGTAGCTAAGTTTTATAACTAACGTGTTACAATCATAAGCATTAATCTAATTTGAGACTTAGATACTCGATAGATACTCTTAGATACTTGATATTAACATGTATTGAACAATTTCAAGCTGTATAAATAGATTGTGCGATAGGTTGGAATATTCGATTCGATTTTGTGCAGAATGGAAAATAAAAAGAGGCGGAGGAGTTAATAAGGATTGGTTATATGTCCCCAGTCGATATAGGTGCAATTTCCTCTTGTAATTATGGAGTTGATAATGTAAAGCTCATGCACTTAGCTTCCGTGCGCTGGCGAGCTAAAAGCGGCGCATAAAAGACATGCAACGCGAACAATCTCTTTCTCGATGTTACCGCGACCATTATCAACACAATGCCGCTTTTTTGTCGGCAGAAGAATAACCGAACATTGGTTATCAAAATAAATATTGGGAAATGCCATGCAAGCAGAAATATAAATATATTCAGCCTTTCCGGAGCTCTATAACAACTTTATACAGTATAATATATATTTATATATTCAGGCTGTGATCCGTTTGTTTTAAGTTTGTATGATTATCTATAACATGGGATGGTTTTACCAATCTCTATTTTATCAGTTCAACCTGAATTAATTTGTGTGTTATGGAGATGTACGCGTGCGAAGCCGCGGGTTATATCAAGTTATAGATATGTGAAAGGAGGAAGAGAGGCGTCAAAAGAAAGAAAGTTTGAACTGGAAATGAATGTTTCAGACGGTTGTTGAGGTGGTGAATTTTGCATACGTCCCGTTTGGCACTTGGCGCGATGTGCGAGTGACTGTTAGGGGCGGCGAGAATACAAGCGCCTAATCTGCGACTTCAGAAAGAATGTATCAACTTCTAAAGAGGAATTAGCATATCAAAATACGGAGTTGCGAAAGACCGCCGGTCCGCAAACAATCAGATGTCCGGAGCAACGACCGGAACGCCGGAAAATCCGACTGCGGATTATTCCGCTCAACGGAATCCGCTACACCAAACTTAGGGCAAGATCCCATTATCTTTTGTAAAAAAATCACAACGCGCTCTTTCTTATTCCTTAAGCAACATTCACCCGCAAATCTATTTTCACTTTCTATACAAATTCGCAACTGCAAAAGATTTAACCCCTTGACATATAATGACGTCTATAAGTCGTCATGTATTTGTGATAAGATCACATGTATTTATATTTGTTTTGTTATATTTTGTTATATGTTGTTATATTTTATATTCGTATGTCAAGAGGTTAAACGACACAAAAACTGTAAACGCATTTAATCCATTCCATCAAATAATACACTAATTATGTTTGGTGTATATTGCAGTATCAGATATTCTTCCTAGTCCGCTTCCGCTTCTTTTAATTTCTTATGTTGCGTTCCAATTTTACAAGGCATCATTAATTACTCATTAGTCAATAATTGACTGAAAGGGGTAAATAATTAATATGAGAGAGGTCAGACAAAACGCGTTGTCGTTTCTTTCTTCTTTCTTGTAGGAGCGATAGCGCATTAAATTATTCAAGTCAACATTTTGCTCCATAATTATTATTAACTTTGCGCCGGTAATTTATTACACCGATTAAATAATTAAGCGCTAGTTTTATAAATTTATCTATGACCACTATTGTAAATATCCATTGTACAGATCGTCGACTATGTAAATACATCATAACACATCGCGATTAATAATAAGTTATGATTGATAACACACACGTGCGTTTGGTTTACGATTCGTTGAGAGCTGCTATTACGTGCTCATACATTCAGCGCCCCCCGTGCCACAATTCAAACTAACGGAAATTTACATTGCGTACATTAGGTTGCCTATATCTATGAGCACTCTTATTCCAGTTTAACCCAAATAAGTACTAAATAAAGAGTATGTAACAATTTATATTCTTAATTGTTACATGCTCTTTATTTTGTTTCTTTTCATTTCTATCAAGTTAAATAATGTTGAGTAACAATTATGTATGAAAATACAACTGTTTGTTTATTATAATGTTAAATGATAATTAAATATACATAACCTAATAAGAAATAAATTTGTTACATCAAACAGATTTTTCTTATTAAACAGAAATAAATTAGAGTGGTTGTAGATAAAGTATAGTACATAACTCGAGTTAAACCAAGTACGTACGAGCGGAACAGTTACGCACATTACAACGAAACTGCATAACATGCTAGCGAGTGAAATACCAATGCTTCACAAGTGTAAAACCAAGATAATCCCGTATGTGATGACTTGGTTGTCACATACGTTGTTATATACGTTGTTGTAACCACCCCGTCGGTGGTTACAAAAAGCCACAGCAGATATAACCGGCAGATTGGAATAACGCCGAACAACGGAATAACATTGAAGCTTACACCGAAACTAGAGTGCTGAAGAAAACACTTAAGACTGTGTCGTTTGAGACACCTGAGTTCCATCAAGTATGCCCCTGCGGCATACTTGATGGAACTGGCGAGACAAAATAATTGAACCATTAACAGCGGCATATAATAGACCAGTTTTGTTAGCACCTAAAAAGGCTACTAACGACACTCAAAAATGGCGATTGGTAATTGATTATAGTCCAATATACGGCGGCGTCTATAGTCTAATATACAGCGGCGTCTATAGTCCAATATACGGCGGCGTGTATAGTCCAATATACGTCGCCGTCTATAGTCCAATAAACGGCGGCGTCTATAGTGCAATATACGGCGGCGTCTATGGTCCAATATACAGCGGCGTCTATGGACCAATATACGGCAGCGTCTATAGTCCAATATACAGCGGCGCATATACTCCAATATACGTCAGAGTCTATAGTCCAATATACGGCGGCGTCTATGGTCCTATATTCGGCGGCGTCTATAGTCCAATATACCTCGGCGTCTATGGTCCAATATACGGCGACGCTATTGCCAATATATTGGACGCCGTATATTGGACCATAGCCGCCGCCGTATATTGGACCATAGACGCCGCGGTATATTGGACTATAGACGCCGCCGTATATAGAGGCCGCCGTATATTGGACCATAGCCGCCGCCGTATATTGGACTATAGACGCCGCCGTTTATTGGACTATAGACGCCGCCGTATAATGGACTATAGACGCCGCCGTATAATGGACTGTAGACGCCGCCGTATATAGGACTATAGACGCCGCCGTATATTGGACTATAGACGCCGCCGTATATTGGACTATGGACGCCGCCGTATATTGGACCATACACGCCGCCGTATATTGGACTATAGACGCCGCCGTATATTGGACTATACACGCCGCCGTATATTGGACCATACACGCCGCCGTATATTGGACCATAGACGCCGCCGTATATTGGACTATAGACGCCGCCGTATATTGGACCACAGACGCCTCCGAATATTGGACCATAGACGCCGCCGTATAGTGGACCAAACACGCCGCCGTATATTGTATAGTCCAATATACGTCGCCGCCTATAGTCCAATATACGGGGGCGTGTATGGTCCAATATACGGCGGCGTCTATAGTCCAATATACGGCGGCGTGTATCGTCCAATATACGTCGCCGTCTATAGTCCAATATACGGCGGCGTCTATGGTCCTATATTCGGCGGCGTCTATAGTCCAATATACGGCGGCGTCTATGGTCCAATATACGGCGGCGTCTATGGTCCAATATACGGCGGCGGCTATGGTCCAATATACGGCGGCGTCTATATACGGCGGCGTCTATAGTCCAATATACAGCGGCGTCTATAGTCGTGTATAGTCGTGTGGCGTGTATAGTCCAATATACGTCGCGTCTATAGTCCAATATACGGCGGCGCCTATGGTCCAATATACGGCGGCGTCTATGGTCCAATATACGGCAGCGTCTATAGTCCAATATACAGCGGCGCATATAGTGGACCATAGACGCCGCCGTATATCGGACTATAGATGCCGCCGTATAAAGACGCCGCCGTATATTGGACTATAGACGCCGCCGTTCATTGGACTATAGACGCCGCCGTATAATGGACTGTAGACGCCGCCGTATATTGGACTATAGACGCCGCCGTATTTTGGACTTTAGACGCCGCCGTATATTGGACTATAAACGCCGCCGTATATTGGACCACAGATGCCTCCGAATATTGGACCATAGACGCCGCCGTATAGTGGACCAAACACGCCGCCGTATATTGTATAGTCCAATATACGTCGCCGTCTATAGTCCAATATACGGCGGCGTCTATGGACCTATATTAGGCGGCGTCTATAGTCCAATATACGGCGGCGTCTATGGTCCAATATACGGCGGCGTCTATGGTCCAATATACGGCGGCGGCTATGGTCCAATATACGGCGGCGTCTATATACGGCGGCGTCTATAGTCCAATATACAGCGGCGTCTATAGTCGTGTATAGTCGTGCGGCGTGTATAGTCCAATATACGTCGCGTCTATAGTCCAATATACGGCGGCGTCTATGGTCCAATATACGGCGGCGTGTATGGTCCAATATACGGCAGCGTCTAAAGTCCAATATACGGCGGCGGCTATGGTCCAATATACGGCAGCGGCTATGGCCCAATATACGGCGGCGTCTATAGTCCAATATAGAGCGGCGTCTATAGTCCAATATACGGCGGTGTGTATGGTCCAATATACGGCGTTGGTATAGTCCAATATACGTCGCCGTCTATAGTCCAATATACGGGGGCGTGTATGGTCCAATATACGGCGGCGTCTATAGTCCAATATACGGCGGCGAGTATACGGCGGCGGTACCTCGGCGTCTATGGTCCAATATACGGCGACGCTATTGCCAATATATTGGACGCCGTATATTGGACCATAGCCGCCGCCGTATATTGGACCATAGACGCCGCGGTATATTGGACTATAGACGCCGCCGTATATAGAGGCCGCTGTATGTTGGACCATAGCCGCCGCCGTATATTGGACTATAGACGCCGCCGTATATTGGACTATAGACGCCGCCGTTTATTGGACTATAGACGCCGCCGTATAATGAACTGTAGACGCCGCCGTATATTGGACTATAGACGCCGCCGTATATTGGACCATACACGCCGCCGTATATTGGACCATAGACGCCGCTGTATATTGGACTATAGACGCCGCCGAATATTGGACCACAGACGCCTCCGTATATTGGACCATAGACGCCGCCGTATAGTGGACCAAACACGCCGCCGTATATTGGAATATAGACGCCGCCCTATATTGGACTATAGACGCGGCCGTTTATTGGACTATACACGCCGCCGTATAATGGACTGTAGACACTGACGTATATTGGACTATATACGCCGCTGTATACGGCGGCGTCTATGGTGCAATATACGGCGGCGTCTATAGTCCAATATATGGCTACGTGTATCGTCCAATATACGTCGCCGTCTATAGTCCAATATACGGCGGCGTCTATGGTCCTATATTCGGCGGCGTCTATAGTCCAATATACGGCGGCGGCTATGGTCCAATATACGGCGGCGTCTATATACGGCGACGTCTATAGTCCAATATAGAGCGGCGTCTATAGTCCAATATACGGCGGCGTCTATATACGGCGACGTCTATAGTCCAATATAGAGCGGCGTCTATAGTCCAATATACGGCGGTGTGTATGGTCCAATATACGGCGGCGTGTATAGTCCAATATACGGCGGCGGCTATGGTCCAATATACGGCGGCGGCTATGGTCCAATATACGGCGGCGTCTATATACGGCGGCGTCTATAGTCCAATATAGAGCGGCGTCTATAGTCCAATATACGGCGGTGTGTATGGTCCAATATACGGCGGCGGCTATGGTCCAATATACGGCGGCGTCTATATACGGCGGCGTCTAAAGTCCAATATACAGCGGCGTCTATAGTCTAATATACGTCAGCGTCTACAGTCCAATAAACGGCGGAGTCTATAGTCCAATATACTGCGGCGTGTATAGTCTTAAGAAGTTACGAATGAAATATCGATGGAAAGGTTGTAGCAAATTATGTAAAAAACGGTACAAAATGTCAACTCAATAAGAGCAAAATTAGACATAAGGAGCCGATGGTTATAACGCCAACGCCACAAAAAGCTTTTGACATAATTACTATCCACAGAATTGGACCGTTCAAATCCACATCCAGTAATAATACCTATTCTGTAACGATTCAGTATGAACTAACCAAATATATCGCCGTTATACCGACTACTAATAAAGAAGCTTTAACAATCGCTAGAGCAATTTTAGAAAAGTTAAGCAACCTATAAAAGATATTAGGACTGACAGAGGCACTGAGTACAAAAACGAGATTCTACAGAAATTCTCTGAATTATTAGGAATAAGTCAAAAATTTTCTACTGCTTATCACAGTCAGACAATTGGAGGATGCGAAGGGAACCATCGTGTTCTAAACGAATACATTTCAATGTACATAAATGATTCACACACGGATTGGGATGAGTGGGTAAGCTACTACAGTTTATGTTATAATACGACGCCGAGTATATACCACAATTATACCCCTTTTGAACTAGTTTTTGGTCAGAAAACGGAATCGTTGACGAACAACTCCATTGATCCTTTGTACAATCTGGATGCATATCACCAAGAGGTAAGATACAAATTGCAAACAGCTTATTTACGTGCTAGAGTTTATTCTTCGGGCCAAAGACAAACCTTACGTTTGATTACGACAAAAATACAAAAACATCTAAATTTAATATAGGTGATTTAGTTATGCTTAGCAAATGAAAGTAGCAATAAATTCGATCCTATGAATAATAAAATAAATGTCATGGTGATCGTAATCAGATTTTTAAATTAGAAATACAAAAATGTAACCCACTTGGAACAATTAAGCTTAAGTTTCATTATTTATTTTAATATAGGTGGTAAATCAGGACACTCTTAATTTATCACACTTTACTTCATTATCGACCATCTACTTTTATATACCAATTGTAATCAAATGTATACAATTACCGGTCAATGTGGATAAAATAAATAAAACCGTAATAAAAAAGATAAACCAAAAATATTATTTGAAAGCTAGTTTCTCGCACTACGTTAAGTTCTGTGTAAGACACACAAAGTAAAACGTAAATTATTGTCGAGTTTTTAAATATTTTGCTTATTTTTTTTTGTTCGCTACAAAGAAACATTCGTTGCGTTTTTAAAGCATTGTTGTTTGAATACGGCAAGACGGCCATTAGCAGGATAGTTAGGGAAGTTATAATTGGACGGTGAATGAAAGTGAGCCACTTCTCGATAAAAGCTGCCTTTCATATGCTTGAGAACGCGTAATGCATCGTCACCAGACATTTGTACGACTGCCGGTTTTGTTGCACGCGCTAGGGAAATATTTCAATATTTCTGTGCGGAAAAATCTATTGATATACTGAACAGCTTATGCCACACCAACAATATTTGTTCGTTTATAAACAAATTTAACTTTTTTAGGGTTCCGTTTCACTTTGTTGTCCGTCTGTCTGTCTGTCAAGACCATTTTTCTCAGGAACGCGTAGAGGTAACAAGTTAAAATTTGTATCAAATACTCGGGTCTGCGGTCTCTTTAAGCTGTGAAAAAATCAAACTTGTAAGTCAACGCGATCAAAAGATATGACCGTTTATGTCGCATATTTTGCGATTTCACGAGGGAATCAAAACCTAAGGGTACTTCCCGATGACCTAGAATCATGAAATTTGGCAAGAGGCGGTGTCTTACAGCACATGTACAGGGAAAAATCTGAAAACCGTAAATATGTAGTTTAATTACAAGAAAAATGCGAATTTACTATTAGAAACTTATGAAAATACACTAATGTGTTTCGTGGTATTGTCAGGCACCAGAAGCATATGGGTTGCATACAGTTAGGTCCTCCTAAAGATACCTTACTTACAAGTTTGTACGGAACCCTCGGTGCGCGGGTCTCGGTGCGATGCTTTATTTTTCTCAAGTTGGTCCACTGAAACTAATGGACAGAGTCTTCCCGTAACTCTTATCACCCTTCGAATTTTCCCGTAACGGGCACCAGATGAGCTTTATTCAATAAAAGTACAACAGGAATTACATCAAAGTACAAGATGCTATGCAATAGCATTTACAATAACAGAAATAAAACAAAACAAAAATTACCGCCCTTGTTCCCATCCTTAGATGCATGACTCTAGTCGCGAAACGGGTTAAGTCGTTTCCTTGATATACGAATAAAATGCGGGTTGACGTGTCCATATACATTTGATCTTCAATGGGTTCCTATGTCAAGGGGTTAAGGCCGCCCACGCTCTCCGCAACCGCTCCTTGTTACGAGCGTTACCCCTAACCGCCGCTGCCCACACCGAAGTCTGCTAGTGGCCACACTAGCAGACTGGCCACACTAGCTAGTGGCCACACTGGCCATAAGCCTACTCCCACACTCCCCAGGCCCGGTGGCCCTCGGCATAAGACCCTATTTATTTCTTTGGGGTGGGGACGTAGCAAGCACGATAGACGTTAACTTGTCAAGTGCCCCCCTGACTCTCGAGCATCTTGGTACCGCTATTAACATTTCGCCAAGACGTCGCTGTATATGCTTTAAAGTACTTGTCCATTCCTATACCCCCCATTCACATCAGTGTTTAGGGGTTCAGAATTTATTTCTATATCTTGTTTCGTTCTTTCGTCCTTCTCTTTACCGCTGATTATGTTTTGTAACATCTGGTCGGAGTACGCCCAGTCGGTAGGCGATCTAAGCATTATATCAACTAATGTTGTTACTTTTAGCTCGGATCATGTCAGGTTTATCCATATAAACCAGACACGATCCGAGGCATGATCGATTGGCATGAGACCCGCGTGCCGCGTGTAATCCCCACTGACCCGCCTGGAGGATCACACCGAGGTACCGGACCGACCGTTATCCTTCAGAATGCCTCTACCTGACCTCCTGGCGGAGAACAAGGCCGTCTGTGTTTTAGAGGCGGCAAGCTGAAGGCCCGCCGTCTCCATCTACTCCGCAACGAGTTCCCACGCCCACGTAGCCATGTGACGCAGCATACCTCAGCACTTGTCGGTGAAGACAAGTGGCAGGTCGTCCGCGTACGCCACAATACCCACCCCTGTGGGCAGTAACTGCCTCAGCGTCCGCAGAAGGCCGTCATAGGCGACATTCCGCAAGGATTGTAATCAAACCGATCCCTGCGGAACCCCGCTCGCGCTAGTCCTCCGCGAACCAGCATTGTACCGTGTTGAAGGCATTGGCGACGTCAAAGCTGACGATCACACAATGCCGCCTGGTACGGTACGGAACTAACCGAACGAGATCTTGTGATTTCTGGGAAATATCTCGATAAGTTAGATTTTGAAAATTCAAGTATTAAACGATTCCGTGCATTGAATGTGAATTTGGGAGACCTGAAGACTTGTAGCTTTGTAGACTTGAATACTCGTAGCCTAGGAGACTTGAAGGACTTTGAGACTATTAATCTGAAACAGGCTTAAACCTAACTAGTTAATACACAAAGACCCAGCGATTTGGAGACCAGAGGATTTAAAGATTGGGACTTGAAGACCTGGAGACATGAAGACCTGAAGACTTGTAGCTTTGCAGACTAGAAGACTGAAGACCTGAAGACTTATGGCTTTGTAGACTTGAAGACTCGGAGTCTAGTAGACTAGAAGCCTTGAGAAAATTTGAGACTATTAATCTGAAACAGACTTAAACCTAACTAGTTAGTACACAAAGACTCAGCGATTTGGAGACCAGAAATCATAAATATTGGTACTTGAAGAACTTGAGACATGAAGACCTGAAGACTTGTAGCTTTGCAGACTAGAAGACCTGACGACTTGTGGCTTTGTAGACTTGAAGACTTGGAGTATAGTAGACTAGAAGACTTGAGAAACTTTAAGACTATTAATCTGAAACAAGCTTAAACCAAACTAATTAATACACAAAGACCCAACGATTTGAAGACCAGAAGATTTAAAGATTGGGACTTGAAGACCTGGAGACTTGAAGCCCTGAAGACTTGAAGGCCTGAAGACATGTAGCTTTGCAGACTAGAAGACTTGAGGCTTTGTAGACTCGAAGTCTAGTAGACTAGAAGACTAGATAGGAACTTTGAGATTTTTAATCTGAAACAGGCTTAAACCTAACTAGTTGGTACACAAAGACCCAACGATTTGGAGACCAGAGATCGAACAAAGATTGTGACTTGAAAACCCGAAGACTTCTAGCTTTGCAGACTGAAAAGAGAATGGTCCTAAAACCGATCCCTGCGGAACCCCGGTACACAACCCCAGCTCGCGCTAGTCCTCCGCGAACCACCATTGTATCGTGTTCAAGGCATTGGCGACGTTAAAGCTGACGACCACACAATGCCCTCTGGTACGGTACTGTCCGCTGTTGGTGCTTTCTGCGACACGAAGAACAGTCCGAATGGTATTCTCCGTCCCAACCCCATTCCGAAAGCCGAACTGTTCCGCCCCTTGTTCTATAACGGCTTGTAGGCGCCATAGGAGCAACCTTTCCAGCAGTTTTGCCCCGCCGTCCAGCAAACAGATCGGTCTGTACGCACCAGGCGTCGAGGGATCCTTACCCGGCTTTGGAATAAGTGCCAAAATGGCCTTCTTTCAACACCTAGGAAACACTCTCTCTTCCAGACATCTATTGCTGACGTCGGCAAGTCGTTCGAGCACCCCCCCCCCCATGATGCCAAGCGGAACAGTTGGTTAGGCAGCCCGTCTGGGCCGGATGCTTTTTTCGCGGGTAGTGAGTGAAAACCTCCTCCACGTTGAAACCAACGTACATCTCCGCGTCCCACCCCGTCGCCATGACGGGGAAAAGGTGGTCAACCACGGCTTCGGTCCCACCCTTCCCTCGGTGCCCGAATCGACCAGTGACGATGCGATACGGCTAGCCCCACGGATCGCGGTCGACCAGGAGGCAGAGTTCCTGCCACCGCTGGGTCTTGCTCCGCGAAATCGCTCGTCTGTTTCTCCCGCTCCTCTGTAGGCTCCCCTCAACGCCGCGCCCTCTGAAGTTGGCACCTAGACGCCACCGCCACGCGTCTCGCTTGCGCTACTCCTGGCGTCCACCAGTAAACCGGCTTCCGCTCCCCTGAAGACAGACACGTCAACCACCCAGTTTAAACGATTCCGTGAGACTTGAAGACTTGTAGCTTTGTAGACTAGGAGTCTAGTAGACTAGCAGACTTGAGGAACTTTGAGACTATTAATCTGAAACAGACTTAAACCTAACTAGTTAGTACACAGCGATTTGAAGACCAGAAATCATAAAGATTGAGACTTGAAGACCTGAAGACTTGTAGCTTTGCAGACTAGAAGACTTGAAGACCTGAAGACTGGTGGCTTTGTAGACTTGAAGGCTCAGAGTCTAGTAGACTAGAAGACTTGAGGAACTTTGAGACTATTAATCTGAAACAGGCTTAACCTTAACTAGTTAGTACACAACGATCCAGCATTTTGGAGACCAGAAGATTTAAAGATTGGAACATGAAGACCTGGAGACTTGAAGACCTGAAGACTTGCAGCTTTGCAGACTAGAAGACCTGAATACTTGTAGCTATGTAGACTTGAAGATTCGCAGTCTAGTAGACTAGGAGCCTTCCGGAACTTTGAGACTATTAATCTGAAACAGGCTAAAACCTAACTAGTTAGTACACAAAGACAGCGATTTGGAGACGAGAAATCATAAAGATTGGGAGTTGAAGACCTGCAGACTTGAAGACATGAAGATTTCTAGCTTTGCAGCCTAGAAGACTAGCAGACCTAAAGACTTGTAGCTTTGTAAACTTGAAGACTCGGAGTCTAGTAGACTAGAAGACTTGAGGAACTTTGAGACTATTAATCTGAAACAGGCTTAAACCTAACTAGTTAGTACACAAAGACCCAGCGATTTGCAGACCAGAAGATTTAAAGATTGGGACATAAAGACCTGGAGACTTGAAGACCTGAAGACTTGCAGCTTTGCAGACTAGAAGACTTAGGCTTAAACCTAACTAGTTAGTACACAAAGACAGCGATTTGGACACCAAAATCATAAGGATTGGGACTTGAAGACCTGGAGACTTGAATTTATCCGGCAGAGATTCGGTCGACAGAGCCTCGTTGGTTTTCTAGCAGGGTGCACCGCGAGCAGGTGAGGTTGTCATTTGGGTAGCCTTTTGTCAGCACCCCTTGCACAAATTTTTTGAAATTTCCTAAACTTTAAATAATTTCAGCATTTCATCACTAGATGGCGCTGGTAAAAAAATAAAGCCCGGGCTACATCTCCCGAGACGGCGCTGTATAAATTCAGGATCCCGGGTCACATCTTCTAGAATGGCGGCGAAAGGGTTAAAGATTGGGACTTGAAGACCTGGAGACTTGAAGACCTGAAAAAATTGAAGACCTGGAGTCTGGAGACTTAGTTGAAGACTAGGTGACTTGAGGAACTTCGAGTCCATTGATCTGAAACAGAATTAAACACAACTAGTTAGTACACAAGAACATAATGATTTAATATCAGGAGATTTGAAAATTAGCACTTGAAGACTAGAGAGTTGAAGACTAGAAGACCTAAAGATTTGTAGCTTTGTAGACTGGAATACTTGAAGACTAAAGACTTAAAGACCTGAAGACTAGAGCTGTTTTTAGAGAGAATCTTTTTACAAAAAAACAGCTCAAGGAACATTGCAACGCAAGATAATTCACAACTTAAAGACCTGAAGACTTGACCTATTTTTGGGGAGTTTTAAGTTTATCGAGTCAATGCACGATAATTCACAAGCAAAAATGCGAAGCAACAAATTGATGCCTGTTTGGACAGTGTCTCACGAAAATCAAAATTTTCCAGTTATAAAACAGGGCTGGTCCAATCACTTACCTGTTAGGGCTGCTCGCGTCTCCGCCACGTGTGATCGCCCTTCCAGCGCCTTTTTTAAGGGAGGAAATGGGGATAGTGAGTGGAGGGATTCCCTTAAAATTGTCTGCCAGACGTTGGATGCCGCTTCAGCCCTTTGGGCTCGTGATTATACCTTGACCTTATACTTTTTCTTTTTAATTTTTCATAGTTTTTATAGGAAAGGACGTGGGAAAATTAAGGAAAATGTAAAATTTGGATTTTTTTAAATCGCAAAAATTCGCGGAATTCGCGGAAAGTTGAATTCCTGGTCCCGCAAAGAACAAAATACCGAAAAAACGTTGCAGAAATCTCAACCTGTTCCAAAGTTAAAACAAAAAAAAACCTTGACTCAAAACGAGAAACTTAAAGATACGTGCACGTGTCGATCGAGCTTCGCTTCGCGCTTCAATTCCGGTCTTCACGCCTGTCACACTCGACGCGTACTGCCGCAAATATATAAATTCGCGACAAAAATTAATCGCTCGATTTCGATAAACCTTTCCCCTTCTGTCAATCGCAGCCGAAATCGATTCAAATGTTGAATTAAAAATACGGATTTATTAAAATTGGCGCGAACAATGCCCTTATACATAAAATATTTACTAAAGATTTTGAGGGAAGATATCAGATTCTTGCTCTTCAGTTAACTTCAATGAAATGTGATAAAAAGCTGCGGAAGCCCACGCAGTATTTAATTACTCGCTTGGAAAATGTTTCGTGTTTCGTTCGATGAAGCCGCAAATGTGCCACAGGAATGCACTGATTATGTACGTGCTCTTTTCAATAATCGACCAGCCACTAACTATTTTCCTTTAATTATTCCTACTCAATCATTTTAAGCGCACTAGTGCGCTAGAATAATTCCAAACGAAACAAGTTTTACTTCAAATGAACTTTTATGGCCGCTCATAATGATAAGTTATGATTGATAACACACACGTGCGTTTGGTTTACGAATCGTTGATTGGTTGAGAGCTGCTACTACGTGCTCATACGTTCAGCGCCCTCCGTATCCAAAATCTGTACAACTAAATTTCACTGGAAATATGGCACCTACAATTTATAACACATTTTGTATTGTGTTTATATTTTATTTGTATTTACATTTTTGTGTTTGTGATTGTATTAGCTAGAACATTTACGAAAACTAACTTCCAGGCTGGACAAAACTATTTTGTAGAAATATTTCAAAATATTGATTTAAATATTTGTTTAAGTTAATATAAATTGAGATTTATCCCTTAACCCCTGAACACACAATGACGTCTTTAAGATCTCATGTATATGGCATAAGATCACATGTATATGGACACATCAACACGCATTTTACTCGTATGTCAAGAGGTTAAGGTAGACTTCCGAACAAAGCGGCTCTGGCGTCACTAACGCAGCTATACTGACGCCATAGCGATAGTATTATGCGCTATGAAAGCGCAATTCGATCGCAATTTGAGCGCGTCAATGTCGCAGCGCTCGAATGGCGCCTCATATATTTCCATAGTGTATAATACTATCGCGATGTCGCAGCGGCTTTGACGCTGCGTTAGTGTTGCCAGAGCCGCTTTGCTCGGAGGTCTACCTTTAACCCCTTGACATACGAATAAAATGCGCGTTGACGTGTCCATATACATGTGATCTTATGGCATATACATGATGTCTTAGAGACGTAATGGTATGTTAATGGGTTAAATGTTAACCCCTGTTTTCCGAAAACCGTCCACTTTTGGTTTACTACTTTGTCTACTTTGTCGACTGAAATCTACTTGGCCTCGTCCTAATCCCCCTTAAAAGCCGAAATGTTCAGGTACCCAAGCAAAAAGTTACCCTTAGATATTTTTGGAAACAAAATTTGAAAATTCCAATCGGTTATCGAGAAAATTGCGCGAGGAACACGGAGTTGAAAGAATTTTTGGAAAATGTTGACGGATAACGAAGTTACAGCGGTTTGAAGTGATTGCCTAGCTAGATTTTTTTTTATGTTTTTTTGTTATAACTTTGGAACAGGTTGAGATTTCTGCAAAGTTTTTTCGGGACTTTTTTTGTTCTTTGCGGGACCAGGAATTTAACATTTCGCGAATTTAAAAAAATCTTAGTAAAACAAACCAAAAATGTGCAATTATAGACAATAAATTTATAGACAATAAAGTTTGGGAATTCGTACACGTGGGGCCGTAGAGAATTTAATTTTAAACAAAATTCCGCAAAAACGTCAAAAAACAACAAAGTTATCGCAATTTCAAACGATCCAACGTATGGAAGACAACAATTTTAGAGTACACTTTTAGTGTTTCCGCCGCGACCGGAAACAAAATGGCGAATCCAACAGCGAGACCGAGCACATGTACGTCTTCGACTAACTGACCCTGATCCGGTTCGAAGGACCAATGTTTGGACCATGCCTCACGAAAATCAAAACTTTCAATCAAAATACAGGGCTGGACTAATCACTTACCTGTTAGGGCTGCTCGCGTCTCCGCCTCGTGTGATCGGCCTTCCGGCGCCTTTTTTAAGGAAGGAAATGGGGATAGTAAGTGGAGGGATTCCCTTAAAATTGATGTCTTCCAGACGTTGGATGCCACTTTCTTGCCGAAATCGATTCAAATGTTAAATTTAAAAACCTAATTACAATTATATTTAATATATATTATACTTAAAAACTTAATTATATTAAAGATTTACTAAAATTGGCACGAACAGTGTCTTTTTGCCAAAACAGCAACAATTTAAAAATGTCTTCCTTTTCGGACGAAAATATTCTTCAATAAAGTTTACATTCTGCTTACGCTGTGAATACAGGTTAAATGTAGATAGTGTATTTTTGTATATTATGTCTTTTTGCCAAAAGAGCAACGATTGAAATGTTAAAATGTCTTCCTGATGGCATCAAATAATTAACATATTACTTAAATACAGCGCAAATCTAAATTATTTTCTTGCATATTGTTGTTAAATTTATAGCGAAAAAATGTATAATTATGTAACGTACAAATCATTTTTGATTGTCAGATAAGACATTATTTAGTATTTATTTTGTTATTAAATAAAGCAGTAAAAGATAAAATTTTCCGATAACTCGTAGCTTATTACAAAACATTATGTTATAATTACCCATTCCACAAACTTAAATTTGCGACTTCATTTAGATTTAAATTAGCATTTCTTAATTATAGGCCGCGCGTTTTGGCGCAATATTTAAGTAGGTTTTCCTGTAAAGTTAGATAAATAGAGGCCCTAGATTACTCGCAAGTGTAAATTTGCACAAGGGATATAGACGTCTGACGTCTTAAGAACGCGGTGCTTCAGACACTACACCTCGCTTACTAATTCACTCCTGTCTGAACGATACGGACTTATTGCTCAACGGGATATTTCCCAGTCTTACTTACAACTTTCTTGTGTTGCAAGATCCCTCAAGAATATTCCTATTTGTTAACAGATTCACACCAAACTTAAACGGCACAACAAAAAAATAATTAAAAAAAAAAAACAGAAATATTTCACGATCATTTAGAATAAATTCAGAATAAATAAATATTCAGGGGTGGCATCTAGCCAGGATTCCCTCCTGAAGATACCTCCCGAAGAATTTAGCAAAAAGCTTAAAAAACGAATAAGTCATCAGCAAATTTGTGTTTTTGTCTTAGTAGGCCGTGGAAATGTTTGTTTTTTTCGCCGTAACTTTCGAACGCGTGGAGATTTCAGAGATTTTTTTTCGCCAAAATCCTCCTTTGCGAAGCCTCTATAAGTCGCAAAATTTTAGATGGGATATTAACAAGGCTATCGGGCAAAAACTTGAGGATATTATTTTTTGCTATAACTTTTGAACGTGGGGAGGTATTCGTGAAATTTTTGTACCAAAATTTGCGCCTCTACAAGTAGCAAAAATTGCAAAATTTTAGCGGGAATATTAACAAGGCTATCGGACGTAAATTGAGTTGCGTGCATTTGTTTGTGCGTTAGGGCAGTTTTGTTCGCGCCAATTTAGCGCATCCAGATTTTAAATTTGTTATATTTGAATTAACTTCGGCTCCAATCAATCGAAGAGGCAAAGGTGTATCGATCGGTGTCGAAGTCGCGCGAATTAATAATCTTTTTGGCGAGTTGATAAAATTAATCAGTTCGCTGCGTAGAGTCGACTAAGTATCCCCGGCGAGTATGAACGCCGATAACGCAAAAACGTGAAACCCACGCCGAATGGCACATGTGCGTATTCTGGAATTTCCAATCCAAGCTAACCAGGGGGTGATCACGAGCCCCAAGGGCTGAAGCGGAGCCGGACGTCCCGAAGACGCCGATTTAAGGGAATCCCTCCACCTTTTAGTCCCATTTCCTCCCTTAGAAGAAGCGCCGGAAGGACGATTCCACGTGGCGGAGACGCTGGCAGCACACACAGGTAAGTGATTCAACCAGCCTGTGTTTTGTTTGAAAATTTTGAAATTTAGAGAGACACGGTCCGAACATTGGTCCTTCGAACCGGATCGGGGTCAGTTAGTTGAATACGTCCATGTGCTCGGGCGCTGTGGGATTCGCCATTTTGTTTCCGGTCCCGGCGGAAACCTACCGGGTGTACTCCATTTGTTTTGCAATAATTAACTGATTATATAGTTAATCCGTTGTTGATTATTAAGTTTGCGTGGATAATCCGATTTGTTGTAATAATTAACTGATTATATAATTGATTGTCTAGTTAATCAATTTCGTTAATTATTAATTTTCATCTGGATATCCAGTTTTGTCGGAATGATTAATTGATTGTCCGGTTAATCAATTTCGTTAATTATTAATTTTCATCTGGTTATCCAGTTTTGTCGGAATCATTAATTGATTGTCCGGTTAATCAATTTCGTTAATTATTAATTTTCATCTGGTTATCCAGTTTTGTCGGAATGATTAATTGATTGTCTAGTTAATTATTCTTATTAATTGATTGTCTAGATTATTCCAACTTCGTTGGAACAATCAGCTGTGGTCTGGTTATTCATTTGTCGTAGATTATTTAATTTAATCGGGTTATCCAGGTTCGTCGTAATAATTAATTGGTTATCTAGTTATTCATTTTGTCGTTAATTATTCAATTTCGTTGATTATTGAACTTTGGTTGCAGCTCTCGTTTGTGAATATCCGATTTTCTGAATATTCGATTTTGGCTATTTTCAGCTCTCGTTTGAATATTCGATTTTGTGAATATTCGATTTGTGAATATTCGATGTTGGCTATCTTCAGCTCTCGTTTGGGAATATTCGATTTTGTGAATATTCGATTTGTGAATATTCGATTTTGGCCATCTTCAGCTCTCGTTTGGGAATATTCGATTTTGTGAATATTCGATTTGTAAATATTCGATTTTGGCTATTTTCAGCTCTCGTTTGAATATTCGATTTTGTGAATATTCGATTTGGGAATATTCGATTTTGGCTATCTTCAGCTCTCGTTTGGGAATATTCGATTTTGTGAATATTCGATTTGTGAATATTCGATGTTGGCTATCTTTAGCTCTCGTTTGGGAATATTCGATTTGTGAATATTCGATTTTGGCTACCTTCAGCTCTCGTTTGGGAATATTCGATTTTGTGAATATTCTATTTGTGAATATTCGATTTTGGCTATCTTCAGCTCTCGTTTGGGAATATTCGATTTTGTGAATATTCGATTTGTGAATATTCGATGTTGACTATGTTCAACTCTCGTTTGGGAATATTCGATTTGTGAATATTCGATTTTGGCTATCTTCAGCTCTCGTTTTTGAATAATCGATTTTCTGAATATTCGATTTGTGAATATTCGATTTTGGCTATTTTCAGCTCTCGTTTGAATATTCGATTTTGTGAATATTCGATTTGTGAATATTCGATGTTGGCTATCTTCAGCTCTCGTTTGGGAATATTCAATTTTGTGAATATTCGATTTGTGAATATTCGATTTTGGCTATCTTCAGCTCTCGTTTGGGAATATTCGATTTTGTGAATATTCGATTTGTAAATATTCGATTTTGGCTATTTTCAGCTCTCGTTTGAATATTCGATTTTGTGAATATTCGATTTGGGAATATTCGATTTTGGCTATCTTCAGCTCTCGTTTGGGAATATTCGATTTTGTGAATATTCGATTTGTGAATATTCGATGTTGGCTATCTTTAGCTCTCGTTTGGGAATATTCTATTTGTGAATATTCAATTTTGGCTACCTTCAGCTCTCGTTTGGGAATATTCGATTTTGTGAATATTCTATTTGTGAATATTCGATTTTGGCTATCTTCAGCTCTCGTTTGGGAATATTCGATTTTGTGAATATTCGATTTGTGAATATTCGATGTTGGCTATCTTCAACTCTCGTTTGGGAATATTCGATTTGTGAATATTCAATTTTGGCTATCTTCAGCTCTCGTTTGGGAATATTCGATTTTGTAAATATTCGATTTGTAAATATTCGATTTTGGCTATCTTCAGCTCTCGTTTGGGAATATTCGATTTTGTGAATATTCGATTTGTGAATATTCGATTTTGGCTATCTTCAGCTCTCGTTTGGGAATATTCGATTTTGTGAATATTCGATTTGTGAATATTCAATGTTGGCTATCTTCAGCTCTCGTTTGGGAATATTCGATTTGTGAATATTCGATTTTGGCTATCTTCAGATCTCGTTTGGGAATATTCGATTTTGTGAATATTCGATTTGTGAATATTCGATTTTGGCTATCTTCAGCTCTCGTTTGGGAATATTCGATTTTGTGAATATTCGATTTGTGAATATTCGATGTTTGCTATCTTCAGCTCTCGTTTGGGAATATTCGATTTTTGAATATTCGATTTTGGTTATCTTCAGCTCTCGTTTGTGAATATTCGATTTTCTGAATATTCGATTTGTGAATATCCGATATTGGCTATCTTCAGCTCTCGTTTGGAAATATTCGATTTTGTGAATATTCGATTTGTAAATATTCGATTTTGGCTATCTTCAGCTCTCGTTTGGGAATATTCGATTATGTGAATATTCAATTTGTGAATATTCGATTTTGGCTATCTTCAGCTCTCGTTTGGGAATATTCGATTTTGTGAATATTCGATTTGTGAATATTCGATGTTGGCTATCTTCAACTCTCGTTTGTGAATATTCGATTTGTGAATATCCGATTTTGGCTATCTTCAGCTCTCGTTTGGGAATATTCGATTTTGTGAATATTCGATTTGTAAATATTCGATTTTGGCTATCTTCAGCTCTCGTTTGGGAATATTCGATTTTGTGAATATTTGATTTGTGAATATTCGATGTTGGCTATCTTCAGCTCTCGTTTGGGAATATTCGATTTGTGAATATTTGATTTTGGCTATCTTCAGCTTTCGTTTAGGAATATTCGATTTTGTAAATATTCGATTTGTGAATATTCGATTTTCTGAATATTCGATTTGTGAATATTCGATTTTGGCTATTTTCGGCTCTCGTTTGAATATTCGATTTTGTGAATATTCGATATGTGAATATTCGATGTTGGGTATCTTCAGCTCTCATTTGGGAATATTCGATTTTGTGAATATTCGATTTTGTGAATATTCGATTTGTGAATATTCGATTTTGGCTGCTTGCAGCTCTCGTTTGAATATTCTATTTGTGAATATTCGATTTGTGAATATCCGATTCTGTACCAGTCTACAGTTTTCCTTTGAATGTTCGATTTTGGTTTGTTCAATCATTGAAATTTCAGTTTTTTGGGATGTTTCGATTTTGTTTGACTTATTTTGTCAATTTTCGTTTTTTCATTCTTTCCTTAGTATTTTCATTATTGCTCGTCGCCTTTCATAATGGATAAGCGTGAGAGAGCATTAAAAATTTTGATTAGCAAGAAAGAAAACGTATTTGCGAGGGTACAACGCCTTTATGATTTTTCCACTCGAATCAGCGACGCCACATCTTTAAGCCATTTCAAGACATCGTACCCCCGGTTGCCTCAATCTTTGACGGAGTATAATGACCTGGAGATGCGTATCAATGATTTAGAATTGGAGCTGAACCAGGAATTTGTCCCCTCCTTCGATATGGCCATTCAGGTCTTAGCAGATTGCATTTAACAGGTGGCCTCGACTGCCTGTGGTACCCCGGAAACGTCAACATCGGTCCCATGTCCATTGCGGATAGATGCCCCGCAACTGAAACAGTTAGAAATTCCCAAGTTCGATGGTTTCTCGCAGGCGTGGGCTCCGTTCTACGAATTGATTCGTAATTTGGTGCACGACAATCCTCATCTGTCTGATCTAATTAAAATGCAGTACCTTGTGACCAGTTTAGCAGGGCCTGCATCGAACATCTGTAAACAAGTTATGCCCACCGGGGCAAACTATCTTCCCACCTGGGAAGTTTTGGTGCACCGGTATAATGATCCTCGAGCGCTCGGTGACGCCTATTTGGAAAAGATCTTTGGATTTAAACCGCTTCAGATGGAGTCTCGCCAGGGATTAAGTTCCGTTCTGGATGAGTTTTGTGCTCCTATCTCTGCGCTACACCGGCTGGGTCTCGCCGATTTGACGGATTTAATTTTTTTGAACCGGGCGTTACAGGTCGTGGACCCGGGCACCAAGCGGGCATTTGAAGCCGTTTTGCGGGAAACAGATGTACCGACCTACAAGGATTTTGTTAAATTTGTAGAGAGACATCTCCGGACGTTGCCGCCATCAAATGCTTCCAAAAGAATCCTTCCAGGCTCGATCGACGGACGTTGGCGACCGAACGTTGCCGACATCAGATGTTTCCAAAAGGGCGTCCCAAGGATCCTTCAAGGCTCGATCGACGACGAGAAATTTTATGGTTCACACGGAGGTACGACCAGTTGGTCCCAAGTCTTCGCTTTGTTGTTGTTGCAAAGCGGGCAATCATAAATTGCCGGTTTGCCCAAAATTTTTAGATTTAACTCCCAAATCAAGATATGGGATAGTAAAATCGCATTTCCTTTGCGTGCGTTGTTTTTCAAAGCAACATTCGATCTCGAGGTGCCCGGATACCCCTGGTTTTCCTCAATGTCCATACCACCATCATTCGTTGTTGCATTATGGCAAGAGGAAACTGCGTGCTACGGACGTTTCCCCGAACGCATTGTGCGCAAGGAGAAATGCCGGTTTGGCCAAGTCAACGGCTTCCTCCGCATTGTTGCCTACCTTTGTTGCCGAAATTCCCGATCCTACGGGGAAACGGCACTGCGTGCGTTTTTTATTGGATTGCGGAATCGAGGCGAATTTCCTATGTCGAGGGGTCTGTGAAAGACTAGGATTACCCGTGGAAAAGTCCGATGTATCGGTCATCGGATTTGGCAGAACGACAAGTGCCGTTGTCAGTCAACGACGACGGCCATATGGTCGCGCTTTGATGCTCGTATGACTCTTCCTGTCAACGCGTTTGTCGTTAAGAATATTGCGGGCAATATAGTAATATATATATAGCAATATAGTGCTAGCCGATAGTAATTGCGGCCAATCGGGAAAAATTGAAGGCATAATCTGAGCGGGATTGTTTCCTTTGGTGGTACTAGGTGAACGAGTTACGTGCTCATGGGAGCACTCCCGAATTCTGGACGAACTGAACGACACCCGTTGGTAGCCACAAAGGAAGTCGAGAGTTTGGACAGCACTCTGAAACGTTTCTGGGAGATCGACGAAGTCCCCTCTTCTCTAAAGAGGACCGAGAATGCGTGGAACTTTTTGCTTCATCGGTCAGACGCGCCCGGGACGGAAGATATGAGGTTGCACTTCCCTTTCGGGAAAATCCAGGAGTCTTGGGGAACTCCTTCGGACCAGCGTGTAGACGATTCGCGAATTTGGAAAGGCAATTCTTAAACTCGCCAGCCTTGAAAGAGGCTTACCAGTCGGTGAAGCGAGATTATATTGACCAAGGTCATATTTCGTTCAGTACGGACTTCACCCCATCAGAGGCTTACTGTATTCCGCACCATGCCATCTTCAAGCTTTACAGTTTGAGTACGCCTCTACGTATTGTTTTTGACGCTAGTGCCAAAGATCGAGGCGGACGCTCATTCAACGATTTGTTGTATACAGAGCCTAAATTTGCAGACCGACATTTTTTCGTAGTTGGTCAACTTCCGTTTGTTTCCAGTCGCTTTAACGGCCGATGTACAGGCAAATTTGGGTTTGTCCGGAACATCGCCGGTATCAACAGCTCATGTGGCGGTTCCACCCGGATCAATCAATGCAGATCGACCAATTGAATTGTGTTGTCTTCGGATCCAGTTCGTCGGTCAGTTCGTCCCCCTTTTTAGCTCTTCGCACCGTCCGTCAGTTGCTGGATGACGACGGGGATAAATATCCTCAGGCAGCGAGTTATTTACGGCGGGATATGTACGTCGACGATTTTATAACGTCGGTGCCTTCAGAACATGAAGCGGTTCAAGTTTACTTGCAATGTAAACAGTTGTTGATGGGCGGTGGTTTTGAGTTGTGCAAGTGGGCGACCAGTTCGTCCGCAGTACAACAGCAATTAGTCGTAGGCGACGCACTGTTGGAGAAGAAGGCGTTTGAAGACCACCCAAATTGTACGGTTTGGGTTTACGGTGGAATCCACAAGCTGACACCTTTGAGTTTAAAATTCAGGCCGAGGGGCGTTGAGGAACCAAGCGGGACATCTTGGCCACGGTCGCCCGAATATTTGATCCACTCGGGTTTTTGTCCCCGGTCACGCTGTTTCAAAAAATTTTAATCCAACGATTATGGATAGAAGGAGTGGGATGGGACGAAAGTCCTTAGATGCTTGGATTGGAGAAATGGAATACCTTCCAGGAACAATGTGCCGAATTGTCGTCGGTGTCGGTTCCTCGGTTTGTTGGAGCGTCCCCACATGGTTTTTCGGACGCATATGAATTGGGATATGGGGCCGTAGTATATCTTCAGGTCGGTTCCGGCGGCGACTCCCCCGAGGTTTTTCTGGTTTGTGGGAAGTCCAAGGTGGCGCCCACAAAGGTTCTGTCCATACCACGCCAGGAACTTTGCGCAGCGCTCTTGCTGTCTAAATTGTTGAACGGGGTTGTAGGGAATTTTAACACGCGGGACTTGTTCCCAAGAATCCGTGCGTTCACCGACTCGATCATTGTTTCATGTTGGCTGAGGTCGTCTCCGACGAGGTGGACCACCTTTGTGGCGAACCGGGTAGCAAAAATTCAGTAATTGGTTGAGGTGTCTCAGTGGGCTCATGTAGACGGTCAGGAAAATTCGGCGGACTGCGGGTCACGGGGTGTGACTCCCGCGGAATTAGGCGGTCATAGTTTATGGTGGACTGACCCGAAATGGCTCCATACCGACGAAGCCCACTGGACCGATGTCGGCGCTGACCCTCCCGAAGAAAAGGTATCCATCGGTTACCTGGCCCTCCGCACCGCAATGCCCACTTTATTTGAAGAATTTATAAGTCATTTTTCCTCCTTTTCGAGACTGCGACGCAGTATGGGATATGTTTTGAGATTTATACAACGTCTGGTTCGCGATGGGCAAGGTTCACCGCGGAGGACCTGAATTAGAGCCAATTACAATTCTGTGGCCTCGTACAAGGTCAATCTTTTCGAAAAGATCTGCACGCCCTGGAAAGCGGCAAAAGGTGTTCCGTTCGCCTTCAGAATTTACATCCCTTCCTGGATAACGGACTGATTCGAGTCGGAGGCCGCTTAGGCCGCTTAGGAGGCCGATTCACGCCCACCCCATCATTTTGCTCCGAGACAGTCACTTTGTGGTGCTGTTGGTTCGACATTTACATTTACAGAACTTGCACGCGGGCCCCAGTTTGTTGTTGGCCATTTTACGGCATAAATATTGGGTCTTGTCGGCTCGGGGTCTATCGTTCGTAAGACCTTGCGCGACTGCAACATTTGCTTTCGAGTTAAACCCGATTATGCCATTAATGGGGGATCTACCGCCGTGCCGCATACCGAAGGCGAAAGCCTTCTTGCGTACGGGCGTGGATTATGCGGGTCCCTGGAAGGTAATTTTGGGCCGCCGATCGTCCAGAAGGCCTACCTTTGTTTATTTATTTGTTTGACCACCAAGGCGGTGCATTTGGAGTTGGTTTCCGCATTGGCCACGGGGGCGTTTCTGGCCGCGTTTAAGCGGTTTCTGTCGAGACGAGGTGCCTGCACGGACACGTATTCCGATTGCGGAACCAATTTCGCGGGTTCCAAACGGGAATTGGAAGAATTGTCGGCTTTTCATGCGTCTTCGAATTTTCACAACGCTCTTTCGGGCAGATTAGAGCAATTCAAAATTAACTGGCATTTCATCCCTCCCGGGTCTCCGCACTTTGGCTGGACTGTGGGAGTCCAACGTCAAGAGCGTCAAGTTTCATTTGTTCCGCGTGATCGGTGATCAGTTGTTGACATATGAAGAGATGAATACTTGGTCTAAATAGTTGTCCTTTGAGCGAAGACCCGGCCGAAACTTTGGCATTGACTCCCACTCATTTCCTCACCTTGACACCCTTAAAGGCGCTTCCCGCTTCTGATGTATCTGTGTTGCCGGCTACACGATTATCGCGGTATCAGCTCCTCGACCAAATTGTTCAGTCTTTTTTGGAAAAAATGGATGCAAGAGTATCTGCATGAGCTCCAGGTGATAAACCAAATTTAAACGTTGGGACGCTGGTCCTAATTAATCACGGTCCGCTGCCCCCTCTTCAATGGCCATTAGGAAGAGTCGTTGACGTGTAAACGCGACAGGATGGTATTGTACGTGTAGCTTCGGTCCGCACCACCGGGTGATTGTTTAAACGGCCCGTGGCCAAGTTGCGTCCCCTTCTGTCTCAGTAGTTGGTCGTTGTCGTTGGGAGTTCTTTGTTCTATTTTTGTTGCTTGTACATATCTATATATTAGAATACCAAGGTTAGGTTTAGATTTCGTTATTTCTATTTTGTCGAAGTTGACCTCATTTATTTGATTGGTAGAAGTTTGTTTATTTTTTCTCTTTTATGGATTTGATTTTGGCCCATCCTGGCCTATTATTGTTTTATGCTGAAGTGGGTTACTGTGAGAAGCGAGCGGAACGGAGTCGAGGCGCAAAGCCAAGTTAGAACGACACGGGCACGCAATTAATAGCGCAAGTTAACCAGGGGTGTAATCACGAGCCCAAAGAGCTGAAGCAGCATCCAACGTTTGGAAGACACCAATTTAAGGGATCCCTCCACTCATTATCCTAATTTCCTCCGTTAAAAAAAGGCGAGGGAAGGACGATCCACACGTGGCGGAGACGCGAGCGATCCTAACAGGTAAGTGATTAGACCAGCCCTGTTTCAAACTTTGATTTTCGTGAGACACGGTCCAAACATAAATTGTTGCTCTTTTGGCAAAAAAGACATCATAATCTTTTTGCCAAAAGAGCAACAATTTATGTTTGGACCGTGTCTCACGAAAATCAAATTTTCCAGTTTGAAACAGGGCTGGTCTAATCACTTACTTGTTAGGGTCGCTCGCGTCTCCGTTACGTGTGGATCGTCCTTTCGGCGCCTTTTTTAAGGGAGGAAATTGGGATAATGAGTGGAGGGATCCCTTAAATTGGTGTCTTCCAGACGCTGGATGCCGCTGCAGCCCTTTGGACTCCTGATTACACAATAAATGAAAATGAGGTCAACTTCGACAAAACACTCTGTACATTTAACCTGTATTCACAACGTAAGCTGAATATAAACTTTACTGAACATTATTTTCGTCAGAAGAAAAAAAAACGTCTAAGTTACATCATCTTTTTAAAGTCGAGAAATGTTAAAAAGCGAGATATATGTAGATATGACTTAATCTGACCTTATATCCGTCAGTCAACGTCAACAAAATCTACTCCCAAGTCGCGCCTAAAGCTGAGTTTTACGTGAAAAACATTTCAAAAAAATGATTCGTAAATTGCACATTTCAATTCATTTTCGCAACAAAAATAAAATATTTGCAATCACATGCGAAATTAAAGATCGATTCTGTTTTCTTGCCGTGACATTGCCGATCGTACAGACAAGTTATTAAAATTGGCTCGTGGCTGATATTAATATTTGAAGAGTTACCTTCTGATTGTTCGCAAAAGCAATTCCAATTTGATACGCGGCTGCCGCAACGGGCGCACGAACAACAAGAACGCTCTCTCAAAGGAATCCGTAATTTAGTCCGCGCGGAATTACTGCTCTCCAAATAATATTACTTTCATCCACGGCAACAGATAAATCGGATACGTTGACAAGTATTACTCGCCCTCAATTCCATACACGATTTTTATTTGCTCGCATACATCTAATCCTCTGTATAAGCTCCATCATAAATATACAACACAAGAATCACTTGATTGATTTATTAACGCCTTGACATACCATGACGTCATGTATATGTCATAAGATCACATGTATATGGACAAATCAACACGCATTTTATTCATATTTTGTGATACATTCATATATGTGATAAGTATATCGACACGTCAACGCGCATTTTATTCGTATGTTTATAACTCTACAGTTTCATCAAAATATTCATATAGCGCGAATTATTGTTGGAGCTGTTAAAGTGCAAACAATTCCTGCGTTTAGTTTTTGCGGAATGTTGTAAAGGAAAGAAGACGAGGAAAAAAATAGAGTAAATTCCGGCGAGCTGAAGGAATGTCGGCCGCATTGTGGCGTCGCTGTTATGACCTGTGGGATGGCTTTGAGCTCATATGGAGAATGTCACGATGTGGCGTTTGTACAGAACTCGCCAAACAAAGATTGTCGGCGCTTATTAAACCGTTCGACGCGACGCGGCGGACCAATGACATTTAAACTGGAAATTGGTTTCGGTCATTTCCTGTAACATGCTTTCTATAAAAACTTTTACATTTATTTTTTTTAAACCGGAGCAGTAAGCAGAATATAAACTTTACTTGACGGTATTTGTTCGCGGCAATTTTAATAAAACTATATTTTAATTCGAAATTTAAATCGATTCCGGCATCGATTAAAAAAAGGGGAAAGGTGTATCGACCTAGGCCGAAATCGCGCGATTTTATTATTTATATATTTCCGGTAGTATGCTTCGAGTGTTAGAAGCGAAAAGACACGGATTGAAGGGCGAACCCAGGGCAATCGACACATGCACGCAGCTAAATTTAATAGTTTCAAGTTAATCACGAGCCAAAGGGCTGCAGCGACCACAAACGTCTGGAAGACAACAATTTTAAGGGAATCCCTCCGCGATTTTATAATTTATGCCGCGAATTTATATATTTCCGGTAGTATGCTACGAGTGTTAGAAGCGAAAAGACACGGGTTGAAGCGCGAACCCAGGGCGATCGACACATGCACGCAGCTAAATTTAATAGTTTCAAGTTAATCACGAGCCAAAGGGCTGCAGCGACCACAAACGTCTGGAAGACAACAATTTTAAGGGAATCCCTCCGCGATTTTATCATTTACGCCGCGAATTTATATATTTCCGGTAGTATGCTACGAGTGTTAGAGGCGAAAAGACAAGGATTGAAGCGCGAACCCAGAGCGATCGACACGTGCACGCAGCTAAATTTAATAGTTTCAAGTTAATCACGAGCCAAAGGGCTGCAGCGACCACAAACGTCTGGAAGACAACAATTTTAAGGGAATCCCTCCACGATTTTATTATTTACACCGCGAATTTATATATTTCCGGTAGTATGCTTCGAGTGTTAGAAGCTAAAAGACACGGGTAGAAGCGCGAACCCAGGGCGATCGACACGTGCACGCAGCTAAATTTAATAGTTTCAAGTTAATCACGAGCCAAAGGGCTGCAGCGACCACAAACGTCTGGAAGACAACAATTTTAAGGGAATCCCTCCGCGATTTTATAATTTATGCCACGAATTTATATATTTCCGGTAGTATGCTTCGAGTGTTAGAAGCTAAAAGACACGGGTAGAAGCGCGAACCCAGGGCGATCGACACGTGCACGCAGCTAAATTTAATAGTTTCAAGTTAATGACGAGCCAAAGGGCTGCAGCGACCACAAACGTCTGGAAGACAACAATTTTAAGGGAATCCCTCCACGATTTTATTATTTACACCACGAATTTATATATTTCCGGTAGTATGCTTCGAGTGTTAGAAGCTAAAAGACACGGGTAGAAGCGCGAACCCAGGGCGATCGACACGTGCACGCAGCTAAATTTAATAGTTTCAAGTTAATCACGAGCCAAAGGGCTGCAGCGACCACAAACGTCGGGAAGACAACAATTTTAAGGGAATCCCTCCACGATTTTATTATTTACGCCGCGAATTTTTATATTTCCGGTAGTATGCTTCGAGTGTTAGAAGCGAAAAGACACGGGTTCAAGCGGGAACCCAGAGCGATCGACACGTGCACGCAGCTAAATTCAATAGTTTTAAGTTAATCACGAGCCAAAGGGCTGCAGCGATCATACACGTCTGGAAGACAACAATTTTAAGGGAATTGCTCCGCGATTTTATTATTTACGCTACGAATTTATATATTTCCGGTAGTATGCTACGAGTGTTAGAAGCGAAAAGACACGGGTTGAAGCGCGAACCCAGGGCGATCGACACGTGCACGCAGCTAAATTTAATAGTTTCAAGTTAATCACGAGCCAAAGGGCTGCAGCGACAACAAACGTCTGGAAGACAACAATTTTAAGGGATCTCTCCACCGATTATCCTCATTTCCTCCCTTGAAATAGGCGACGCAAGGACGGTCCACACGGGGCGTAGACGCGAGCAACCCTAAAAGGTAAGTCATCAGACCAGCCCGTTTAAAATTAACAAAATTTGATATTTGTGATAGATTCGTTCCAAACAGTATTTCCGTTAGAAAAATCAATTCTCAAGTTGCGTATAAAATTGTTTTAATTCAATTTTGAGAAATGTTAGAATTGTTAAACAGCTAATAAACCTATACGTCCTATACCTAAAAACTAAACCAATGACGCTACAGACCAGGTCGGGTCTTGGCCTCCTCCCACAGCCTACACTTGTGCTTGGTGTCTTGATCCTTGACACAAGTATAGGGGAGCCCTTACAGTTTTTTTTAACGTGGATTGCGAGCCACTATATGGGGGGGGGGGATTCGAGGCAGATTTTAGTGTGATGACTTTGCGCTACAGCCCAGGTCGGGCCTTGGCCTCCTCCTACAGACTACACTTGTGCTTGGTATCTTGATCTTAGACACAAGTGTAGGGGAGCCCTTACAGTTTTTTTTTTAACGTGGATGGCGAGCCACTATTCGGGGGGGTTTCGAGGCAGATTTTACTGTGATGAATTTGCCAGAGCCATCTACAGGAGAACGGTGGCTTATTTTTCACAATGTCCAGGATTTGAACCCGGGACCTGCGGCTCCAAAGTCTGACACCTTGACTATTAGGCCACCACAGCCGCATACGTCCTATACCAATAAACCTAAAAAGGAAAGTTTACAACTCCTGCATATTGCCAGTAGCTACAAACAGTTTAGAAACTATGAGCTTGGCAAAGATGAGTTCCAATCGACTAAGGGTAATGCAAAGAGCCATGGATCTCACAAAGAGACAAAGTTAGGAATGAGATTATCAGAGGAAGATCGCGAGTATCCGACGAGATTGAACGCATAGCGCAGTTAAAATGGCGTTGGATAGGAGTAGGGAAGGATAGTTCCCCGTCCACCTTCCCCTCTGACCTTGACATTGACCATGGCCACTTCCGGTGACCTCGGTTACTTCCGGTGACCTTGGCCACTTCCGGCGAACTTGGTCACCGGAAGTGACCAAGACCATACGCGCATTTTATTCGTATGTCAAGGGGTTATGCGGTAGGTACAGCGACCGTTATTTGATGTGTCCCATCTTTCCTGCCACTGTGTTAGGGTGATTGACGACTTTCGGTCCCCCAGAAATATTACTTCTCAAGGGGATGATAAAGTTGTAAAATAATGAAAATTTTACATACAACTTATGGTTTTATTGATTTCCATTAAAATATTCTTAATCAGGTTTGGCGATAAATTTCCAGCGCTGTATTTAAGTCCGTGGTGATAATTCTCCAACCATCGAGCTTGATTCTTATCTGGTGCGTTTCCAGCGCTGTATTTAAGTCCGTGGTGATAATTCTCCAACCATCGAGCTTGATTATTATCTGGTGCGTTAAGAGATCTGAATGGTGTTGATGGTTATAAATCTAAAAAGGAGAATTTTACAACTCCTGCATATTTCCAGTAGCTGCAAACGATTTAGAAACTATTAGCTTGACAAAGATCAGTTCCGATCGACTAACGGTAACTCAAAGGGCCATGGATCTCACGAAGAGACAAAGTTAGGAATAAGATTATCAGAGGAAGATCGCGAGTATCCGACGAGATTGAACGCATAGCGCAGTTAAAATGGCGCTGGATAGGAGTAGGGAAAGATAGTTCCTTCTGGAACCACCTCCCCTTCTGACCTTGACATTGACCATGATCACTTCCGGTGACCTTGGCCACTTCTGGTGAGCCAGAATCGGCCTGTCATGTACCGAATTCTGGCTCAGAACTCGGTACATTGTACTCCCATCTCCGTCTCTCCTGTTGGAATCTAGGCCATTCCAGCAGAACGTGTTTTGCCGCCTCCGAGATCCCTGGACACTGGGGGCAGTCGGGTGTTATTGTTGCCCCTATTCGGTGGAGATACTCACGGAAGCCCCCATGTCCCCGTGAGTATCTGGGTGAGGTTATAGTTCATCTCACCGTGGATCCTGCAGATCCACGGCTGGATGGACGGGATTAACCCCCTTGACATACAATGACGTCTGTAAGACGTCATGTACTTGTGATAAGATCATATGTATATGGACACATCAACGCGCATTTTATTCGTATGTCAAGGGGTTAAGCGGTAGGTCCAGCGACCGTTATTTGATGTGTCCCATCTTTCCTGCCACTGTGTTAGGGTGATCAGCATTGACTGCCCTCTCAGTCAATGCTGGATCGTTGTCGGCCATCCCGTCTATTGGGGATCGTCCTAAGCCGGCACATTCTTCTTTTTGTATTGTCACATGCGCTCTTTTGCTAGCAGGTTTATGGACGGCAGGCCAGCGATGACCTGTGCTGCATCTGCGGATACAGGCCGGTAGGACCATGCGATACCTTAGGTTAGGTTAGGTTAGGTTTTTTTTGTATTGTCACATGCGCTCTTTTGCTAGCAGGTCTATGGGCGGCAGGCCAGCGATGACCTGTGCTGCATCTGCGGATACAGTCCGGTAGGACCATGCGATACCTTAGGTTAGATAGCCTTGCATACGCGGGAATATTTGTCATTTCTGCCGTTCAGTGGCGCCGCATACAGAATTTTCGAGGTGCTAACGCAGGCGAGCACCTTTCTTTTGGCACCGCACGGACCTCCAATGTTGGGCAGTATCCTGGAAATAGCTGGCGCAGTTGTAGCTGCTTTGTTTCCTGCGTACCTGAGGTGCTCCTAGAAGTTGAGCCTCTGGTCCAGCATTACTTCCAAGCATTTGATGGTGCATCCCCGGTAGGTTGGTACCATTGAGGTCCTGACCTTTCTGCCAGTGAACAGCACTGCCTCAGTCTTCTGTACGGCCAGGGAGAGGCCGACTGACTCCATTCATTCCCAGATAGTCTCCATGGCTTGCTCGAACAGTGCAGCGATGGCGTCACAGACGATCCTGGGTATGAGAACCGCCACGTCGTCTGCGTACGCTACCAGCCGACAGTCCCCTGGCAGGGGCAGCTTCAGTAGTCCGTTGTACAGGACGTTCCATAAGTCCGGGCCAAGAACCGTCCCCTGAGGAACGTCTGCAGTAATGCTGAACTCCCTGACTCCAGTCGTCGTCGCCGCGAATAGTAATCTGGCACTGAGGTACCTAACCCAACTAACCTAATTCTAACCTGACGGATCGAAAGCGGGGTGCGGCGGGACCGAAAGTCCTCAAGGTCACAGGAAATGGCCTTTTTTCTCTAACCAATGTGGGTCCAGGGTCCAGGCGTTAGCCCTTAAAACACTGCGGCCCATTGGCCTATTGTATTTCCCCACATTGTTTCGTTCATGCAAATAGATCCAGTCCCTCTATCAGGTCCAGGATTCTATGTGCCATTGTTTTTCACGGAGACTCTCAGCTGCAATATCAGAACATGTGCATATTCTCGAGCATCAAGCTTGTGTCTCCTACGTGCAATTGCTTCACAGTGGAAGATTATATGGGTGACAGTTTCGTCCTCCTCATAGCATAACCTGCATAAAGGTTCATCCTTCCAGATACCCATTTTATGCAGGTGTCCTCGTAGTGGGCAGTGTCCTGAAAGCAGACCTACCACAATTGCGATCTGCTTCGTTGGTAGTTGCAGGATTTCAGCAGTTAGAGTTTCCGATAGGTTTACTAACATTCGATTGCTGTGTGTCAGACCATTCAAATTGACCCACTGTAGACGGTGCTTAGTTGCTACCCATTTACAGATTTTATTTCGGGTCGTGGTCTTGGTAATGTAGGGTCCGCTTTCAGCAATGATGTTTGCCTTGAAGGCTCCATCTTTTGCTAGCTTATCCGCCATTTCGTTACCCACCAGTCCCGTGTGGCTAGGCACCCAAGCGAGTGTGACCTTGTTATGCTTTTCCAAGGCTTTTAGGTCCTGAAGACAGTCCCAAACTGGCTTGGATTTGATTTCGTCGAGGAGGAGGTGGTTCCAGAAGAAACTATCTTTCCTTAAAAATCGGACATGTCGCTAGATTAAGTAATAACAGGTGGACTGCTAGAATTACCCAGTGACGACCTAGAGAAACGGCAAGGAGCAGGCGCCGTCCACAAAGAAAATGTTTGGACGACATTAATACGACCGCTGGTAAAGACTGCCATCTCAAAGCCCAAAATCGCCAGATGTGGAAGACAGAAGAGGCTTATGTCCAAGAGTGGACGATGGAAAGCTCGTGAAGAAAAAGTTAGTAGATATGACATAACCTAACATTATTTTCATCAATCAACGTAATTTCAGCTTGAAGAAAGTTCTGAGTTACTCCGGAAATAAGTTTTACTTCAATCGACTCGTGTCTTGTTGTAATCTTCTTCTTCTTCTTATTAGCCTTCATACTTCCATTGTTGGATATATATATATATATATATATATATATATATATATATATATATATATATATATATATATATATATATATATATATATATATATATATATATATATATATATATATATATATGGGTTCTGGACTCCTAGGTGGAGCATAGAGCCTCGATAAGCACCCCCCAGCGGACCCTATTCTGGGCCATTGCTTTGGCTTCACTCCAAGAGGTTTTCTGGGCTTTTAGTTCATCTAACACTGTTCTCCTCCATGTTTGAGCCGGTCTTCCTCGTCGTCTCGTTCCTTGGGGATTCCAGTCTAGTGCTGCCCTTGCAATGTCGTCTGGTTTTCTTCTTAGAATGTGGCCGATCCATCCCCATTTTCTTTTCTTAATGTCGTGCTCTATTGTTTCTTCTCCGCATCGTTTAAGAAGTTGCTCATTAGTAATTTTCTGTGGCCAGAAGATTCTGAGGATGATTCGTAGACATTTGTTGGCGAAAACCTGAAGTTTATGTTTTGTGGCATTAGTGTTTTTCCAGGTCTCACATCCATATAAGAGGATTGCTTTGACGTTTGTTCTATATAAACGCAGCTTGCTCTTTGTTTTTATGATGTTGGACCTCCATATTGTGTTTAGTTGCCTGAATGCCATCTGTGCTTTTTGAATTCTGTTTAGAATGTCTAGGTCTGTTCCGCCCGTCTCGTTGAGAATGCTTCCTAGATACTGATACTTTTCTACATTCTCAATTGGTTGGTCGTTTATTTGAAACGGTGCGTCGTTATTTGTGTGCATTGCATCGCTTTTGTTTTTGAGACATTTATTTTCAACCCTATCTTCTGTGCCATGTCTAATAGTAGGGTGACTTGCCTTTGCATACTTTCATAGGTATGCGAAAAAAGGCAAATGTCGTCTGCGTATTCGAGATCTTTGAGATTAGAGTAAAGAGACCATCGAATACCATCGTTTGGTCTGCAAGACTTTTCCAGGATATAGTCAAGAGCAATGTTAAAAAGCAAGGGAGAGAGCACACATCCTTGCTTAACTCCTGATCTCACCGGAAAAAGGTTGCTATGTGCTCCGCTATGCAGGATACTACATGATACGTCATGGTACAGTTCTCTAATCGTGTCGATGATTTTTGTTGGCACGCCTCTTGTCCGTAGTATCTTCCATATAACAGAGTGGGATAGGCTGTCAAAAGCACGTTCAAAGTCGATGAAAACAAGATATAGTGGCGATCGCCATTCAACGGATTGTTCTATAATTATTCTTGTTGAATTTATGTGGTCTATGCATGAGCGGTTTGGGCGGAAGCCTGCTTGGTTTGGACGCAGTATGGGTTCGAATGCTTCTGCCAGCCTATGTTGGATTACACTTGCAATAATTTTGTTTATGGTGTTTAACAGCGTTATTCCTCTCCAATTTTTGCATTGCGTTAGGTCTCCTTCCTTTGGCAGTTTGATAATGAGACCATGTTTCATTTCTGCTGGAATTTCTTGGTTTGTCCAGATCCCTTTTATTATTTTTGCAAGTAGAGGTGCAATCCATTTAGGGTCTACCTTGATTAGTTCGGCAGGTATGTTGTCTACCCCTGCCGCTTTGTTGTTTTTCAGCTGCTTGATGGTATTTAGTATTTCTGTTTTTGAAGGCGCGTCTATTTTTATATTCAGCTGTTCATTTGCATTGTCTTCTGGAGCTATCTCAAGTTCGTCTTCCGTGGGTGAGCTGAGCATATCAGCAAAGTATTCCATCCACCTATCGAGCTGAGTTTCTGGGGTGGTCAGTGGGCGGTTGTCTTTGCTTCTAACTATATTTGTGGTATTTGTGTGCTTTTTGGAGAGCTTGTTTGTCAGTGTGTAAAGAGTCCTCGAGTTGTTATTTTTGGCTGCTTCTTCTGCTTGCTCACATATCAGGTCAATCCATATTCGCTTGTCTTTTTTGGCAGATGCTTTAATTTGTTTGCATAGTTGTGTATATCTCCAGATTGCATCATTTTTTGTCATCGAAGTTTTGCACTGGAGTACCAGTTTCTTCGCATCCTTTCTGTCTTGTATAAGCTGCCATGTTTGGTCTGAGATCCAGTCTTTTCGATTTCTTTCCTTTGTGCCAAGGGTTGTTTTGGCCGATTCGAGTAGTGTCTTGGCTAAGCCATCCCAAGATGTTATGGGATTTTGGTCTGCATTTTCATGTAGGTTTGTTAGGAAAACTTTTTTGCAGCTTGGTTGGCGCAGTTTGTGTAGGTTGAACTTTACTCTCTTTGATTGTTCAGGTTTCTTTGGTACGGCCAGTTTGATTCTGAACGTGCCGAGCAGAAGGTGGTGGTCGCTGGCAATGTCTGCACCCCTTTTGTTTCTGACATCAAGTAGGGATCTCCGCCATGTTTTCGATATGGCAATATGGTCAATTTATTTTTGGGTTTTCTTGTCGGGGGATATCCATGTGACTTTGTGGATTTGCTTGTGTGGGAACACTGTTCCACCTATAACTAGGTCTGATGTTGAACAGAGTTTCGTGAAAAGTTCACCGTTTTCGTTTCTTTCCCCACATCCTTCTTTACCCATGATGTCTTCTAGGTTACTGTTATTTGTCCCGACCTTAGCGTTGAGATCACCCATGAGTATGGTGATATCACCTCTGTTTATCTTCCTTAACGTACTTTCAAGGATATCGTAGAAATTTTCTTTTTCCTCAGCACTCGCACTGTTTGTGGGTGCATAGCATTGTACAAAGGTGATATTTCTGTATTTAGTGTGGAACCTTGCTGTAATTATTCTGTCATCAATGGGGTTCCATGAAATTAGGCTCTTTCTGGCTTTTTTAGTAATTATGAAACGAACGCCTCTTTCATGAGACCCAGTTTCTTTGCCACTGTACAGGAAAAGCTCCCCAGATTGTAAGTTGAGCTCCCCCTTGCCAAGCCAGCGAACTTCTGATAAGCCTAAAATTGAGATGTTGTAGTTATTTAATTCTCTCACCGCTTGATGCAGTTTTGATGCTTCGTATAGAGTTTTTACGTTCCAGCATCCAAAACGTAACTTTTCCTTAAGTGTAGCCAGTGTTGTCTTCGTTTTGTCCATCCGGATTTGTGTTGTAGAGCAGCGTTTCTCAACCTTTTTTGGCCCACGGACCAGTAAAATTTAAAAAAAAGATTCGCGGACCAGTGATATTTTTTTAACAAAATTTTACTAGGTATTAAAGAACTACTACACAAAAGTGAATTAAAGTCATTTAACACAAAATATCGCGAAATAACACGTAGCATGAGTAACTTTGATGAAATTTATGACAGTATGTGTGCCAAAATTAAAACCAAATGTAGCGATTTTCAGGAGAAAGATTCGGGTTGGTCACTAAGGGAGATTTCCCATTTAGAAATTAATATCAATAAATATAAACCAATACGTGGGTCGTCATTTATTGAACTGGCAAAAGAGATTAGGGATCGGAAAGCTTGTATCAATGTTCAGAATGTAGACGAATTTTGTTTTTTATGGAGCATTGTATCCGCATTACACCCCGCGAATGTGACTTCTGATCGCCCGGCATCATATCCCTACTTTTCTTCAATTTTAAAATATGACAGATTAGAGTTTCCGCTTAGAATCAGAGACATTTCTAAATTTGAAAAGATGAATAATATTAGTATTAACGTTTATAGCTTGGAGTTTAATTTTAAATCTAAACAACATGACGTAGTAGAACCAATTTACCTTACTAATGCGACTAGGGAAAGACATGTAAATTTATTATATTTGGAAGAAGGGGTTAAAGGTCATTATGTTTATATTGAAAATATTTCACGGCTTCTAAGAAGTCATATCTCGGAAGATTGTAGAAAAAAATATTTATGTGACGGCTGTTTAACCTTTTTTTCAAATGAATTCGCGTTTAATCAACATAAATTGAATGACTGCAGCAAAATTTACACTATTATGCCGACGGAAGACCTTGTAAAACATAAGACAGGTGATATGATGCCGGGGAATATATTAAAATTTCAAAATTTCGATAGAAAAATGCGTATACCCTTTGTTGTATCCGCAGATTTTGAATCAATTTTAAAACCTGTTGATACATGCTCACCGAACCCTGACAATAGCTATACTAATCAGACACATATCCATGTACCATACAGTTTCGCCTATAATATAAAATGTTCATTCGATGACTCATTGAGTAAATTTTTCACTTATTCCGGGGAAGATTGCCCGAAATTGTTTTGTCAGAACCTCTATGCATATGTTAAGGAATTATACAGGGAACATTTAAGCGTTATACTTCCGATGATTAAATTAACTGCAGATGAGCAAAATTCCTAGGATACGGCCACTTCTTGTCACATATGTAATTAATTATTACAAGTAACAGACAAAGTCGCCGATCACGATCATTTAACGGGTAAATTTCGGGGAGCCGCCCACTCAAATTGTAATTTGAATTATAAAATACCTAAAATGATCCCGGTATTTTTCCATAACATGTCGAATTTTGATGTTCATTTATTTATTTTAAAGAATTTGGATCTGACGAGGAAAAAATTGATATCATCCCCCAAAATAAGGAAAAATATATATCCATCACCAAAAATCCACCTGTTGGTAGAACTACTACAAGTTAATTGTAACATTTTTATTATCATTTACTTACAATAATATTTAAATGTAAAGATATGTAATTATTTTTCTTTTTTTTTTTCTTCAGTGCCGTACTAATCATAAATTACATAGAATTAAAATTAGTTTAAGATATTTGTATTTCGTAATTTTATAAATTAAAATTTAGTTTTTATAAGTAAATTTTTTTCGCGGATAGAGAAAATTGTCTGCGGACCAGTAAAATTTCTCCGCGGACCACTGGTGGTCCGCCGGACCAGCGGTTGAGAATAGCTGTTGTAGAGGTTTCATTATTGTTGGATATAGGCCACTTTCAATTTTTTCCATGCTTCTTTGTCATTTGCTGTTCTCATCCACTGTTTTCCTGCTATCGTCTTTATGCCATCTATCCATCTTGTTTGGGGTCTTCCCGTGCTTCTTTTTGTTTCCCGGGGTCTCCAGAAGGTAATCTTGTGGCTCCATTCTTCTGTATTCTTTCTGGCCACGTGTCATGCCCATTGCCATTTGAGATCCGCTGTTCTCTCCATGACATCTATAATTTTTGTTTTTGTCCTGATATCTGTGTTGCGCATTTTGTCTCTTAGAGTGATTCCCAGCATCGCACGTTCCATTGCTTTTTGAGTCACTCTAAGTTTTGCTGCTGATTTTTTAGTGATAGCCATCGTTTCCAGGCCATAGATGGCAACGGGGAGGATGCAGCTGTTGTAAACCTTACGTTTTAGGTAAATTGAGACGTCTTGGTTTTTTAGTATATAGCTGAGCTTTCCAAAGGCGGCCCATGTCAGTTGGATTCTGCGTTTGATTTCGGCAGTTTGATTTTCTTTGCCAATTTTAATTGTATGCCCCAGATATGTATATTGCTCTACTTTTTCTATTATGATGTTATCAATCGACATTTCCTGAGGGCTACTAGTTATAATTTTTGTTTTGTTTAGATTCATTTTTAAACCTATTTGCTTGGACAGGTTGTTTAGTTCTTCTACCATTGTTTTTAATTCTTCGATATTAGTGCTTATTAGAATTATGTCGTCCGCGAAACTTAAGTTACTTAAATATGTCCCGTCGATCTTCATGCCTTTCTCGTCCCAGTTTAGTTGTTTGAAAACCTTTTCTATGGCTGCGGTGAATAATTTGGGGGAGATCGGGACCCCTTTGCTGAGATTTATTTTCTCCGTGTGTAGGTCGTCGTTTATTTTTACGTGAAAGGTGGCCTCTTTGCAAATGTCCTCCATTACAGCGGTATATCGCGAGTCAGGTTCATTGCCGACAGGAAAGCCCAAGTCTCAACACTGTCGAACGCTTTGTAGTAGTCTATGAACGCTATATTTATTGGGATATTGTATTCTGTTGTCTTTTTGATAAGTGTTCGGATTGTTTGTAGGTGGTCTACTGTGCCGAAACCTTTCCGAAAGCCCGCCTGTTGTAAGATCTTGTTGTAATCTTGTTGTAATCCGTCTTGTTGTAATGTATAATATTAAGTATTATCTATATATTGTATGGTACATTGAATGTAATTTTCAGTTAAAACTAATGAATTCATGTTCATCCGACAGTCTATTAAACGGAATGGAATGGATAGTTGCCAATAGCTGTCTACGTTTGTTACCCAGAATTACACGAACATTTTGATCACGTTTTCCAAACTATTACAACAAACGTATTGGCGCAGTTGCACTCCAAAATGAACGAAAAACTAACGAATAGAACGAGTGATTTCCATGAATGAATTGACTGTATATTAATATGACTGTATAATATGACTGTAATATTAATATTTTATGCCTGGCGATTGACAAAACAAAATGATATTATACAGGCTATGAAAAATAATGATCGTGGATTATTAAAGCCGAGACCGCACTACGGTTTTTTTCCGCAAGCGGTAAGCGCGAAACCGCTCGAGAAACACACAATACGGCCGAGGCCGCACCACGGTTTTTTCCCGCAAGCGGTAACCGCTATAACCGCGAAACCGCTCGAGAAACACACGGTACGCTATGGCAAATATCAGTCGCGGGAAAAAAACCGCAAGTGGGGCCGATTGTATTAGCTTACTTGAGTTTTTGGACACACCTTCACGCGATTTAAAACCGCGGCGGTTTAGCCATAGTGCAGCCTAGGGCTAAGAATTCTTCTGTCACGTCTGTTGGTTATACTGTGCTTGTTTGCACAACTTAAATAACACGTTTACGATTTTGGTAAGTACAACAACGTTTAATGTGTGAATCGAGCTTGTTCAACCCTTTGTAGCCTAGTGGCTTCGCAGTAAAACCACCGCTAAAAGAAGAATTAAATTTAAAATCACAAAAAATATATAAATTTTCTCAAAAGAATTTTAAAATCTATAGACTTTTTCATAGTTGAAATTTTTTAGTGAGCATGTATCAATTTCCGCTATGTTTTTCAGGCATTTTTTGACGTATAAACAATGAAAATAACAGAATGTGCCCGAAACTTTCCAGCCTTTTAAACATAGTGGACGCGCATAGACCATCCCCAAAACACCAAGCACAAGTATAGGCTGTGGGAGGAGGCCAATGCCTCCTTTTCATACTTGATTTTTTTTAGTGAGCATGTAACAATTTCCTCTATGTTTTTCAGGCACTTTTTGACTTATAACCAGTGAAAATAACAGAATGTGCCCGAAACTTTCCCGTCTTTTAAACACAGTGGACGCGCATAGACCATCCCCAAGACACCAAGCACAAGTGTCTTCTTCTTTAATCCATAGCCGGCGCATGGAGAGGTGGTCGACCTCGTAGCCAGTACGCTGCTGTTGGTGCCGCTCGATTCCGTGCTCCATTCACTATACGCTTCCATGCTAATCGATCAGTTGCAACGGTTCTTGCCTCAGCTGTTGTTATTCGCTGGTTTTTTAAATCGTTCTCTACGTGTTTCAACCATGTGGTCTTCGGTGCTTGTTTTTGTGTTCTCCAATCAAGAGGTCGTTTTTTCCATAGGAGTTTGTGCGGTACTCGATTGTCGCCCATCCTACAGATGTGGCCGAACCATCGTAATCGGCGTTTTTGAATTTCCTCAACAATCGGTGTCTGTTGGTCGCACCTTTCTCTGATTGTCTCATTTCGGAGGTGGTTGAGGAGTGAGACGCAGAGAATCTGTCTCAGGCATCGCATTTGGAAGGCCTCGAGCTTGTTAAGGTCTGGTTTGAGTAATGTCCATGTTTCCGATCCATAAAGAAGAATTGGGAGGATCAGCGTCCGGTATAGGCGTATTTTGGTTTTGATGGTAATATTCGTCCGCTTCCATATGCACCACTTGAGTGAAGCAAACGTTGCTGTTGCCTGGCCTATTCGGCTGTGAACTTCGGCAGTCGAAGCTACTTTCTTCTCCACAACCAGTGATCCCAAATATTTGAACTGTGGTACCTGCTCGATTGTGGTTCCATCGAGGTAAACTCTGGCTTCAGATCCATCCGTTGTAAGCACTTTGGTCTTCTCCGCATTGCTTCTCAGTCCGTATGACTGGGCAATGCGGGAAATGTCATAAAAGGTGTCTGTTGCTTCGGCATCTGTGTTGGCGAAAACCGTACTGTCATCTGTGAACATCAGATAGGTTAGGAAGTTTTTGTCATCATATCGAACTCCGCGTCGCCCATCAAACGCTTTTCGCATAATCGTGTCGATCACAATGTTAAAAAGGAGCGGCGAGGCCACGTCTCCTTGCCGGACTCCGGTTCGAATCGGGAATTCCTCAGACATGTTTCGGATACGAACATTGCTGGTTGAGCCGTCGTACGATGCTTGAAGAAGTTGAATGATTTTCAGTGGCACGTGTTCGATCTTCAGGGCTTCCTACAAGCTTGTCCAATCGATGCAATCAAAAGCAGATTTGAAATCGATGAAGACGATGACAGTTCGTTTGCCACATCGAATTCTTTCTTCCATTAGCTGACGGAGAGCAAATATCTGATCGATGCATCCTCGATGTGGTCGAAATCCAACTTGTTCTTCCCGGCTTGTTTGCTCTCGATGTTTCTGTAGTCTTGATTGTATGATTTTCATAAATACTTTGCCGACGATCGAGAGGAGGCTAATACCACGGTAATTCTTGCATTCCCGACTGTCGCCTTTCTTCAAAATAGGCACAACAATCGCTTTCTTCCACACAGATGGAACACAATCTGAATGCCATATATGCACTGTGAGAACGTGAAGTTGATGTAATAAGACGTCTCCCCCGGCTTTGATCATTTCGGCAGTTACTTGATCTCCTCCCGGCGCTTTGCCATTTTTCAGGGATTTTATTGCCGTCTTCACCTCATTGATTGTTGGTTCAGTATCGGGAAACTGATTTATCGGCTGCTCAATAATCGGCAGTTCGGGTGCTGGACCTACTGGCGGATTGTGGTTGTACAGCTGATGAAATAATTCTCTCCACCGCTGTAGACGTTCCTGAGGAGAGGTCACGAAAGTTCCATCCAATTTTTTGATATTTGTTGATGTTGTTTTGCCACTTAACCGTCGGATTGTCTGGCACAGCGTCCGGTACTCATGCCTTGACGCTGCTTCTTCCATGTCAGCCGCGATGTTATTCCAGTAAGCTTCCCGTTCCAATTTCATTTTCTGTCGAACTTCTTTATTCAATCGTCGGTATTGTTTGAAATCGACGTGTTTCATTTGCTTCCGCTGGTCGACTAGATTGAGACAGTCGTCCGAGATCCATTGCTGCGTCCGTCGACGGATGGGCGGACACAGCTCCGTTGCACACCCCACAATAGACTCAGAAAGTTGTTTTTCTTCTATGTTGATATCGACTGGTATCGTGAGTGCTGCAAATTTGTTGGATAATGCGATTTGAAATTTTCGGCTGGTTTCAGGGTCTCGCAGACAGGCCCAGTTCCTCTTGGCTGATGGTGGTGCCTTTTTCTTTGCTCTTTGTAATTTCAATTGTAGTTTCACTCGGACAAGATAATGGTCTGATCCACAGTCGGGTCCACGCATCGCACGTACATCTTTGAGCGTCGATCGGAATCTGGTGTTGACCAAAATGTAGTCCAACATCGCCGAATCGTTGCCGGATGGATTTCGCCACGTGAGTTGATGTTTGAGGGGGTGACGAAAGATGCTGTTGCCGATGATCAAGTTGTTTGACGCTGCAAATGATAAGAGGCGTAATCCGTTGTCATTTATATCCCCGTATCCGAATTTTCCCATCGTTTCTTCCCAACCGGTTCGATCTGCACCCGTATGTGCATTAAAGTCGCCCATAAGTACGATTAATTCGGTTTGGGGTATTGTATCCAGTGTGTGTTGAAACTGGGCATAAAATTCATCCTTGTTTGTGTCCGGGCTGGTCTCAGTTGGGGCGTAGACGGATACGATATGGGTCTTAATCGTTCCATCAATAGTGATAACCGCCAGACGCTCGGATATCGGTTGGAATGCGATAACACTGGCAGAGGCCCGTCGATCAACCATAAAGCCAACGCCCGCTTCTCGTTTGTCGCCACCAGAATAGAATAGCGTCATCGTCTCGTCGATTGATGGTGGGTCAACCTTCATTGTCCCAGATCCTGTGAGCCGCAGTTCTGATAATGCACAGATCGATATTTTGCATTTCAATAATTCCTTGGCGATAATTTCCTTTTGACCAACGTGATGTCCCGTTCGCACATTCCATGCGGCGATTCGTATTTCTGATTTCGGTGTGATTAACCTGAGTCTTTGGCCAGTAGTCCACTTCTCACCAGCATCCCTGGTTCCCAAAGCTGGCGCATCGGCTGCCCCATCGGATGCGGTAGCATTAATTCGTAAGTGGTTAAGTCGTGTATCCATGCGGTTTCTTGCCTAGTTTCTTCGGTTTCCCGATTCTGGTCGGCGCGGCAGGCCGACCACCCTCCTCCTTTCACACCCTGGGCTTGGGACCAGACGACGGCGGAGACGACGGTGTATTAGGTCGAAAAAGGAGGGAGAGCAAAAAATACGTTTATGTCACTTTGACATAAACGCAATATTAGCACAAGTGTTAGGCTGTGGGAGGAGGCCAAGGCCTCCTTTTCATAGTTGAAATTTTTTAGTGAGCATGTATCAATTTCCGCTATGTTTTGCGGGAACTTTTTGACGTATAACCAGTTCAAATAACAGAATGCGCCCGAAACTTTCCCAGCTTTTAAACATAGTGGACGCGCATAGACCATTCCCAAGACACCAAGCACAAGTGTGGGTCGTGGAAGGAAGCATTCTTTTCATAGTTGAAATGTTTTAGTGAGCATGTATCAATTTCCGCTATGATTTTCAGGCACTTTTTGACTTATAACCAGTGAAAATAACAGAATGTGCCCGAAACTTTCCCGCCTTTTAAACATAGTGGACGCGCATAGACCATCCCCAAGACACCAAACACAAGTGTAGGCCGTGGGAGGAGACCAAGGCGCTGTAGCGCCATGGGTTCGCTTGTTTTTTGTTTAGAACGCGCATGCGCTTTACAAACCGTAAAAAGGTTTTTATTGGAATAATATTCTTGTTTTCTCTGTGTATGGAATCTATTTAAATGGAATATGCAATCTCATGAATAATTTAAAATGTTTGCAGAGATTTTGAGATGCAAAATGCGTATTGGGTATTAGTAGCTTGACACCGGTCACCCTAATATAAATAACTAAGCAGTTTTAGAGTCCCCCACACCTTAAATATTTGAAACCGCTATATGCGGATTGCGTGGACTCGAAACCGCCTCGAAAATAATAAAAAATGCGAAATTGAAATCCATTTAGATTCCGCATCTAATTAAACGCTACGAGGCAGTTAATGATCCCCTCTATCCCATATATCTAGCAGTGTGTGTTGCCCGTCTGGATATATGGGAATGCAGCGATTACTGCTTGTTGCTTCGCTCGCACATGTGTCCAACCCACAACCACTTAAATTCACTCGATATCAGACTATGAAGTTATTTTCGCATTTTCTCTCCCCCATCCTATAACAATAACGGAACTAGATTCTTAGGCTCCGATAACTTCTATACATTTTCACGCTTATCAATAACAACAACAAAAAGCTACTTTATTGCCTTATAATGCGAACATTTATTCCGCATTAAATTTTATTCTCGAAATAATTTAAAATACATTTTATTTCAATCAAGAAATACATTTTAGACTTGATCTTGAGTGCATAAATCTGTTTGGAACGTTTGGCGGACGTGATGTATGAAATGGTGGATGCGCCGGGTGCGTCGTATTGTTTAAAACTCGCCCGAAAAGTTTTTAACAATTAAAACGAAATAAAATAAATTATAACGGTCGGAGAATATACGCAAAAAACGTTTTAAACGCTTTAATTTATTAAGTTCAAGCGAAGTCATTTAAGGAAGCTTAAGACGCAAGTGGGTTAGTGGGGTAAACCCGCCGCAGTTTTTTTCTTGCCGCGCCGGCCGGAAATGTACGAGAACGAGAATTGGGGAGCGTCGCGACGTCAGTTTAACTTTCCTCGATCGTTTGCCCGTCTGACACTAACAATCTCAAATTTGAACGAACCGTTCGTTCCACGTCTTCACAGAAAATACCGCAGCGATAAATCATAAAAATATTCCTTATTTCACAACAGAAACAAATTAAAGCTTGTTTGTCCAGTCTTAACTTGTTTAAAGACGATTTCCTTTATAATAAACAAATTTAGATTCAATGGACATTTCTGGATGCTGTCCTGGCAGACTTTGACACAACGGAGGTGATATATTAGAGACAACGAGTATTAGATGTCCTCCTCGGTGGAGTAGTTGACAACATGCCAGCATTTCAATGCGGGAGACCCGGGTTCGAATCTTAGTCGGGGAGACAACAAATAGGGCGGTTTTTATTAAGCCCTTGACATACAATGACGTCTCTGAGCCGTCAAGTAACATGACGTTATTTGTGATAAGATCACATGTATATGGACACGTCAACGTGCAGTTTATTCGTATGACAAGGCCGGGTTGCCCACCCTAAATGAATGCAAAATATGCGATACCAGTGTGGCGCATACTTAAAGCCAAGGTGGAATAGTGGTTTAGTGAGAGCTTCCCTCGAACCGCTTTTAGACACAGGAAGATGGAAAGGGCTTGTGGAGCAGGGCAAGGCGCACCAAAGGCTGCAGTGCCATCAAATAAGCGAACTACATTAGATAATACCATATACGTCGTCTGTTAGAAAAGTATCCGACCTTATTTTTTATTTTGAAAACCAGATGGATTTGAATCAAGCGCGCTTGCACGCGCCGATCTTGAACCTTCGTGCGCATGCGTGAATTTTTTCCCGCCTGTAGATAGCCCGGCTGTCGAGCAGTGTTCGAGTGTGTAGTGCTCTCGTCGGTTTTTCAATGCAAGTAAAATGACGCAACGACTGGAGCAGCGCCACTGCAACAAATTTTGCCAGAAACTGGACGACAACCAGGTGGAGACAATTCGGGCGGCTTTCAGTGACGATTCTATGGGCATTACACAGATTAAGGAGTGGTACAACCGGTTTAAAGACGGTCGCACATCGGTGGAAAGCGAGCCACGCTCTGTTCGGCCATCAACATGCCGAAATGACCATGTAATTGCCAAAGTGAACGGGACCGTCGTGTGACTATCCGAGAAATTGCGACTGGAGTTGTGGTCATCAGGAAATTGGCGACAATGCTCCAGCACATTCTTCGCACTTAGTTCACAATTTTTCTCCTCTGGATTCGACAGGCTCCTTACTCTCCTGAGGGGGGCATACCCTGCGACTTCTGGCTATTCCCCAAAGTCTAGAGGTCATTGAAAGGAACGCGATTTCAGACAAGAAAGGACATTATGGCTGAAACAACCGCCGAGCTAAAATCGATTCCGAAAGCGGCTTTTTCGGAATGCTTTAAACAATGGCGGCACCGCTGGGAGAAGTGTGTGGAGTCCCAAGGAGACTACTTTGAGGGTGATTAGGTTTTCAAAGCTCCAGATATGCCAGTTTTTTTTTAACGGCTAAAAGTCGGATACTTTTCTAACAGACCACAAAACGCGTAAATTAGACTTTTATATATCGTTTTTGTAATTGCAGGACATTAGTTGAGATTGTGTATGATTTAGAAACAATAGATTATTTTCAAATGCATTCCTTTACATGAAACCTTTTAGTGTGAGTAAATTAATTTGCGAAACAAGGTAAATAGTTCGCGTATAATTGAATATTATTAGTAGTTAAAAAGTTTCCGCCGTGCAATACATAATTTAATATATGTGACATGTAATTATAAAACCGAATCCGTATTGAAAGTAATTTGAAACTTCATAAAGGCGAGCGCAACAGCGTGCATTTACTGGCGCAGGTTCGGGAGCAGTAAGTTGGCGCCTCGCACTTGTTTAAAATCGATGCTAGTTAGAGACGCCGTTCAGTTGGCGACGCTCCGGCGTCGGTTACGGTACGTTCTCTTGCTCCACGAAGCCCACGCGATCCTTATCGAAACGAATAACAAGATACTAGTGCGGTTTATTCCTCGAAGTTTCGCCCAGTGAATAAAATAGTTCTTGGCTAGTGGTAAGTTTCTTTTAATTACAGGGTTTTTGCGAATAAATTGTGCAAATTACTGCAATAATTTGATTAGAAAGCAGTCAAGATTAGATTACGCTAAATAGACTAAAAGATAACGAAGAAATGACTACACCAAGCGAACTTGTTCGACGAGATGAGGGTCTTACTGCTATAGACAAACTTAACCAGACAGACAGACAGATAATCACGACTAGTTACAGACAAAGCTATAAAATCGACAAACATACAGACTAGACAGACAGATAGACAGACAAACAGATAATCACGACTAGTTGCAGACAAAGCTATAAAATGGACAAACAGACAGACTAGACAGACAGACAGAGAGACAGACAAACAGATAATCACGACTAGTTACAGACAAAGTTATAAAATCGAGAGACATACAGACTAGACAGACATACAGACTAGACAGATAATCAAGACTAGTTACAGACAAAGCTACAAAATCGACAGACAAACAGACTAGACAGACAGGCAGACAGACAGACTAGACAGACAAACAGATAATCACGACTAGTTACAGACAAAGCTATAAAGACAGACCAAGAGAACTTGTTCGACGAGATGAGCGTCTCACTGGTATAGACAAACTTAATCAGACATACAGACAGACAGATAATCACGATTAGTTACAGACAAAGCTATAAAATCGACAGACTGACAGACTAGACAGACAGACGGACAGATAATCACGACTAGTTACAGACAAAGCTATAAAATCGACAGACAGACAGACTAGACAGACAGATAGACTAGACTGACAGACAGACAGGCAAACAGATAATCACGACTAGTTACAGACAAAGCTATAAAAATAGACCAAGAGAACTTGTTCGACGAGATGAGGGTCTCACCGGTATAGACAAACTTAATCAGACAGACAGACAGACAGACAGACAGATATTATCACGACTAATTATAGACAAAGCTATAAAATCGACAGACAGACAGACTAGACAGACAGACAGACAGACTGACTAGACAGACAAAAAGATAATCATGACTAGTTACAGACAAAGCTATAAAGACAGACCAAGAGAACTTGTTCGACGAGCTGAGCGTCTCACTGGTATAGACAAACTTAATCAGACAAACCGACAGACAGACAGATAATCACGACTAGTTACAGACAAAGCTATAAAATCGACAGATAAACAGACTAGACAGACAGACAGACTAGACAGACAGACAGACAGACAAACAGATAATAACGACTAGTTTCAGACAAAACTATAAAGACAGACCAAGAGAACTTTTTCGAGACTAGATGAGGGTCTCACTGGTATAGACAAACTTAATCAGACAGACAGACAGACAGACAGACAAACAAACTGTGCCGAATTCAAATTTGAAAACCGGTAGTCGTTGCGACTAAAACTTTCCGAGTTTTTTTGAAAAATTTCTTGAAATTTTTTGGAAAATTTGAAATTTTTGCAAATCTTTATAATCACTAATCTAAAAATAAGTGGCAAAGAAGTCTTGAAAAACAAGTTATAACTCAAGAACTAAGATGCTAAAAAACAAGTGAATGGATGATTCTTGTTGATCAAACTTTGCAGAACTCAAATTTGAAAACCGGAAGTCGTTGCGAGTTATACTTTCCGAGTTACACTCACTTGAAATTCTTGCAAATCTTTACAAGCACAAATCTTAAAATAAGTGGAAAAGTCTTGAAAAACAAGATAAAACTCGAGAACTAAGACGTTTGAAATTAAATGAACGGAAAAGTCTTGTTGATCAAACTTTGCAGAACTCAAATTTGAAAACCGGAAGTTGTTGCGAGTTATACTTTCCGAGTTACACTCATTCGAAATTCTTGCAAATCTTTACAATCACAAATCTTAAAATAAGTGGAGAAGTTTTCAAAAACAAGTTATAATCACGACTAGTTACAGACAAAGCTATAAAATCGACCGACAGACAGACTAGACAGACAGACAGACAGACATACAGACAAACAGATAATCACGACTAGTTACAGACAAAGCTATAAAATCGACAGACAGACAGACTAGACAGATAGACAGACAGACAGATTAGACAGACAAACAGATAATCACGACTACTTACAGACAAAGCTATAAAGACAGACCAAGAGAACTTGTTCGACGAAATGAGAGTCTCACTGGTATAGACAAACTTAATCAGACAGACAGACAGACAAACAAACTGAGCCGAATTCAAATTTGAAAACCGGAAGTCGTTGCGACTAAAACTTTCCGAGTTACACTCATTTGAAATTTTTGCAAATCTTTACAAGCACAAATCTTAAAATAAGCGGAGAAGTCATGAAAAACAAGTGATAACTCAAAAACTATGATGCTTAAAAACAAATGAACGGATGATTCTCGTTGATCAAACTTTACAGAACTCAAATTTGAAAACCGGAAGTCGTTGCGACTAAAACTTTCCGAGTTACACTCATTTGAAATTTTTGCAAATCTTTACAAGCACAAATCTTAAAATAAGCGGAGAAGTCATGAAAAACAAGTGATAACTCAAAAACTATGATGCTTAAAAACAAATGAACGGATGATTCTCGTTGATCTAACTTTACAGAACTCAAATTTGAAAACCGGAAGTCGTTGCGAGTTATACTTTCCGAGTTACACTCATTTGAAATTCTTGCAAATCTTTACTAGCACAAATCTTAAAATCAGTGGAGAAGTCTTGAAAAACAAGTTATAATCACGACTAGTTACAGACAAAGCTATAAAATCGACAGACAGACAGACTAGACAGACAGACAGACAGACAGACAGACAGACAAGACAGACAGACAGCAAACAGTTAATCACGACTAGTTACAGACAAAGCTATAAAGACAGACCAAGATAACTTTTTCGAAGAGATGAGGGTCTCACTGGTATAGACAAATTTAATCAGACAGACGGACAGACTGACAGACAAACACGACAAGTTACAGACAAAGCTATATAATCGACAGACAGACAAACACACAGACAGATAGACAGACAAACAGTTAATCACGACTAGTTACAGACAAAGCTATAAAATCGACAAACAGGCAGACTAGACAGACAGACAGACTAGACAGACAGACAAACGGATAATCACGACTAGTTACAGACAAAGCTATAAAATCGACAGACAGACAGACTAGATAGACAGACAGACATATAGACAGACAGACAGACAGACAGACTAGACAAACTAGACAGACAGACAGACAGACAAACAGATAATCGCGACTAGTTACAGACAAAGCTATAAAGACAGACCAAGAGAACTTGGTGAAGGAACTTGACGAGATGAGGGTCTCACTGGTATAGACAAACTTAATCAGACAGACAGACAGACAGACAGACAGATAATCACGACTAGTTACAGACAAAGCTATAAAATCGACAGACAGACAGACTAGACAGACAGACAGACTAGACAGACAGACAGACAGACAGACTAGACAGACAGACAAATAGACAAACAGATAATCACGACTAGTTACAGACAAAGCTATAAATACAGACCAAGAGAACTTTTTCGACGAGATGAGGGTCTCACTGGTATAGACAAATTTAATCAGACAGACAGACAGACTGACAGACAATCACGACAAGTTGCAGACAAAGCTATATAATCGACAGACAGACAGACACACAGACAGATAGACAGACAAACAGATAATCACGACTAGTTAGAGACAAAGCTATAAAATCGACAAACAGGCAGACTAGACAGACAGACAGACTAGACAGACAGACAAACGGATAATCACGACTAGTTACAGACAAAGCTATAAAATCGACAGACAGACAGACTAGATAGACAGACAGACAGATAGACAGACAGACAGACAGACTAGACAGACAGACAGACAGACAAACAGATAATCGCGACTAGTTACAGACAAAGCTATAAAGACAGACCAAGAGAACTTGGTGAAGGAACTTGAAGAGATGAAGGTCTCACTGGTAAAGACAAACTTAATCAGACAGACAGACAGACAAACAGATAATCACGACTAGTTGCAGACAAAGCTACTTAATCGACAGACAGACAGACTAGACAGACAGACAAACAAGTAAGCACGACTAGTTACAGACAAAGCTATAAAGACAGACACATTTTGCGAGTAACTTAAAACTAGACGTATAGACAAGATTATGCAGGTACAACAAAAGAATATACAGAACTAGACGAATAAGTCGATGCCGCTGGAAACCTATGTCTTATGAGTCACAAGGTATTTAGTTGTAATTAAAATATTATATTAAATTCCGGCTGATTAATGAATTTACTTCGATTAAAACGACAGACTAACAAAGTCTCCGTTATTTCCACTTACGTTATTATCCACAACTCCGTTATTTCCATTTAGATGGACAGATGGACAGATAGACGATTAGACGAAAATTACGCTAATTTCAGATCCCCGCTACGGGGAAATCTCTACTGGCTTGATCACACGTAACGAGTACAGTGGCGAGACAGTAAAATGTCATTCGGCCCAGAGAGTAGAGTGGGCGAGTAGGTGTTCACACGCTTTAATTTTTTTGCCGAGTGAGTCAGTCAGTGATCATGATGGATAGTAAAAAGTTGATTCATAAATGCACTAAGATGCTTATACCTCATTTAATTGAGGAGTTAAACGAACTGTTGCGAAACGATAAGAAGCGCGTTTGGACAAGGCCTTGGATGTTGAGGAGACCCGAACTTGGAGCAAATAACAATCTACTTCGGGAATTGGAATTAGAAGACCCAGGGGAATTTAAAGCGCTACTGAGAATGGATGTAGAACATTTTAGTATTTAAACTTTAAACAAACTAGCCACCATAACCGTACTGACAAAACGAGGAGACTACTTGTTCAGACATGCCGAGTGGGACAGGGAGTCAGTACCGATAGGAGTGGGGGTAGCCACTCGGCCTAGTTAATAGAAAGGGGTCCGAGTGACTGTCTCGCCATTTTACTGGGCCGAGCACTCGGCCGTGTACTCGGTGACATGTTTACACATACCGAGTACTCGGCTGAGTTTACTGTCTCGCCACTCCACTCGTTTGAGTGATCAAGGCATACGGAATGTGTTACGGAACTCGCAGAATGCGTTATTTGCAGTCGGAATTAAATGATTTCTTTCCGCGGAATATTCCAACTCACCTGGGAAACTGTTCCCGAAAACTTGCAAACGTCTTTTTAATCTCGTATGCAAATGGCACGCGCAATATATTGTAACACTATAACACGGAGGAGTTTTAATATCGGCGGGGCGTTGGTGCGCGCGGTGGTTACGTTATTGTTTTATGCGCGGGATCAAACGGACTTTTCGCAAATGCAAATCTTGTTCGTTCGCCCGCCGCGTCGAACGTAAGCCTTTATACAATTGACTCGACATAATCAGCTTGATGGCAGATTTTACGGGTCGCCGCTTGATTGTTTTTACTGCAAACATACTTACTACCATTGCCGACTTACATTAACAAACTAATCCCAAACCCAATATTTTAATTCGACCAACATCATTTGCACTTCAATAATAACCAGACAGACAGACAGACAAACAGATAATCACGACTAGTTACAGACAAAGCTATAAAATCGACAGACAGACGGACTAGACAGACAGACAGACTAGACAGACAGACAGACAAACAGATAATCACGACTAGTTACAGACAAAGCTATAAAATTGACAGACAGGCAGGCTAGACAGACAGACAGACTAGACAGACAGACAGACAAACAGATAATCACGACTAGTTACAGACAAAGCTATAAAATCGACAGACAGACAGGCTAGACAGACAGACAGACTAGACAGACAAACAGAAAATCACGACTAGTTACAGACAAAGCTATAAAATCGACAGACAGACAGACTAGACAGACAGACAGACAAACAGATAATCACGACTAGTTACAGACAAAGCTATAAAATCGACAGACAGACGGACTAGACAGACAGACAGACTAGACAGACAGACAGACAAACAGATAATCACGACTAGTTACAGACAAAGCTATAAAATCGACAGACAGACAGGCTAGACAGACAGACAGACTAGACAGACAAACAGAAAATCACGACTAGTTACAGACAAAGCTATAAAATCGACAGACAGACAGACTAGACAGACAGACAGACAAACAGATAATCACGACTAGTTACAGACAAAGCTATAAAATCGACAGACAGACAGGCTAGACAGACAGACAGTCTAGACAGACAGACAGACAAACAGATAATCACGACTAGTTACAGACAAAGCTATAAAATCGACAGACAGACAGACTAGACAGACAGACAGACAGACAGACTAGACAGACAGACAGACAGACAGACAGACAGACAGATAATCACGACTAGTTACAGACAAAGCTATAAAATCAACAGACAGACAGACTAGACAGACAGACAGACAAACAGATAATCACGACTAGTTACAGACAAAGCTATAAAATCAACAGACAGACAGACTAGACAGACAGACAGACAAACAGATAATCACGACTAGTTACAGACAAAGCTATAAAATCGACAGACAAACAGACTAGACAGACAGACAGACAGACAGACTAGACAGACAGACAGACAAACAGATAATCACGACTAGTTAAAGACAAAGCTATAAAGACAGACCAAGAGAATTTGTTCGACGAGATGAGGATCTCACTGGTATAGACAAACTTAATCAGACAGACAGACAGATAATCACGATTAGTTACAGACAAAGCTATAAAATCGACAGACAGACAGACAGACAGACATACAGACAGAAAGACAGACAGACAAACAGATAATCACGACTAGTTACAGATAAAGCTATAAAGACAGACAAATTTTGCTAGTTACTTAAAACTAGACGTATAGACAAGATAGAAGATATCTCGATGCCGCAGGAAACCTATGTAACCCTGTAATCATGTTTGGTCTTTACTCAACATAGTAAACGTTGGATAACTTGGATAATAAAAAACTAATAAAAACCATTTAGTTCAGAATATGAAGCTCCTAGCTGCATTTATATAAAAAGTTATCAAAACATCCACTCAATCTAACAATTTGCATTAAATAATAAACAATTTTACGCAATTCATTATATTAAACCTTTGAGGCCTTTTAAATATCCCACCATGCAGATTTACGCATCAAAGGTTTTTAATGCCTCAAACAGTTAATTGTTTAATAAATGTTGTAAATTATTTTAGCGCCATTTGCATAATTAATTTAAAACAATTTTATTAAATTAATTTATAGCTTTAATTAAATAAATTAATTTATAGCCTTAACCCCTTGACATACGAATTAAATGCGCGTTGACGTGTCCATCAATATACATGTGATCTTATGACATATACATGAGGCCTTAGAGACGTCATTGTATGTCAAGATTAGTTGAACATAGTGAATTAACCCAGATTTGTTTTGTGTCGGTCATCGGTGACCCCCACGAGAGCAACGTGTTGAAACGATTTTTATAAAAGCGTTCACAATTTTTGTAACTAAACAACGTTTAATGTGTGAATCGCGCGTGTTTAACCCGTTGTAGTCGAGTGGTTTCGCAGTGAAACCATCGATCAAAGAAAACTTCTGATTTAAATTTAAACTCACAAAAGATAAAATAAAATTTTAAAATAATAATAGAATTATCAATTTCTGCCATATTTTTCGGGCACTTTTTGACGTATATTTTAGCGGCATTTGTATATTTAATTCAAAACAATTTTAAATTAATTTATAGCTTTAATTAAACAAATTAATTTATAGCTTTAATTAAACAAATTAATGTATAGCTTTAATTACGCGAAGATACACAAAGTGAATTAATCCAGATTTTGTATGCCGGTCACCGGTGACCCCCACGAGAGCAACGTGTTAAACGATTTATATAAAAGCGTTCACAGTATTTGTAACTACAACGACGTTTAATGTATGAACCGCGCGCGTTTAACCCGTTGTAATCTAGTGGTTTCGCAGTGAAACCATCGATAAAAGAAAACTTCTGAATTAAATTTAAACTCACAAAAAATAGAATAGAATTTTAAAATAATAATAGAATTATTAATTTCTGCCATGTTTTTCGGGCACTTTTTGACGTATATTTTAGCGCCATTTGCATATTTAATTCAAAACAATTTCATTAAATTAATTTATAGCTTTAATTAAATTAATTAATTTATAGCTTAAATTACGCGAACAAACACAAAGTGAATTAATCTAGATTTTTTGTGCCGGTCACCAGTGACCCCCACGAGAGCAACGTGTTAAACGATTTATAAAAAAGCGTTAACAATTTTTGGAACTACAACAACGTTTAATGTATGAACCGCGCGTGTTTAACCCGTCGTAGTCTAGTGGTTTCGCAGTGAAACCATCGATCTAAGAAAATTTCTGAATTAAATTTAAATTCACAAAAATAGAATAGAATTTTAAAATCAATAGACAATAGAATTATCAATTTCTGCCATGTTTTTCGGGCACTTTTTGACCGAAATCGATTCAAATGTTAAATTAAAAATACAGATTTACTAAAATTGGCGCGAACAACAATTGTTTTAAATTAAATATACAAATGGCGCTAAAATATAGCGCCATATGCATATTTAATTTAAAACAATTGTTGTTCGCGCCAGTTTTAGTAAATCTGTATTTTTAATTTAACATTTGAATCGATTTCGGCACCGATCAACAGATGGGGAAAGGTGTATCGACCTGGGCCGAAACCGCGCGATTTATCAATAGACCTTTTTACGGTTAGTTAAGCGCATGCGCATCTGTCAAGTTTGAAAAGCGGGTATATAAAAGTTTCGGGCATATATTAAGGTTATACGTCAAAAAGTTCGGGCAATTTTGATGTATAACAGGGCGGAAATTGACGTAAGCGCACAAAAAAAATTCCAATTATGAAAACGTCTATTAATTTCGTGGCGAAATTATATATTTTGCGGCAGTATGCTTCCAGTGCGTGAAGCGTAGAGACAAGAATCGAAGCGCGAACGAAGCTCGACCGACACGCATCTTTAAGTTTCTCGTTTTAAGTTAAATTAAGCAGGGGTGTGATCACGAGCCCAAAGGGCTGAAGCGGCATCCAACGTCTGGAAGACAACAATTTTAAGGGAATCCCTCCACTTACTATCCCCATTTCCTCCTTTAAAAAAGGCGCCGGAAGGACGATCACACGTGGCGGAGACGCGAGTAGCCCTAACAGGTAAGTGATTAGACCAGCCCTGTATTTTGATTGAAAATTCTGATTTTCGTGAGACACGGTCCAAACAGTAATCATTATTTGACAGGCGATGTCGCGTGACGTCGCGTAGCTGAGTGTCGCGTATATTGGATCGACCTTTAACCAGGCAGTTTAACAGAAAATGGGCAGAAGTATGTAAAGGGTGCCAGGAAGACGTTGCGGCCGAAAATAAAGGTTTTCTTGTGTACAGGGTGGACAATTTAGAGGAAGGAGATGTGGAGAAGTCGAGCGACGAACTTCTAGGTGAAATGCAGCGCCAGGTGGCAATGAGTGGCCGATAATACTGCCAAGAACACGGCGTAAAGAAACGCTTAAAGTTCCAAAAGGAATCAGGATTAGAGAAGGCGCTCTAAATGGGTAAGTACACCAACGCTTGTAGGAGGAGGGTGGGGTGCAATAGATCTATAAAGGTCGCAGTACAAGTCGTCACCACCATATCTACAATCTACTACTACAACGCTTAAAGTTTATATAGGCACCGCTCGTAACTATCGATTAGTCAAAGAGTTGCAGAAAGTGAATTTGGAGCACGAGCCGCTTCCGGATACCGTTCCCAATCGCCACTTCCGCCGGATGCAGACGCAACATCCGTATAAACCCGCCGGTTTGGCTTTAGAAACCGGGAATTTCGCAAGCGCCGTCGGTTACACAGGACACGACTCGTTGCTAAAAGTTGAAAATATTCCAAACACCACCGTCGTCGTGTGTTTGGAATATTTTCAACTTTTTGCAACCATCAATCCTCCATCAACAGCTTCGACAAGAAGTGAAGATTCATCAAAGATAACAAAGTAAAACCAATCGATTTGGCGATTTTTTGGGACGTTATTCCAGCGATATCATCCGACGAACCCCAACGTACCAAACATATAGACGGTGCCAACCGTCTTCTTCAAGGTTCTTCTTGATTGGCATGGTTCTTCTTCATTCTTCTTCTTCATGGTACCCACACCTCGACCAGAAACAGCGAAAGAAATCGGAAACGAGAAGGCTTTGTTCATCGAAGTTTCGCAAAGGCCGGTTTTAAACGCACCAAGAGCGCCTTGAACCTCAACAAAAGGAGGTCCTTATCCTCACGTATCAAACAAATAGACGGTTTTAACGGTTCCGTACCAAACATATAGACTGTGCCAACCGTCTTCTTCATGGTTCTTCTTGATTGGCATTGTTCTTCTTCATTCTTCTTCTTCATGGTTTCCACACTTCCACCAGAAACAGACAAAGAAACCGAAAACTAGAAGGCTTTGTTCATCCAAGTCGCCCCAGCCGTCTTCTCCATGGTTCCCACACCTCGACCAGAAAAAGCGAAAGAAACGAGAAAGCTTTGTTCATCCAAGTCTAGGAAAGGCCGATTTTAAACGCACCAAGAACTCCTTGAACTTCAACAAAAGGGGGTCCTTATCCTCACGTATCAAACACATGGACGGTTTCAACGGTTCCGTACCAAACATATATACGGTGCCAATTGTCTTCTTCAAGGTTCTTCTTGATTGGCATGGTTCTTCTTCATTCTTCTTCTTCATGGTACCCACACCTCGACCAGAAACAGCGAAAGAAATCGGAAACGAGAAGGCTTTGTTCATCGAAGTTTCGCAAAGGCCGGTTTTAAACCCACCAAGAGCGCCTTGAACCTCAACAAAAGGAGGTCCTTATCCTCACGTATCAAACAAATAGACGGTTTCAACGGTTCCGTACTAAACATATAGACGGTGCCAACCGTCTTCTTTATGGTTCTTCTTGATTGCCATGGTTCTTCTTCATTCTTCTTCTTCATGGTTCCCACACCTCGACCAAAAACAGCCAAAGAAACCGAAAACGATAGGGCTTTGTTCATCCAAGTCGCCCCAGCCGTCTTCTTCATGGTTCCCACACCTCGATCAGAAAAAGTGAAAGAAACGAGAAAGCTATGTTTATCCAAGTCTCGGAAAGGCCGATTTTAAACGCACCAAGAGCGCCTTGAACCTCAACAAAAGGAGGTCCTTATCCTCACGTACCAAACACATAGACGGTTTCAACGGTTCCGCCACCCCAGCCGTCTTCTCCATGGTTCCCACACCTCGACCAGAAACAGCGAAAGAAACCAGAAACGAGAAGGTGGGTCGGAAAGGCTGATTTTAAACGCACCAAGAGCTCCTTGAACCGCAACAAAAGAAGGTCCTTATCCTCACGTATCAAACACATAGACGGTTTCAACGGTTCCGTACCAAACATATAGACAGTGCCAACCGTCTTCTTCGTGGTTCTTCTTGATTGGCATGGTTCTTCTTCATTCTCGGAAACGAGAAGGCTTTGTTCATCGAAGTTTCGCAAAGGCCGGTTTTAAACGCACCAAGAGCGCCTTATACCTCAACAAAAGGAGGTCCTTATCCTCACGTATCAAACAAATAGACGGTTTTAACGGTTCCGTACCAAATTCCGGTTTCTTCATGGTTCTTCTTGATTGGCATTGTTCTTCTTCATTCTTCTTCTTCATGGTTCCCACACCTCGACCAGAAACAGCCAAAGAAACCGAAAACGAGATGGCTTTGTTCATCCAAGTCGCCCCAGCCGTCTTCTCCATGGTTCCCACACCTCGGCCAGAAAAAGCGAACGAAACGAGAAAGCTTTGTTCATAAAAGTCTCGAAAAGGCCGATTTTAAACGCACCAAGAGCGCCTTGAACCTCAACAAAAGGAGGTCCTTATCCTCACGTACCAAACACATAGACGGCTTTAACGGTTCCGGCGCCCCAGCCGTCTTCTCCATGGTTCCCACACCTCGACCAGAAACAGCGAAAGAAACCGGAAACGAAAAGGTGGGTCGGAAAGGCTGATTTTAAACGCAACAAGAGCGCCTTGAACCTCAACAAAAGGAGGTCCTTATCCTCGAAGGTCTCTTTAAAGCCCAATCCGGATTTATCGAAAACGAACTGTTGCTCGTTGAGGTACGTAAATGACGCGAGGTACTTGGCATTTCTCCAGAACGATCTTCCTGTGGTATTAGACGAAGTCGATTTCCGTACGCGGAGGACGATGTGGTTCCAGCAGGGCGATGCTCCACCCACACTACGTTCACTTGTGTGTTTTTCTGTGTCTGCTGTGTGTTTGTCTCTGTGGTTTTTCGTGTGTTACATGGGTATGTGAGTGTGCGTGTGTGTGAGTCCGTCGCCATTGCAATTCAAATGTACTGCTCAAAATTGTGTCCATGATGGTCTCGACACAATCGTATACGTTTAGCGAAATTCTCTACACACTTCCGCAACCTGTTTGGAGAAATTTCATTTTCAAACAGCCATTAGTTATTCGTGCCATCATGTTCTGGCGCGTGGTTGGAGGATCGCGTAAGACGTCTTTCAGGTAACCCCGAATGAAAAAATATGGCGACGTCAAGTCCGGAGATCTGGGTGGCCAAACAATAGGTCCCCCGCGACCAATCCAGTGCGCTGGAAACAGCCCATCCAAATGTTGTCAAACAACATGAACGTAGTGTGGTGGAGCACCGTCCTGCTGGAACCACATCGTCCTCCGCGTACGCAAATCGACTTCGTCTAATACCACAAGAAGACTCCTCTGGAGAAATGCCAAGTACCTCGCGTCATTTAACACCCTGTCGAAGAAGTATGGTCCGATTATCTGCGAGCCGAGAAGTCCACACCACACGTTGAAACTCCATCGCTGCTGGGCGTTCACTTGTCGAACCCAGTGGGGATTTTCATCACTCCAATAATAGGCATTGTGGGTGTTGACGAACCCGGTATTCTGACTCGGTGGAAGAATAAACGGTCACGGTCGATCTTCTACAAACTGTTGCTCGAAGAATTCAAGATTGTGCGTCGCGTGTGAACTGAGAGACATTCCAATCCAGAAATCGGAGGTCAAGGAGGAATACAAGAGCGTGTGCAAGGCGGGAGCAACTAAATTCCACCTTCATCGTCAAAGTTCCAAAGCAGAGGTATCCATAGAATCGCAGAAACTACTCGACAAACTCTTTGAATGGTCCGTTCGGCTTGAAGAAAGATAAACGTGAATTCAGAAAAAGATTCAGTCTGTTTGGACCGTGTCTCACGAAAATCAAAACTATCAATCAAAATACAGGGCTGGTCTAAACCCTGTTAAGGCTGCTCGCGTCTCCGCCACTTGTGATCGTCCTTCCGGCGCCTTTTTAAAGGAGGAAAAGGGGATAGTAAGTGGAGGGATTCCCTTAAAATTGTTGTCTTCCAGACGTTGGATGCCGCCTCTGCCATTTGGACTCGTGATCACACCCCTGGTTAATTTGACTTGAAAGGCTAAACTGAATCAGCCGGTCGAACTTGGCTCCACGCTTCGATTTCGTTCTACACGCTTCGCACACTCAAAGCGTACTCTAATGGTTGTGAGCTCGACCAACGCTCAAGCCATACTACTCGAATAATATGAATTCGCAAAGTAAAAAATTGATAGGTAAATCACGCGATTTCGGCCCAGGTCGATACACCTTTCCCCTTTTGATGATCGGTGCCGAAATCGATTCAAATGTTATGCCCGCTCCACACTCTCGCGAAGTAGCACGGAGTTGAGCGAGGAACGAGAGTGTTACTCGGTCCGCCTTGTGCTTCCTCGCCTCGCCTCGCCTAACTTCGCTCCGTGAAGCGGTTCTTCGTACCCGAGTCAAAGGGACACGAGGCGCGAGTACGAGGAAGGGAGAGTAACACGTCTACACTCTCTCGTCCTTTCCTATATATTATACACAAATAGTTGCAGCAGCAGCTACCACCGGTTCGGTGTCAGTCATGGCACTGAGGTCTTCGCGAAGTAAGGCGAGAGTGTAGATGCCTCGTCCGTCTAGTTCCTTGCCTCGAACAACTTCGGCGAGGATCCTCGCCGAAGTTACTCCGCGAGAGTGTGGAGCGGGCATTAGTAAAAATACAGATTTATTAAAATTGGCGCGAACACAGTCATTTTAGATTATTTTGGACAAAATTTCGGGCAAAAATCGCAATTTTGACGCATTTTTTGCGTTTTTCAATGGCTTATTTCAGGCTTATGTTTGGCCAAATTACAAAAAGATTATTAGCTGTTTGTTCTAGACGAAATTTCGCGTCTTTTGATATATCATACATCAATATCCAAGACATGTCAAAATTCGTGAATTCAAAGAAAATCGCGATTTTTCGAATTTTTCTGATTTTTACATGTTGTATCTCAAAACACGCAGAATTTTACACAGACTACGCTAATATAAATCATTATGCGATTTAGTTTGCAATAAGTTAGGAAATCTGAAAAAAACTAAACTTAAAAACATCTTGTTATATATACAGCGATAATTTAAAAACGAAAGCAAGTAGCAGAATGAGTTTTAGATTTTCTGAAAGCTGAAAAAATGCTTAAAATTTTAATATATAATTTATTGATATTGTCTCAAACAATAAGACTAGGGAGACTGTTTAAAAACGACGTCGAAATTTAGAAAACGTAGCAAGTTTGAAACCAACCTGAATTGGGATTAGGAAAACCATTTAAGCAAATTTTCGATAAAATCAAATTCATTCAAACTAAAAATTTTTAACTTGAATCATAAATAATAAGTGTGTAAAGTTTGCCGGTCACCGGTGTCCCCCAAGATATGCAACGCGTCAAACGGTTTAAATAAAATGAAATCAAATTCATTCAAACTTATTAAAATTTTTAACTTGAACCATAGCTAATAAGTGTGTACAGTTTGCCGGTCACCGGTGTCCCCCAAGATATGCAACGCGTTAAACGGTTTAAATAAAATGAAATCAAATTTATTCAAACTTATTAAAATTTTTAACTTGAATCATAGGTAATAAGTGTGTAAAGTTTGCCGGTCACTAGTGTTCCCCAAGATATGCAACGCGTTAAACGGTTTAAATAAAATGAAATCAAATTCATTCAAACTCATTAAAATTTTTAACTTGAATCATATGTAATAAGTGTGTAAACTTTGCCGGTCACCTGTGTCCCCCAAGACATTCAAATCGTTAAACGGTTTATATAAAATCGAAAATTTGCCTAAGTGGTTTTCCTAATCCCAATTCAGTTTGTAAACCGACAATGATTTCGATATTTTCGTTTAACCGCCTTTTAGCGGGCGCTAATTGAGCCAGCCGGTTAGCTTCCGAATTGACAATTGTGTATGAGTGACGGGCGCGCGGTGAACTTTCGGATTAAAAGCCCCAACCACTCAGCGCGCGTTCCCTCAAACAAGGAATTTCACTTTCTGCCACCGAGCAGGAGAAAGTAATAGGATTCACGAAATGATTTTGATAGATGTTTTCCCTTTTTTTTGCGCGTGCAAAGATGAAGACACGTGCTAGACATATTCCTGTCTTAGAAAACGTAGCAATAACTTTGATTCATTCAAACTTTTTTTGGTTCCGTACCGAAAGCGGAACCCTTATAGGATCACTTTGTTGTCCGTCTGTCTGTCCGTCCGTCCGTCTGTCTGTCTGTCAAGGCCATTTTTCTCAGGAACGCGTAGAGGTAACAAGTTGAAATTTGTATCAAATACTCGCGTCTGCGGTCTCTTTCAGCTGTGAAAAAATCAAACTTGTAAGTCAAAGCGATCAAAAGATATGACCGTTTATGTCGCATATTTTGCGATTTTACAAGGGAATCAAAACCTATAGGGTATTTCCCGTTGACCTAGAATCATGAAATTTGGCAAGAAGCTGTGTCTTACAGCACATGCAAAGGGACAAATCTGAAAACCGTAAATATGTAGTTTAATTACAAGAAAAATGCGAATTTACTATTAGAAACTTATGAAAATACACTAATGTGTTGCGCGGTATTGTCAGGCACTAGAAGCATATGGGTTGCATACAGTTAGGTCCTCCTAAAGATACCTTACTTACAAGTTTCTACGGAACCCTCGGTGCGCGAGTCACAACTCACACTTGGCTTGTTTTTTTTAATTTGAATCATATCTAATAAGTGTGCAAAGTGTGCCGGTCACCGGTGTCCCCCAAGACATTCAACGCGTTAAACGGTTTATACAAAATCGAAAAATCACATATTACTCGAAACTGATCCATAATCAGCTTAACTAAACCTATTGCTCTCAAACTTAAAACAAAGCCTGAATATATAAATATATTCAGCCTTTCCGGAGCTCTATAAAAATTATCTAGTCTTTTTAGGACTACCAAAACAAATCTCACATCAAATTTGTTTATATTCTATTGCTCTATTAACCCCTTGACATACAATGACGTCTGTAAGACGTAATGTATATATGGATGTATATGATAAGATCACATGTATTTATTCTCGTCAACGTGTCTCGAAGACGTCTTGTATATGTGATAAGATCACATGTATATATTCACGTCAACGTATCTATAAGACGTCATGTATATGTGATAAAATCACATGTATATATTCACATCAACGTATCTCTAAGACGTCATGTATATGTGATAAGATCACATGTATTTATTCACGTCAATGTATCTAGAAGACGTCATGTATATGTGATAAGATCACATGTATCTATTCACGTCAACGTGTCTCTAAGACGTCATGTATATGTGATAAGATCACATGTATCTATTCACGTCAACGTGTATCTAAGACGTCATGTATATGTGATAAGATCACATGTATTTAAGACGTTTAAGATGTGTCTCTAAGACGTCATGTATATGTGATAAGATCACATGTATTTATTCACGTCAATGTATCTAGAAGACGTCATGTATATGTGATAAGATCACATGTATTTATTCACATCAACGTGTCTCTAAGACGTCATGTATATGTGATAAGATCACATGTATCTATTCACTTCAACGTATATCTAAGACGTCATGTATATGTGATAAGATCACATGTATTTATTCACGTCAATGTATCTAGAAGACGTCATGTATATGTGATAAGATCAAATGTATTTAATCACGTCAACGTGTCTCTAAGACGTCATGTATATGTGATAAGATCACATGTATCTATTCACTTCAACGTATCTCTAAGACGTCAAGTATATGTGATAAGATCACATGTATTTATTCACGTCAATGTATCTAGAAGACGTCATGTATATGTGATAAGATCACATGTATCTATTCACTTCAACGTATCTCTAAGACGTCATGTATATGTGATAAGATCACATGTATTTATTCACGTCAATGTATCTAGAAGACGTCATGTATATGTGATAAGATCACATGTATTTATTCACGTCAATGTATCTAGAAGACGTCATGTATATGTGATAAGATCACATGAATTTATTCACGTCAACGTGTCTCTAAGACGTCATGTATATGTGATAAGATCACTTGTATTTATTCACGTCAACGTATCTCTAAGACATCATGTATATGTGATAAGATCACTTGTATTTATTCACGTCAACGTGTCTCTAAGACGTCATGTATATGTGATAAGATCACTTGTATTTATTCACGTCAACATGTCTCTAAGACGTCATGTATATGTGATAAGATCACTTGTATTTATTCACGTCAACGTGTCTCTAAGACGTCATGTATATGTGATAAGATCACTTGTATTTATTCACGTCAACGTGTCTCTAAGACGTCATGTATATGTGATAAGATCACTTGTATTTATTCACGTCAACGTGTCTCTAAGACGTCATGTATATGTGATAAGATCACTTGTATTTATTCACGTCAACGTGTCTCTAAGACGTCATGTATATGTGATAAGATCACATGTATTTATTCACGTCAATGTATCTAGAAAACGTCATGTATATGTGATAAGATCACATGTATTTATTCATATCAATGTATCTAGAAAACGTCATGTATATGTGATAAGATCACATGTATTTATTCACGTCAACGTGTCTCTAAGGCGTCATGTATATGTGATAAGATCACAGGTATCTAGACACGTCAACGTCATTTTATTTGTATGTCAAGGGGTTAATAATCTTATCTATTGCTCTCATTCATGGATGAGAGAAATGCGTTTAGTCGATGCTTTACTTTTTCGCGTCCGGTGATTTCTGGTCGCTGAAAGGATTTGGCACTGTCTGATGGGATAGTGTTACCAGGGAGCGGCTGGTAACACTGCGTGACACAAAGCTTGGGCCTCCTTCCGTGCTCACCAGTTTAATCGATTTTTGATGTCTATTAGTTCCCTAAATATTGCTCAACCCCTTTAACACGTTAGCTGCCGCATATTTCATTCGGCACAGTAGGAACCATGTCAATTGGCAGCCGTACGTACAGGTGGCAGCTAACGTGTTAAAACGGTATCAATTAAATGAAATAACTAATTACAACCTTAAATGTATTATCTCTCATTTATTTGATTTAAAAAAAAAACATTACTGAATTAATTTTTGCAGGGATCTAATATGTATTAAGGTGGTCAGGTGGGTGTCCAGTGGAGAGGTATATAAAACAACTACGTGGTCTGTTAGAAAAGTATCCGACCTTATTTTTTATTTTGGAAACCTGATGGATTTGAATCAAGCGCGCTTGCATGAGCGTCGTGTGACTATCCGAGAAATTACGACTGGAGTTGTGACACGACAATGCTCCAGCACATTCCTCGCGCTTGGTTCACAATTTTTGAACGAAAATCCAGACTCCTCTGGTTCGACAGGCTCCTTATTCGCCCCCCTGCGACTTCTGGCTATTGCCCAAAGTCAAGAGGCCATTGAAAGGAACGCGGTTTCAGGACATTATGGCTGCAACGACAGCCGAGCTAAAGTCGATTCCGGAAGAGGCTTTTTCGGAATGCTTCCAACAATGGCGGCACCGCTGGGAGAAGTGTGTGGACTCCCAAGGAGACTACTTCGAGGGTGATTAGGTTTCAAACGCTCTAGATATGCCATTTTTTTTTAGCCGCTAAAGGTCGGATACTTTTCTAACAGACCACGTTAGGCTTAACAACATATATATATATATATATATATATATATATATATATATATATCTTAACAGGACTAAGACCTTGTAAAAGTACGTCTTGACACTTCGAAGGGTGGGACCCCTTGATTCGACTCTTATCTCTTAAACAACAATACACTCCGGAGGAGGACAAACGCACAATAATACATAACTACATATATATTAACAGGACTAACACCTTGTAAAAGTATGTCTTGACACTTCGAAGGGTGGAAGTAGAGAGAGCGAAGTCTCGTCTGCGACCACCTGACTCGACTCTTATCTCTTAAACGACAATACACTCTAGAGGAGGACATACGAACAATAATACAGATTACAGTACACTACAGAATCTATTTGCGACCCTTTAACCCCTTGACTTACATAAGAGATCATGTATTTGTGATAAGATCACATGTATATGGACACATTAACGCGCATTTTATTCGTATGTCACGGGACTAATAGGACTATAGAGTAAGATCTAGGTTAATTAAAGCTAAAAATGAATGAATATCCAGTAATTGAACATTTCGTTGTTGCGCTGAATTGAAAAAATATTGCATGTTTTGTTTTTGTATTGACGCAGCGATGTTTGCAAAATATTTTACAACACACATCCGCTGTGTATTATTACGTAGGAAAATATTGATTGGAAAATTATGCAGCAGCGCAAAACAAAACAAAAATTACATATCCGCGACAAAGAAACCGAATCCTATGTTGCAAAGTGGAATTCGTGGAAGATAATGAGTCGTCGATGGGGGTAATTTGACCAACAGCGGCGCGTTTTTACCTAGGGGAGAGGATAATTGCCGGGGAATTAATAAATTATGTGACACAGATACTTCCAATCGCGATATTATCAATTATGTGCGGGGAAACCTATCGTTGCGCCGGGATACAATTAGCCGAGTTCGAGATGAAATTATTTCGCAATTTCAATATACACATTTCAATTTCATTACACAAATAAACTCTGGCTGTTTATATTGAAGTACTAAATGGAATAATACAACTTCAGTTTTATCCGGACTGGTATAATGACTACTATGGTCTTGACTCGTCTTGTTTGATCGTATCTGAAGTTGTCTGGTTTTGTCTAGTCTTCTCCAGTTTGTATAAGCTTGTCTGATCTTTATTTATTTTATTTATTTAACCAGTATAATTTTACATGATAAAATAACATTAATTAATTACCCGTAAAATCCTGCAGAGGTACACGCAGGTACATGTTGGCAGGACTGGTAGATCTTACAAACTAAATATAACTTACTAAATATAACTCCAATATAACCAACTATTATATAACAATAAACATTTATCCGGACTACACATTTTGCCTGACCCATTCCTTTAATTTACTTTTCGTTTTAATATTAATCTTTAACGTTTTTAATTCATTAGGAAGCTCTTCTTCTTCTTTCGAAGAGGCCTACTTTGGATCACGCTTGTTCAACTGTTGGGCTTTGACTTTTGGCCAGTATTGTCGCATCTTCTGCCGGTGTAACTCCTTTCTCTCTTCTGTCCAGGGGGTACCTTTCCTTCGAGGTTTTTCCTGAAATCCACTTCTTCTTCTTATTGTGCCATATCCTCAGTGGACATTGGCGATCAATATGGCCCATCGGATTCGATCCACAGCCGATCTGAACAAGTCAACCGATGTTCTTCCGGTCCATTGTCGCAGATTCTTCAACCAGGAGATCCGTCGTCTTTCCTGTGACCTCTTCCCCTCGATTTTTCCCTGCATGATGAGTTGAAGTAGCCTATATCTGTTGCTGTTTCTCATGATATGGCCAAAGTATGACAGTTTTCTGTGTTTGACTGTTGTGAGCAGTTCTCTGTCCTTCTGCATGCGTAGGAGTATGGTTTCGTTGCTAACATGGTGGGTCCAGGAAACGCGACGCATTCGACGATAGCACCATGCTTCGAAGGCCTCCAGTCGCTTACTAGTTGCCTCGGAGAGTGTCCATGCCTCCACTCCATACAAAAGCTTAGACAAGACGTAGCATCTAAGTATGCGTGTTCGAAGATGGATGTTCAAGCGCATGTTACACAAAACATTCTTCATTTGGTTAAATGTAGAACATGCCTTCTCTATGTTGATCTTTACTTCACGACTATGATCCCATTGGTCATTGAGGTTTACACTCAAGTACGATATTGATGGTACTCTCTGTAGTTGGGCCCCATTTACCAGGAATTGGGCATTAGACGCATTTTTGCTGACGATTAGAATTTTTGTCTTTGCCACATTCAATCGCATATTAAGTGGTTCGCATGCCTCTACTACTTTATCAATCAGTCTCTGTAGTCCTTCGGCACTGTCGGCAATTAGTACAGAGTCGTTTGCATACCTTAAGTTACCTTGTTCTACTGGAAATTCCTTTGACATTATATTTTCCACACGAACACATGCTGTTTGTTGTCTGTACAGATTGTTGATTATTCGTGCATCTCTGTCATCTATTCCTGATTGCTTTATGGTTTCTGTTAGCAAATCATGGTTAACCCTATCGACTGCCTTTTCGAAGTCGATAAAACACGTGAAAACATCGCAATTCACGTCTCTTGCTCTCTGAATCAGAACACTCAGACCAAAAAGGGCATCTCTAGTCCCCAATCCACTCCTAAACCCAAATTGCGTTTCGCTAATGTCTTCTTCTAGTTTTTGATATATTCGTTCGTAAATAATCTTAAGAAAGACCTTCATGAAGTGACTTGTGAGACAGATAGTTCTATAGTCTTCGCATTGTTTAGCTGAAATCCACGGACTTCCTTTATTGTGCGTCTAACAGACTGTCTGTTTTTGAGATCTGTTATTCTCAGTTCTTCAATATCCTTCTCGGTCTCTGTCAACCAAGTGGTACGAAGCTTCTTGTTTTGCCAGAAGGTGAACAGACGGTTGGTTAGTCGGTTTGGAGGCAATCTTGCAATGTGGCCATAGAAAGCTACCCTTCTTTTCCTTGCACAGTCAGAGAGCATCTCTATATGTTCGTAGAGCTCGGAGTTATGCCGCCTTTGGAATTCCCCATCTTCCTTTACCGGGCCTAGGATCTTCCTGAGGATTCTCCTCCCTCTGATTTCCAATTTCTCTATTAGACCCCTTCGTTTCAAGGAAAGACACTCCATGGCATACAGCTTAAGTTTCAGGTTGCGTAACAGGCATTTCTTATTGTAAGTGTTCTTAGTCAGCCGATAGGCTAGTTCTAACTTGCTGACTCTCTTGGATAATGATGCTCTTTCTGATAAGTTGGGTTCAATCCCAACAGACAGTTGTTCTAATAACATCTCTCTGTTTGCTTCTCTAATGTTGGTGAAGAATTCTGTTTTCTCCAGCGACACTTGAAGACCCACTTTGGCAGCCTGTTTTCTGAGGCAGTTTACCTGCATTGTTGCCATCTCAAGAGAACCAGCAAACAGTGCCATGTCATCTGCAAAGGCCAGGCAATCTACAATCAGTCTATCGTTCTTACGTCCCAGGTAGATACCACTCTGAGCACCCAAATTGTTCAGTTCCTTGCGCCATTCTCTCATAACCTTTTCAAGGACACAGTTGAAGAGCAGTGGGGAAAGTCCATCTCCTTGTCTCACTCCAGTTTATTTCGAAGCTTTCTGAAATCTCTCCTCCAAATTTAACCTTGGAATGGGTGTTGGTCAAAGTTTCTAGGATTAGTCTGCGGGTTTTGTTGTCTAGTGCTAGTTCCTGGAGTACTTTGTTAAGCGTTTCTCTATCGATGGAATCGTAGGCCTTCCTAAAATCAACAAAGGTGACGACCACATTGCGGTTTCTCATCTTGGAGTATGTAAGTACAGTTTTAAGGTTGAGGATCTGCTCAACACAGGATCGGGTCTTCCTGAAGCCCCCGTGGTATTCTCCCAGTTGACTATCCAACTGATTTTCTGTCCTTGTTTGTAACGCCTTCGAGAGAATCTTGTATCTTACCGGGACGAGAGAACTTCCTCGGTAGTTGTTTAGATCAGTAAAATCTCCCTTTTTGTGAAGCGGATAGATCAGAGCAGATTTCCAATCGGGTGGTAATTTCTCTGTTTCCCAGATGTCCTGGATGATCTCGGTTAGCTTGCGCACGGCATTGTTTCCAGCACCTTTCCACAGTTCATCAATGATAGAGTCCTCTTCAGCTGCCTTATTATTCTTAAGAAGTTGAATGATCTAGCCAACTTCTTCCAATGAAGGGGTAAGCGAGTCCGGGTTTGGTGTGGTTTGTTTATAGTCGAAGTCTTCGCAGGGTGGGTCACAGTTGAGTAGATTTTTAAAGTACTGAGCCAAAAGGTGGCAATTGTCCTTGTCGTTATAAGCCAGTTTGCCTAGTGAGTCTCTGAAGTGGAGGCTTGGCGGAGCGTGTCTGCTTAAAGGTTCCAAAGAAATCTCTGGAATTATTCTTAGCAAAGCTCTCTTCGATTTGGGTTAGTTGTTTTGGTGTGAAGGTTCGTTTGGTTCCTCGAATTATCTTGGCTGTAACCTTTCTTTGTTCCAAAAATGTATGCCAATTTTCCTTGGTCTTTTTATGATTCCACTTCAGCCAGGCTATCTGTGTTTGGGCTATTGCATTGTCACAGTCTTCAGTCCACCACCGATGCTTCCTTCTTCTAGCGAGAGGGGCGAGTTCATTGGCCGCCTTAACAAGAGTCTCCTTCAGTTGGTCCCAGTTGTTTAGGTCTGTGTTGTTCTGTCTCTGACTTAGTTCTTGACTGTTTTCGAGTCGCTCGAAGTCAAATCTTACCAATTTGGAGGTTCTGTGTAATCTAGTGTTTCTAGGCTGGAGTCTTATTTTGATCTTTGAGAGGTAGTGGTCTGAGTCCAGATTGGCGCTTCTTAGTACCTTCACGTTTTGTATTTCCTTTTGAGATTTGTGTGAAATGGCCACATGATCTATCTGGAATTCACCCAGGTGGGTATTAGGTGAAAACCAAGTCTTCTGCTTCCTTGGCAAGTGTTTGAAGGCTGTAGACTTCATGATCAACCCAGAAGTCCTACACATATCCACCAATCGTTCTCCGTTGCGGTTGGTTCGCTTATGCGCCGGATAATTGCCCACTATGTTTCTGTATTTTTTCTCTCTTCCCAATTGAGCATTGAAGTCACCAAGCAGTATGAGGGTGTGTCTCTCTGGAAGTTTAGAGATAATATCTTCTAAGTCTTCTCAGAATTTATCAGTTCTGTCTGGATTGCGTCTGTTGTCCTGGTTGATTGGGGCATGTACATTGGCTACACTGTAGCCCTTGTCATGTTTTTTATTGAGAGAGCCCAGTTCTGAAATAGCTTTTTCGCATTGTATCATCTCACTCTGTATATTGTCTACAATTTCAGTATTGTGGTCCCTATTACTTATTTCTTTGGTTGTGGGTTTGGTGACTTCGTAAGTTGACTAAGCTGGAATGACGTGTTGCTGATGATGAATGCAGTGTGTCGCTGGAGTTAGTTCTTCTTAATGTTATCTATTTTACCAATATATCGTTGGATAACCGGGTTTTCCGGGTAATCTGTTGTTTAATCATGTAATCTGTTGGCACAGATGTCTATCGTTCGCGACGTGTTTTACATAAAATTTTGTTTTGTATTTGTTGTTACTAAAATTACAATTAATGCAGCACAATTCAGACTGTCTGCAACAATCTATCGAATTATGAGAGCCAGCACAATTTAAACATGCCTTTTCATTTATAAAGGGTCCGCCAATTAGCGCGCTCGATCTTTAACAGCTGATGGCGGCCATGTTGTTTGTGGTAGAGTTGCCAAACCTAGTTGTTATTATTCAGTGTATCTTCACAAATTACCATGAACCAATTCAGCCGCGAGCAACATGTGCAAATCATTAAAATGTATTACGAAAATCATTCATCGGTTCGGGCAACGTTCCGCGCGCTCCGCCAATTTTACGGTGCAATTGGTCGTCCTGCTGAGTCGACTATCCGTCGTTTGATAAACAAATTCGAGGCAACCGGTTCGGTGAACAATAAGCCAACACCGACGCGTCGTCGAAACGTCCGATCTGCCGCGAATGTCGCCGCTGTGCGCGATAATGTGCGTGAAAATCCGCGACAGTCAATTTCACGTCGCGCACAGGAATTCAGGCTTTCGGAAACATCACTTCGCCGAATCTTGCATCTGGATTTGGGCATGCATCCGTACAAGATCCAGCTGACACAAGAGCTCAAAATAAACGACCATAGGCAGCGCCGTATCTTCGCTGATTGGGCTTTAGAGCAGTTGGAAGTCGACCCCGAGTTTGGTCGCAAAATCATCTTCAGCGATGAGGCACATTTTTGGATAAATGGGAATGTCAACAAGCAGAATTGCCGTTATTGGGCCGAGAACAATCCACAGGAGGTCCACCAGGTCGCAATGCACCCAGCAAAGGTAACTGTTTGGTGTGGATTTTGGGCCGGAGGCATCATCGGGCCGTATTTCTTCGAGAACGACGATGGTGTGGCCATCACGGTAAACGGCGAACGATACAGATCCATGATAACGAACTTTTTCTGGCATGAAATCGACAATATGGATGTCGAGGATATGTGGTTTCAGCAGGACGGCGCTACGAGCCACACAGCGCGCGCCACAATGGATCTTCTGCACGAGCGCTTCGGAGGAATGGTTATCTCGCGCGGAGGCGACATCAACTGGCCACCGAGATCGTGCGATTTAACCCCACTAGACTATTTCTTGTGGGGTTTTCTTAAATCACAGGTCTACGCAAACCAACCACAAAACACTGATGACCTCAAAGTCAACATACGCCACGCCATCGATGAAATACAGCCCGATTTGTGCGCCAGAGTCATTGGAAATTGGACTTCTCGTATGCGCGCCACCAAGCAAAGCCGAGGTGGCCATTTGAACGATATTATTTTCCATACATAATGCCTTCGAATACTCTTTCAAACAAAAAATAAATTTCATTTATACCTCTCACACAACTTGCTTTATTTTATTTTAAAGATCGAGCGCGCTTATTGGCGGACCCTTTACATTTCTTGCTACTGTGTGCAAATCTAACACAGTTCAAACATGGTTGTAGATTTAGATCGTCATAGACTTTACAATTCTGATATCCTACAAAGATTCTATTATTGTTTTCTTTAACTATCTTGTATAATTCAGAGGTTACTTCTACTATTATGCCTTCCAGATTACTTTTTTGTTTAAAAATTTATGTACTACTTCACACTTCGTGTCAGCCTTTGAAGTTTCTTGTGTTTATATCTGTTTCTAATTCTTTTAGGTCCATTGATTCGTAATTGTCGACTCCTACTATTTTTAATCTTGGTTTATTCACCACTTCTTTTACTATTGTACACATACCCGCCAATTTCTTATTCATACACTTGACAGTTTCCTCGGCACTTTTAGGATTCATACAACTTCATGCTGTACATTTTTTTTTGTATTGTCTTCTCTTTGCTTAAATTTTGCGTTACACTTTTTTTTATATCAGCTGTATCTTTCTTATTTTTCTTCTTTATTATTATGTTCGGTACATGTTCTTTTTTAGACTGTACTCCTGATAGTACTTTTTCCTGTTAATAATATTGTCTGTTTGTAGTAGTTTAATACAGCGTTTCTCAACCTTTTTTGGCCCACGGACCAGTAAAATTTAAAAAAAAGATTCGCGGACCAGTGATATTTCATTGACAAAATTTTACTAGATATTAAAGAACTACTACATAAAGGTGAATTAAAGTCATTTAACACAAAATATCGCGAAATAACACGTAGCATGAGTAACTTTGATGAAATTTATGACAGTATGTGTGCCAAAATTAAAACCAAATGTAGCTAGTTTCAGGAGAAAGATTCGGGTTGGTCACTAAGGGAGATTTCCCATTTAGAAATTAATATCAATAAATATAAACCAATACGTGGGTCGTCATTTATTGAACTGCCAAAAGAGATTAGGGATCGGAAAGCTTGTATCAATGTTCATAATGTAGACGAATTTTGTTTTTTATGGAGCATTGTATCCGCATTACACCCCACGAATGTAAGTTCTGATCGCCCGGCATCGTATCCCCACTTTTCTTCAATTTTAAAATATGACAGATTAGAGTTTCCGCTTAGAATCAAAGAACAGATGAATAATATTAGTATTAACGTTTATAGCTTGGAGTTTAATTTTAAATCTAAACAACATGACGTAGTAGGACCAATTTACCATACTAATGCGACTAGGGAAAGACACGTAAATTTATTATATTTGGAAGAAGGGGTTAAAGGTCATTATGTTTATATTAAAAATATTTCACGGCTTGTAAGAAGTCAAATCTCGGAAGATTGTAGAAAAAAATATTTATGTGACGGCTGTTTAACCTTTTTTTCAAAGAATTCGCATTTAATCAACATAAATTGAATGACTGCAGCAAAATTTACACTATTATGCCGACGGAAGACATTGTAAAACATAAGAGAGGTGATATGATGCCGGGGAATATATTAAAATTTCGATAGAAAAATGCGTATACCCTTTGTTGTATACGCAGATTTTGAATCAATTTTAAAACCTATTGATACATGCTCACCGAACCCTGACAATAGCTATACTAATCAGACACATATCCATGTACCATACAGTTTCGCCTATAATATAAAATGTTCATTCGATGACTCATTGAGTAAATTTTTCACTTATTCCGGGGAAGATTGCCCGAAATTGTTTTGTCAGAACCTCTATGCATATGTTAAGGAATTATACAGGGAACATTTAAGCGTTATACTTCCGATGATTAAATTAACTGCAGATGAGCAAAATTCCTACGATACGGCCACTTCTTGTCACATATGTAATTAATTATTACAAGTAACAGACAAAGTCGCCGATCACGATCATTTAACGGGTAAATTTCGGGGAGCCGCCCACTCAAATTGTAATTTGAATTATAAAATACCTAAAATGATCCCGGTATTTTTCCATAACATGTCGAATTATGATGTTCATTTATTTATTAAAGAATTTGGATCTGACGAGGAAAAAATTGATATCATCCCCCAAAATAAGGAAAAATATATATCCATCACCAAAAATCTACCTGTTGGTAGAACTACTACAAGTTAATTGTAACATTTTTATTATCATTTACTTACAATAATATTTAAATGTAAAGATATGTAATTATTTTTCTTTTTTTTTCTTCAGTGCCGTACTGTATAGTACTGTATAGTAGTTTAATACAGCGTTTCTCAACCTTTTTTGGCCCACGGACCAGTAAAATTTAAACAAAAGTTTCGCGGACCAGTGATATTTCATTGACAAAATTTTACTAGATATTAAAGAACTACTACATAAAGGTGAATTAAAGTCATTTAACACAAAATATCGCGAAATAACACGTAGCATGAGTAACTTTGATGAAATTTATGACAGTATGTGTGCCAAAATTAAAACCAAATGTAGCTAGTTTCAGGAGAAAGATTCGGGTTGGTCACTAAGGGAGATTTCCCATTTAGAAATTAATATCAATAAATATAAACCAATACGTGGGTCGTCATTTATTGAACTGCCAAAAGAGATTAGGGATCGGAAAGCTTGTATCAATGTTCATAATGTAGACGAATTTTGTTTTTTATGGAGCATTGTATCCGCATTACACCCCACGAATGTGAGTTCTGATCGCCCGGCATCGTATCCCCACTTTTCTTCAATTTTAAAATATGACAGATTAGAGTTTCCGCTTAGAATCAAAGACATTCCTAAATTTGAACAGATGAATAATATTAGTATTAACGTTTATAGCTTGGAGTTTAATTTTAAATCTAAACAACATGACGTAGTAGGACCAATTTACCATACTAATGCGACTAGGGAAAGACACGTAAATTTATTATATTTGGAAGAAGGGGTTAAAGGTCATTATGTTTATATTAAAAATATTTCACGGCTTGTAAGAAGTCAAATCTCGGAAGATTGTAGAAAAAAATATTTATGTGAAGGCTGTTTAACCTTTTTTTCAAAGAATTCGCATTTAATCAACATAAATTGAATGACTGCAGCAAAATTTACACTATTATGCCGACGGAAGACCTTGTAAAACTTAAGAGAGATGATATCATGCCGGGGAATATATTAAAATTTCGATAGAAAAACGTATACCCTTTGTTGTATACGCAGATTTTGAATCAATTTTAAAACCTATTGATACATGCTCACCGAACCCTGACAATAGCTATACTAATCAGACACATATCCATGTACCATACAGTTTCGCCTATAATATAAAATGACTCATTGAGTAAATTTTTCACTTATTCCGGGGAAGATTGCCCGAAATTGTTTTGTCAGAACCTCTATGCATATTTTAAGAAATTATACAGGGAACATTTAAGCGTTATACTTCCGATGATTAAATTAACTGCAGATGAGCAAAATTCCTACGATACGGCCACTTCTTGTCACATATGTAATTAATTATTACAAGTAACAGACAAAGTCGCCGATCACGATCATTTAACGGGTAAATTTCGGGGAGCCGCCCACTCAAATTGTAATTTGAATTATAAAATACCTAAAATGATCCCGGATTTTTCCATAACATGTCGAATTATGATGTTCATTTATTTATTAAAGAATTTGGATCTGACGAGGAAAAAATTGATATCATCCCCCAAAATAAGGAAAAATATATATCCATCACCAAAAATCTACCTGTTGGTAGAACTACTACAAGTTAATTGTAACATTTTTATTATCATTTACTTACAATAATATTTAAATGTAAAGATATGTAATTATTTTTCTTTTTTTTTTTCTTCAGTGCCGTACTAATCATAAATTACATAGAATTAAAATTAGTTTAAGATATTTGTATTTCGTAATTTTATAAATTAAAATTTAGTTTTTATAAGTAAATTTTTTTCGCGGATAGAAAAAATTGTCTGCGGACCAGTAAAATTTTTCCGCGGACCACTGGTGGTCCGCCGGACCAGCGGTTGAGAATAGATGGTTTAATACATTCCTTCATAATTACGCTTTTATCATGTAGTTCAATGTTTACTTGTTTTAGCAGATTATTTTATTTTCTCAAGTTAGTTATTTCAATATTGTCTTCTTTCCTAACGTAACTATTACCTTCATACATAGTATCCCATCGTATACCATAGTATACATAGTATCCCTATCATTTGATATCTCATTTCCTAGTTCATCCTTCATATTATATTTCACTTTTGCTATAATGGTTCTGGCATCTTCATTTAGCGTCGATTCATCGTAGTTTGAGGTTAGATTTATGTTCTGGACAAATTACTAAAACATCACTGATATATTGTATGCTATTTAATTTATTGAAGTCACTTATGTGATACACATTTTCACAAATTACCGTGCCAACTCTTGTGCTGCATTTATATGTTTTTTCTCGCACTTCATCTGGCGGTAAACCACCACCCGTTGACATTTTTTATTTTTTTTATTTTTTCTTGTCTGGTAATGTTTAACCCCTTGATATACAATGACGTCTCCAAGACGTCATGTATTTCTGATAAGATCAAATGTATATTGACACATCAACGCGCATTTTATTCGTATGTCAAGGGGTTAATCTTGTCTGGTTTTGTCTGGTCTTACCTCGACTTCTTTGCCTGAACTTTGACATGTCCGGTCATGTTTTTTTTTTTTTTTTTTTTTTTTTTTTTTTTTTTTTTTTTTTTTTTTTAGGAGGGGTAAAATAAAATTTTCTATTTTGCGACTGTAATGGACTCATAACAGCACTCATATGCGTGCGGTTATGCCTCGCCGGGTGCGATACAATTTTCTCAATATGTATCGACGAATTTTTTTATTTAGAAATGTCTCTTCGCTACGCTCGTCGTTTTCAAAATTTGGCCGCGTGCTGTAAAATCGCACTTACTGAACTCGTCTTTTAATATACTATTACGTAAAGCGCTCAGTGCTCCAAGTTGCTCTGGGGACTACTCGGCCTGGTGGCTAGACTACCCACTAACTCCTTACACCCCGGACTTTGCATTCCCAACTTGCACTCCCAACTACTTCTTGCACCTCGGAGACCGTCAAGTATTACTTGGGCATGTAGGTTTGGTCTTGTCTGCTCTGCTCTAGCAATATCAACTCTAGTCTATTCCTGTCTGCTTGAGTATAGTCTCGTTTGGTGTTGCCTATACGTGGTCTGTTAGAAAAGTATCCGACCTTTAGCCGGCAAAAAAAACGTTCATACCTGGAGCGTTGGAAACCTAATCACCATCAAAGTAGTCTCCTTGGGACTCAACACACGTCTCCCAGCGGTGCCGCCATTGTCGGAAGCATTCAGAAAAGGCCTCTTTCGAAATCGACTTTAGCTCGGCTGTCGTTGTAGTTACAATGTCCTTTCTTGTCTGAAATCGCGTTCCTTTCAAATGGCCTCTTGATTTTGTGGAATAGCCAGAAGTCGCTGGGGGCTATATCAGGAGAGTAAGGAGCCTGTCGAACCAGAGAAGTCTGGTTTTTCGATAAAAAAATGTGAGCCAAGTGCGAAGTGAAATGAAAAGTAATGGAGTCGCCAATTTCTTAGATAGTCACACGACGGTCGCGCATCTGCACAGCGTTCACTTTGGCAATGACATGGTCATTTCGGCATGTTGATGGCCGACCAGCGCGTGCCTCGCTTTTCACCGACGTACGACCGTCTTTAAACCACTCCTTAATCTGTGTGATGCCCATAGCATCGTCACCGAAAGCCGTCTGAATCTTCCGAATGGTTTTCACCTGGTTGTCGCCCAGTTTCTGGCAAATTTTCATGCAGTAGCACTGCTCCAGTCGTTCCGTCATTTTACTTGCATTGAAAACCCGACGAGAGCACTACACACTACGTCACTCAAACACTGCTCGGCATCAACTGACGCTATCTACAGGCGGGAAAAAATTCACGCATGCGCACGTAGGTTCAAGGTTGGCTCATATAAGCGCACTAGATTCAAATCCATCAGGTTTTCAAAATAAAAAATAAGGTCGGATACTTTTCTAACATAACCACGTATTTGTCTCCTCAGTGACAAAACAAGACAATAGGTTTTGTCTCACTACTGCCTGATCTTAGTTCCGCGCTAATTTAGTTAATTTTGTAAATTGAGAGAAATATTCGGGTTACACATGACCTGGATAAAGTTCAGAAATGAAGAATCACTTAACTTAATTTTAACGTGGAATAGTGGAGGAAAAAGTTTCATTCCATAATTCAATTTGCTTTAACCAAAAAATAAATTAGAGTTTCTATTTTTATTATTTCATGCTTCAGTTTTTGTTCAGTCAAATGTAATTGCAATCAAAATTTCGCGAACCTCCCGGCCGGAGTGCAATATAAAAGCAAGTGTGTACCGGCAGTAAACAACCGATCAAACAGAACAGAGAAACTGTTTACAAAATCGCGGCAAATTGCTTTTATAAAAGATCTTTACATTTCTCGGGGAATGCATCGAACACACATTTATTTGCTTGCGCCGCTCAGGAAAATGTTTGTCTACTCATCAAGACGATTTCCGGATTTTAAAACTCGAGATGAGCGCAAAAACGTGACAACGATTGCCGCATCGAGGAAGTTGTCAGCGCGCGGATTTTTATTTGTTTGTATCGGAAATACACCGGTTGATTTGATTGCTGAGCGCTCTCCACCGAAATTGAAGTTTCCTGTACAAGCCTCGTTATCCCGTTACACATTTCAATCAAGCTCTAGCAACAACACAACCACCCTCGCCACTCCTTCCATCTCAAATCGCAATATATTGTTCGTAGATTCCTAATTACTTAGATACATTAATTTATCTACTCACACAACAAAATGTACACAGTATTAACCCCTTGACATACGATTAAAATGCGCGTTGACGTGTCCATATACATGTGATCTTATCACATATACATGACGTCTTAGAGACGTCACTGTATGTCAAGTGTTTAAGGATGCCATTATTATAATCGTGTGTAAAAGTATACAAATCGTGCGTAAAAGTCCCATGTAAATCAAATGGAGTTTCATTATTAAACGATTTCTGCTTGTTGTTACTATGGCAACAACTTGCAAAAAAATTAAAATTTCTGAGGTATATTAAAATTGAATTAATTTTGATTCAAGAAGACTCAGACTGAATTTATCTGACTCTAATATAAGTTAACCTAACCATAACTTAATCTAGATTAAATCTAAGTTAACCTAGATTACATTGACAACGACCAAATAAGGCTGATTCTCAGCTACGCGACGTCACGCGACATCGCTTGTCAAATAATGATTACATTGCTTTAAATGGGCACGTTCTCACTATGGCTACGCGACGTGCCCATTTAAAACAATGCAATCATTATTTGACAGGCGAGGTCGCAGGGCGTCGCGTAGCTGAGTGTCGCGCATATGGAAATCGACCTTAATAAAGTAATCAAGTCGTATCACAGACTATGTAAATGCAGATTAGTCTAAAGACCAATTCTCACATACACGACACTCAGCTACGCGACGTCAAGCGACATCGCCTGTCAAATAATGATTACATTGTTTTAAATGGGCATGTTCTGACTATGGCTACGCGACGTGCCCATTTCAAAAAATGTAATCATTATTTGACAGGCGATGTCGCAAGACGTCGCGCAACTGAGTGTCGCGCATATGAGAATCGACCTTAATAAAGTAATCAAGTCGTATCACAGACTATGTCAATTCAGATTAGTTTAAAGGCCGATTCTCATATACACGATATTCAGCTACGCGACGTCACGCGACATCGCCTGTCAAATAATGATTACATTGTTTTAAATGGGCACGTTCTCACTATGGCTACGCGACGTGCGACGTGCCCATTTAAAATAAATGTAATCATTATTTGACAGGCGATGTCGCATGGCGTCGCGTAGCTGAGTGTCACGCATATGGGAATCGACCTTAATAAAGTAATCAAGTCGTATCACAGACTATGTCAATGCAGATTAGTTTAAAGGCCGATTCTCATATACACGACATTCAGCTATGCGACGTCACGCGACATCGCCTGTCAAATAATGATAACATTGTTTAAAATGGGTACGTTCTCACTGTGGCTACGCGACGTGCCCATTTAAAATAAATGTAATCATTATTTGACAGGCGATGTCGCATGGCGTCGCGTAGCTGAGTGTCACGCATATGGGAATCGACCTTAATAAAGTAATCAAGTCGTATCACAGACTATGTCAATGCAGTTTAGTCTACAGACCGATTATCATATACACGATACTCAGCTACGCGACGTCACGCGACATCGCCTGTCAAATAATGATTACATTGTTTTAAATGGGCATGTTCTCACTATGGCTACGCGACAGCTACGCGACGTGCCCATTTGAAACAATGTAATCATTATTTGAAAGGCGATGTCGCGTTACGTCGCGTAGCTGAGTGTCGCGCTTATGGGAATCGACCTTAATAAAGTAATCAAGTCGTATCGCCGACTATGTCAAAGCAGATTAGTCTACAGACCGATTCTCATATACACGACACTCAGCTACGCGATGTCACGCGACATCGCTTGTCAAATAATAATTACATTGTTTTAAATGGGCACGTTCTCACTATGGCTACGCCAAGGCTACGCGACGTGCCCTTTTAAAACAATGTAATCATTATTTGACAGGCGATGTCGCACGACATCGCGTAGCTGAGTGTCGCGCATAATGGAATCGACCTTAATCAAGTAATTAAGTCGTACCACACTAACTAACACTGACTAATCTATGCCAATGCAGATTAGTCTAAAGGCCGATTCTCATATACACGACACTCAACTACGCGACGTCACGCGACATCGCTTGTCAAATAATGATTACATTGTTTTAAATGGGCACGTTCTCACTATGGGCTACGCGACAGCTGCGCGACGTGTCCATTTAAAACAATGTAATCATTATTTGACAGGCGATGTCGCGCGACGTCGCGTAGCTGAGTGTTGTGTATATGAGAATCGTCCTTTAAATTAATCTGCATTGACATAGTCTGTGATACGGCTTGATTACTTTATTAAGGTCGATTCCCATATGCGCGACACTCAGCTATGCGACGTCGTATTTGACAGGCGATGTCGCGTGACGTCGCGTAGCTGATTGTCGCACATATGGCACACCTTTAAGTGTTCCCGTTATTGTGCGTCTTTACTAGTTAGCAATTTTTGCCACGGAGGCGCTGAACGTTCTAACCTTATTGTGTCAGGATTTGAAGTATGTTGTCTGTCAAAATTACAATTCTTACAATATTATGGTTAAAAAGCAATTATTTGTTTGTAGATTCAACAGTATCTTAACATGCATACTGTATGACACACGTGTGTGAAAGGCTTTTGTGCATGAGTTGCGAAGTTTTGTTACTGTAAACTACATTAATATAAACTTCGCAACTCATGCACAAAAGCCCTTCTTCACACACACTTATATCATAAACTACTATTTTTTGTAGATTCAACAACAGTATTTTAACATGTTTCGTAGATAAAATAATATATGATGCTAGTGTGTGAAGAAGGGCTTTTTAGCACTTATTGCGATTAAAGCACTCGCATTCGGCTCGTGCTCGCAACTCATGCACAAAAGCCCTGCTTCACACACTCGTATCATAAACTATTATTTTTTGTAGATTCAACAACAGTATAATATATGATATGAAATAATATATGATACTAGTGTGTGAAGAAGGGCTTTTTAGCACTCATTGCGATTAAAGTCATGCACAAAAGTTCGCAACTCATGCACAAAAGCCCCTCATTACACACTTGTATCATAAACTACTATTTTTTCTAGATTCAACAACAGTATTTGAACATGTTTCGTAGATAAAATAATATATGATACTAGTGTGTAAAGAAGGGCTTTTTAGCACTCATTGCGATTAAAGCACTCGCATTTGGCTCGTGCTAGCAACTCATGCACAAAAGCACTTCTTTACACACTTGTATCATAAACTACTATTTTTTGTAGCTTCGACAACATTTGAACATGTTTCGTAGATAAAATAATATATGATACTAGTGTGTGAAGACGGGCTTTTTAGCACTCATTGCGATTGAAGCATTCGCCTTCAGCTCCTGCCCGCAACAACAGTATAGATTCAACAGTATCTTAACATGCATAATGTATGACACACGAGTGTGAAAGGCTTTTGTGCATGAGTTGCGAAGTGTAAAGCACAAGCCGAAGGCGAGTGCTTTAAACTACATTAATATAAACTTCGCAGCTCATGCACAAAAGCCCTTCTTCACACACTTGTAACACAAACTACTATTTTTGTCGATTCAACAACAGTATTTTAACATGTTTCGTAGATTAAATAATATATAATACTAGTGTGTGAAGAAAGGCTTTTTAGCACTCATTGCGATTAAAGCACTCATGCACAAAAGACCTTCTTTACACACTTGTATCATAAACTACTATTTTTTCTAGATTCAACAACAGTATTTGAACATGTTTCACTTATTACGATTAGCACTTATTGCGATTAAAGCACTCGCCTTCGGCTACTGCTCGCAACAACAGAATAGATTCAACAGTATCTTAACATGCATAATGTATGACAAACGTGTGTGAAAAGCTTTTGTGCATGAGTTGCGAAGTTTAAAGCACAAACCGAAGGCGAGTGCTTTAAACTACATTAATATAAACTTCGCAACTCATGCACAAAAGCCCTTCTTCACACACTTGTAACTCTAACTTTTCTAAATGTGCAACTTTGCCCAAAACTAAATTGTTATTTGTTGATTGGAATGAGAACAAAATAAATTAATAATGAATAATAGTAGTTTATGATACTAGTGTGTGAAGAAGGGCTTTTTAGCACTCATTGCGATTAAAGCACGAGCCGAAGGCCATTAGACTTCGCAACTCATGCAAAAAAGCCTTTCTTCACACAATTGTGTCATAAACTACTATTGTTTATTATTTATTTATTTTGTTCTCATTCCAATCAAGAAATAACGATTTAGTTTTGGACAAAGTTGCAGATTTAGAAAAGTTTTAATCATCAAATAACTTAACATAGCCTTGATAGATTCAATTTCATTTCAAAATTTTGTTAGATAAACAATAAGAGACAAAACTGCTTGTAGGAAACATTGTAAGATGGTAGATAGTATTTGATGGAAAAACTTTGATTGATAAACCTTGATAGATAAAAATAATGTAAAAGTAAATCTATAATGTAAGTAAATGTAAGTAAATCTTGATTTATTAAGCAAATTGTAGTCTATGGATTAAAAAAAGGGCTTAACCCCTTGACATACAATGACGTCTCTAAGATGTCATGTATATGTCATAAGATCACATGTATTTGGACAAGTCAACGTGATTTTATTCGTATGTCAAGGGGTTAATAAAAGCATTAAACTTTGAAAGATGTCATGTATATGTCATAAGATCACATGTATTTGGATACGTCAACGTCATTTTATTCGTATGTCAAGGGGTTAATAAAAGCATTAAACTTTGAAAGATGCCATGTATATGTCATAAGATCACATGTATTTGGACAAGTCAACGTGATTTTATTCGTAAGTCAAGGGGTTAATAAAAGCATTAAACTTTGAAAGATGTCATGTATATGTCATAAGATCACATGTATTTGGACACTTCAACGCGCATTTTATTCGTATGTTAAGGGGTTAATAAAAGCATTAAACTTTGAAAGATGTCATGTATATCTCATAAGATCACATGTATTTGGACACGTCAACGTGATTTAATTCGTATGTCAAGGGGTTAATAAAAGCATTAAACTTTTAAAGATGCCATGTATATGTCATAAGATCACATGTATTTGGACACGTCAACGTCATTTTATTCGTATGTCAAGAGGTTAATAAAAGCATTAAACTTTGAAAGATGTCATGTATATGTCATAAGATCACATGTATTTGGACACGTCAACGTCATTTTATTCATATGTCAAGGGGTTAATAAAAGCATTAAACTTTTAAAGATGCCATGTATATGTCATAAGATCACATGTATTTGGACACGTCAACGTCATTTTATTCGTATGTCAAGAGGTTAATAAAAGTAATAAACTTTGAAAGATGTCATGTATATGTCATAAGATCACATGTATTTGGACACGTCAAGTTCATTTTATTCATATGTCAAGGGATTAATAAAAGCATTAAACTTTAAAAGATGTCATGTATATGTCATAAGATCACATGTATTTGGACACGTCAACGTGATTTAATTCGTATGTCAAGGGGTTAATAAAAGCATTAAACTTTGAAGGATGTCATGTATATGTCATAAGATCACATGTATTTGAACACTTCAACGCGCATTTTATTCGTATGTTAAGCGGTTAATAAAAGCATTAAACTTTGAAAGATGTCATGTATATCTCATAAGATCACATGTATTTGGACACGTCAACGTGATTTTATTCGTATGTCAAGGGGTTAATAAAAGCATTAAACATTGAAAGATGTCATGTATATGTCATAAGATCACATGTATTTGGATACGTCAACGTAATTTAATTCGTATGTCAAGGGGTTAATAAAAGCATTAAACTTTGAAGGATGTCATGTATATGTCATAAGATCACATGTATTTGGACACTTCAACACGCATTTTATTCGTATGTCAAGAGGTTAATAAAAGCATTAAACTTTGAAAGATGTCATGTATATGTCATAAGATCACATGTATTTGGACAAGTCAACGTGATTTTATTCGTATGTCAAGGGGTTAATAAAAGCATTAAAATTTGAAAGATGTCATGTATATGTCATAAGATCACATGTATTTGGACACTTCAACGCGCATTTTATTCGTATGTTAAGGGGTTAATAAAAGCATTAAACTTTGAAAGATGTCATGTATATCTCATAAGATCACATGTATTTGGACACGTCAACGTGATTTTATTCGTATGTCAAGGGGTTAATAAAAGCATTAAACTTTGGAAGATGTCATGTATATGTCATAAGATCACATGTATTTGGACACGTCAACGTCATTTTATTCGTATGTCAAGAGGTTAATAAAAGCATTAAACTTTGAAAGATGTCATGTATATGTCATAAGATCACATGTATTTGGACAAGTCAACGTGATTTTATTCGTATGTCAAGGGGTTAATAAAAGCATTAAAATTTGAAAGATGTCATGTATTTGTCATAAGATCACATGTATTTGGACACTTCAACGCGCATTTTATTCGTATGTTAAGGGGTTAATAAAAGCATTAAACTTTGAAAGATGCCATATATATCTCATAAGATCACATGTATTTGGACACGTCAACGTGATTTTATTCGTATGTCAAGGGGTTAATAAAAGCATTCAACTTTGAAAGATGTCATGTATATGTCATAAGATCACATGTATATGGACACGTTAACGTGATTTAATTCGTATGTCAAGGGGTTAATAAAGGCATTAAACTTTGAAAGATGTCATGTATATGTCATAAGATCACATGTATTTGGACACTTCAACGCGCATTTTATTCGTATGTTAAGGGGTTAATAAAAGCATTAAACTTTGAAAGATGTCATGTCTATGTCATAAGATCACATGTATTTGGACACGTCAACATGATTTAATTCGTATGTCAAGGGGTTAATAAAAGCATTAAACTTTGAAGGATGCCATGTATATGTCATAAGATCACATGTATTTGGACACTTCAACGCGCATTTTATTCGTATGTTAAGGGGTTAATAAAAGCATTAAACTTTGAAAGATGTCATGTATATCTCATAAGATCACATGTATTTGGACACGTCAACGTGATTTAATTCGTATGTCAAGGGGTTAATAAAAGCATTAAACTTTTAAAGATGCCATGTATATGTCATAAGATCACATGTATTTGGACACGTCAACGTCATTTTATTCGTATGTCAAGAGGTTAATAAAAGCATTAAACTTTGAAAGATGTCATGTATATGTCATAAGATCACATGTATTTGGACACGTCAACGTCATTTTATTCATATGTCAAGGGGTTAATAAAAGCATTAAACTTTTAAAGATGCCATGTATATGTCATAAGATCACATGTATTTGGACACGTCAACGTCATTTTATTCGTATGTCAAGAGGTTAATAAAAGCAATAAACTTTGAAAGATGTCATGTATATGTCATAAGATCACATGTATTTGGACACGTCAAGTTCATTTTATTCATATGTCAAGGGATTAATAAAAGCATTAAACTTTAAAAGATGTCATGTATATGTCATAAGATCACATGTATTTGGACACGTCAACGTGATTTAATTCGTATGTCAAGGGGTTAATAAAAGCATTAAACTTTGAAGGATGTCATGTATATGTCATAAGATCACATGTATTTGAACACTTCAACGCGCATTTTATTCGTATGTTAAGCGGTTAATAAAAGCATTAAACTTTGAAAGATGTCATGTATATCTCATAAGATCACATGTATTTGGACACGTCAACGTGATTTTATTCGTATGTCAAGGGGTTAATAAAAGCATTAAACATTGAAAGATGTCATGTATATGTCATAAGATCACATGTATTTGGATACGTCAACGTAATTTAATTCGTATGTCAAGGGGTTAATAAAAGCATTAAACTTTGAAGGATGTCATGTATATGTCATAAGATCACATGTATTTGGACACTTCAACACGCATTTTATTCGTATGTCAAGAGGTTAATAAAAGCATTAAACTTTGAAAGATGTCATGTATATGTCATAAGATCACATGTATTTGGACAAGTCAACGTGATTTTATTCGTATGTCAAGGGGTTAATAAAAGCATTAAAATTTGAAAGATGTCATGTATATGTCATAAGATCACATGTATTTGGACACTTCAACGCGCATTTTATTCGTATGTTAAGGGGTTAATAAAAGCATTAAACTTTGAAAGATGTCATGTATATCTCATAAGATCACATGTATTTGGACACGTCAACGTGATTTTATTCGTATGTCAAGGGGTTAATAAAAGCATTAAACTTTGGAAGATGTCATGTATATGTCATAAGATCACATGTATTTGGACACGTCAACGTCATTTTATTCGTATGTCAAGAGGTTAATAAAAGCATTAAACTTTGAAAGATGTCATGTATATGTCATAAGATCACATGTATTTGGACAAGTCAACGTGATTTTATTCGTATGTCAAGGGGTTAATAAAAGCATTAAAATTTGAAAGATGTCATGTATTTGTCATAAGATCACATGTATTTGGACACTTCAACGCGCATTTTATTCGTATGTTAAGGGGTTAATAAAAGCATTAAACTTTGAAAGATGCCATATATATCTCATAAGATCACATGTATTTGGACACGTCAACGTGATTTTATTCGTATGTCAAGGGGTTAATAAAAGCATTCAACTTTGAAAGATGTCATGTATATGTCATAAGATCACATGTATATGGACACGTTAACGTGATTTAATTCGTATGTCAAGGGGTTAATAAAGGCATTAAACTTTGAAAGATGTCATGTATATGTCATAAGATCACATGTATTTGGACACTTCAACGCGCATTTTATTCGTATGTTAAGGGGTTAATAAAAGCATTAAACTTTGAAAGATGTCATGTCTATGTCATAAGATCACATGTATTTGGACACGTCAACATGATTTAATTCGTATGTCAAGGGGTTAATAAAAGCATTAAACTTTGAAGGATGCCATGTATATGTCATAAGATCACATGTATTTGGACACTTCAACGCGCATTTTATTCGTATGTTAAGGGGTTAATAAAAGCATTAAACTTTGAAAGATGTCATGTCTATGTCATAAGATCACATGTATTTGGACACGTCAACATGATTTAATTCGTATGTCAAGGGGTTAATAAAAGCATTAAACTTTGAAGGATGCCATGTATATGTCATAAGATCACATGTATTTGGACACTTCAACGCGCATTTTATTCGTATGTTAAGGGGTTAATAAAAGCATTAAACTTTGAAAGATGTCATGTCTATGTCATAAGATCACATGTATTTGGACACGTCAACATGATTTAATTCGTATGTCAAGGGGTTAATAAAAGCATTAAACTTTGAAGGATGCCATGTATATGTCATAAGATCACATGTATTTGGACACTTCAACGCGCATTTTATTCGTATGTCAAGGGGTTAATAAAAGCATTAAAACCGAGATCCAATTATGATTTTGCTGTAGCGGCAATTTCTTCTGAAAACAATTTCCTCCGAGATTTTTAGCGGCACGCGGATCTGCAAATTGCGGGGAGCGGCGGCGGCGACGCCGGGGAAACTAATCGAGCGCGGTTTAATAATGGATGCGTACCGGCTGAATGGCAAGCTAAACTCGCAGTTTAAAAATGTTTCATATGTGGAAACGCTTAGCCCGGGAGTGTGCCCTTCAATGAGACTGAAAGCGCGAAATTGAATATTTGATAATGTGTGTTTGTATGAAAACAGCGCCCTCATCCAAAAAAACTACTATTACCCGAGATGAGAAAATTTATAAGAAACGGAATCGAATTCTATGAAGGAAATATTACTCGCTGAATTTTTCATACTCCACTATCTACAGCTAAAGGTAATACGTTACATATTAATGGATTAAAAACTTCGTTTCGTTCCATTTCAAATATGAAATATTCAAAGAAACTCGGATATAATGCGCAAACATACCCTTATAATTCTTTGTATTGATACCTGTAAAGATGTTTAGAAGGCACGCGTGAAAAATAGTTCGCGTGCCAATACACTTTTCCTACGTGTCAGCTATGGCACGCGTGCCATAGGTTCGCCACCACTGTTCTAAATGGTCAATCATTTTGTTCAAAAGCTTGAAACAGGCAATTGAATGAAGCATTATCGACCGTTGTTTGATGCTTGAGCCAAGACTTGGCGGTGATTGATAGCAAACATACCCTTATAAGAAGTTTAGAAGGCACTCGAACTATTTCTCGCGTGTCAATACAATTTTCCTACGTGTCAGCTGTGGCACGCGTGCCATAGATTCGCCTCCACTGTTCTAAATGGTCAATCATTTTGATCAAAAGCTTGAAACGGGCAATTGAATCAAGCATTATCGACCGTTTTTTTGATGCTTGAGCCAAGAGTTGATATTGGTAGAAAGTGGCCGTTCATTTGTGCTGCTTCAGAATGTTCTGTGTTTTTAGCGATAAGAGTCTAATGGCAAGAGTAATAGGAGTCTCAGCTTCCAGCATTAAAAGTGTAAAGTTATCCTAATCACTAAGTCTATAGTCTGTTTAAATATATGCAATTCAAGTCGAAATAGTAATACCTCACCACTGATCACCCACCTGTCCCAATCAACACAAATTAGTTATAACCAATAATTACTATATCCTTAATTAATGATCTAAATCAGTGGTGTCGAATCTATGGCACGCGTGCCACAGCTGACACGTAGGAAAATTGTATTGACACGCGAGAAATAGTTCGCGTGCCTTCTAAACTGCTTTACAGGTATCAATACGCAAGAATTATAAGGGTATGTTTGCTATCAATCACCGCCAAGTCTTGGCTCAAGCATCAAACAACGGTCGATACTGCTTCATTCAATTGCCTGTTTCAAGCTTTTGAACAAAATGATTGACCATTTAGTGGTGGCGAACCTATGGCACCCGTGCCACAGCTGACACGTAGGAAAATTGTTCTAGCACGCGTGCCTTCTAAACTTACTCAAACCTACTAAAAGAAATTCAGCTTGCTCAAACAGATTCAGTAAATCGTTTGACGCGCTTCAAACAACTTCAATCAACCCTTCAATCTTTTTATCAAAACTCAGTCTATTAAGCCACTTTCTTCACAAAATACAATAGGCCACTAGGCCGCAGTGTTTGAAGAGTTAATACCTGGTATCCACATTGGACCAAACTTAAAAAAAAGCTTTCTATCAATCAACTTGTCTTGTCACCAAAAGTCTTGGTTCAAGCATCAACCAACGGTCGATAATGTTTGATTCAGTTGCCCGATTCAAGCTTTTGATCAAAATGATTGACCATTTAGAACAGTGGTGGCGAACCTATGGCACCCGTGCCACAGCTGGCACGTAGGAAAATTGCACTGGCACGCGAACTATTTCTCACGTGTGCCTTCTAAACTTCTTAAAATTAAAGCTTCTACTTTTCGAAAAGAAATTTGGCACGCGGACGGAAAAAGATTCTAATTTATTCATGATCTTTGCAAATTTTCGATAAAATGGGAAAATATTTGCAAATTTATTTATTTATTTACAATCTTCTCAACTCCAAAAGACATAACATTGTTGGCTGCGGTAAATCGCAACGATAACAAATGTTTGGAATCCTTTAGATCAGTGGTCCCCAACCCTATGCAAACGTGGCACGCACCGTGGCGCCCGCCGACCGTTTTACGTGTGCCCGCCCAACCAAAATAGCAACTTATTTAAAAAAAAGACCGGCCAAGTGCGAGTTGTGACTCGCGCACCGAGGGTTCCGCACAAACTTGTAAACAAGCTATCTTTAGGAGGACCTAACTGTATGCAACCCATATGCTTCTGGTGCCTGACAATACCACGCAACACATGAGTGTATTTTCATAAGTTTCTAACAGTAAATTCGCATTTTTCTTGTAATAAAACTACATATTTACGGTTTTCAGATTTTTCCCTTTACATGTGCTGTAAGACACCGCTTCTTGCTAAATTTCATGATTCTAGCTCAACGGGAAGTACCCTATAGGTTTTGATTCCCTTGTGAAATCGCAAAATATGCGACATAAACGGTCATATCTTTTGATCGCGTTCACTTACAAGTTTGATTTTTTCACAGCTGAAAGAGACCCGAGTATTTGATACAAATTTCAACTTGTTACCTCTACGCGTTCCGGAGAAAAATAGTCTTGACAGACAGTCAGACAGACGGACAACAAAGTGATCCTATAAGGGTTCTGTTTTCGGTACGGAACCCTAAAAAGGACAGAAAGATATTTTTGACCATCAAAACGACATTTTCATAAGATTCAATGTATCAGATGAGGACTTCATGAATAGAAAAAGATGCCCTTCGCCCAACCGACTTTCTAGAATGTGCAAAAAGGTTGGGGATCCCTGCTCTAGATCACTCTCCCCTGAATCAACTTACAACAATTTATTAAAAATATTACAACAATTCGAAAAATTAATAAAAGTTGTAATATTTTCTTTAAAAAAAAAGTAAAATTTTTCCTTATTTTATAGAAAAAAAAATTTTTGACAATTTTTAGGGATAAAATATTTCTTACATTTTGTTGTGCTTTTTATCCGCGTTCGCGTCGGCTCCGCCGTTCAACGTTGATTGAGTCTACAATATTTTCAGCCGGCAAGCTTTACCTTCCTCTTGTCTCGTCGCGTCGCCGGAGCTCATTTAGTTTTCAATCTGAAAATAAAAACAAGCAAACAAAACCATGAATTCCCAATTCGTCTCCGATAACAAACAAGTCCTAATAAGATGAGACCGAATCACATCAACTTTAATATTAAATTAAATAACAAGTCATAAAATACAGGGTCTTCCAATAAGAGGTTTTTACTCGCCAGTTTAACAGCTGTCATGAATCAGCCTGTAACTACTTGACATATGACAAGTAAAAAGTCTTTAGCCGCGGCGCTACTGGCAGGACGCAACCTAATACGTCAACCCAACTGTCAGTCAGTAGAAACCAAATACGACCGCAGAAAATGATAAATGAAAACTTTTTGTAAAACAACAAAACCAACCCCGCTATCCAACCAACTATACCAACTGACGCTATCAACAGGCAAAAAAGGTAAAAATTCAAACATGCGCACGAGGTTCAAGGTCGGCTCATGCAAGCGCGCTTGATTAAAATCCATTAGGTTTTCAAAATAAAAAATAAAGTCGGATACTTTTCTAACAGACCACGTATAATCAAATACAAATACTAACCTGATGTTTCAGATATAGCAGTCAATAAAGATTTAGGTTTCGGAATTCTCAGAATCAGAAACAAGTTTAAATCTCGATTCGACTCGACTATACAGACTGGTTTAAAGTTTCGGCTGCGTGGTCTACGCTTCAAAAGCGTTTGCACTGAGCAATAGGGAATAATCCCGCTAAAATCACGTGAAGATCACGCAAGTTTATTACTCCATCGGGTGGCTGCGTCAATTATAGCAAACAATAATAAAACATCAAAATGAAAAATATTTTTAATATTAAATTATAAAATAAACACCAAATCTCGTTTAAAAGAAAGTTCTATCTCGTGCTGCAATCCTTATAAGAAACTTTACTGCTGGGTTAAACCTGACACCTTTATTGTTACAGAAATGTGACAAAGGAAAGCCCGTCCCGTCTAGACCGAAATATAATCAAACTAGTTTTTCTTTCCGACTATTTGTAACTACACTTGTCGCCTTACCTTTGTGGTCTATCTAGATATATGCACATAGCACGCCTCGGCAGCACAGAATTGATAGCTTTGTCTCCTTCATCTATAGACATGTAATATGTCAGTGCGGTCTACGAACTAATACATGGTTCTGTAATCAACCTAAGTAGTCACGTACAATTAGCATGAAACTATTATGTTTATAGTCTGTACATTCTTGTCTAGTGTCTAGTTTTGTCTGTCTAGTCTTGTCTGTCCAGTCTGTCTAGTCTTGTCTGTCTAGTCTTGTATGCCTAGTCTTGTCTGTCTAGTTTTGTCTGTCTAGTCTTGTCTGTCTAGTCTTGTCTGTCTAGTCTTGTGTGTCTAGTCTTGTCTGTCTAGTCTTGTCTGTCTAGTCTTGTCTGTCTAGTCTTGTCTGTCTAGTCTTGTCTGTCTAGTCTTGTCTGTCTAGTCTTGTCTGTCTAGTCTTGTCTGTCTAGTCTTGTCTGTCTAGTCTTGTCTGTCTAGTCTTGTCTGTCTAGTCTTGTCTGTCTAGTCTTGTCTGTCTAGTCTTGTCTGTCTAGTCTTGTCTGTCTAGTCTTGTCTGTCTAGTCTTGTCTGTCTAGTCTTGTCTGTTTAGTCTGTCTAGTCTTGTCTGTCTAGTCTTGTCTGTCTAGTCTTGTCTATCTAGTCTTGTCTGTCTAGTCTTGTCTGTCTAGTCTTGTCTTTCTAGTCTTGTCTGTCTAGTCTTGTGTGTCTAGTCTGTCTAGTCTTGTCTGTCTAGTCTTGTCTGTCTAGTCTGTCTAGTCTTGTCTGTCTAGTCTTGTCTGTCTAGTCTTGTCTGTCTAGTCTTGTCTGTCTAGTCTTGTCTGTCTAGTCTTGTCTGTCTAGTCTTGTCTGTCTAGTCTTGTCTGTCTAGTCTTGTCTGTCTAGTCTGTCTAGTCTTGTCTGTCTAGTCTTGTCTGTCTAGTCTTGTCTGTCTAGTCTTGTCTGTCTAGTCTTGTCTGTCTAGTCTTGTCTGTCTAGTCTTGTCTGTCTAGTCTTGTCTGTCTAGTCTTGTCTGTCTAGTCTTGTCTGTCTAGTCTTGTCTGTCTAGTCTTGTCTGTCTAGTCTTGTCTGTCTAGTCTTGTCTGTCTAGTCTTGTCTGTCTAGTCTTGTCTGTCTAGTCTTGTCTGTCTAGTCTTGTCTGTCTAGTCTTGTCTGTCTAGTCTTGTCTGTCTAGTCTTGTCTGTCTAGTCTTGTCTGTCTAGTCTTGTCTGTCTAGTCTTGTCTGTCTAGTCTTGTCTGTCTAGTCTTGTCTGTCTAGTCTTGTCTGTCTAGTCTTGTCTGTCTAGTCTTGTCTGTCTAGTCTTGTCTGTCTAGTCTTGTCTGTCTAGTCTTGTCTGTCTAGTCTTGTCTGTCTAGTCTTGTCTGTCTAGTCTTGTCTGTCTAGTCTTGTCTGTCTAGTCTTGTCTGTCTAGTCTTGTCTGTCTAGTCTTGTCTGTCTAGTCTTGTCTGTCTAGTCTTGTCTGTCTAGTCTTGTCTGTCTAGTCTTGTCTGTCTAGTCTTGTCTGTCTAGTCTTGTCTGTCTAGTCTTGTCTGTCTAGTCTTGTCTGTCTAGTCTTGTCTGTCTAGTCTTGTCTGTCTAGTCTTGTCTGTCTAGTCTTGTCTGTCTAGTCTTGTCTGTCTAGTCTTGTCTGTCTAGTCTTGTCTGTCTAGTCTTGTCTGTCTAGTCTTGTCTGTCTAGTCTTGTCTGTCTAGTCTTGTCTGTCTAGTCTTGTCTGTCTAGTCTTGTCTGTCTAGTCTTGTCTGTCTAGTCTTGTCTGTCTAGTCTTGTCTGTCTAGTCTTGTCTGTCTAGTCTTGTCTGTCTAGTCTTGTCTGTCTAGTCTTGTCTGTCTAGTCTTGTCTGTCTAGTCTTGTCTGTCTAGTCTTGTCTGTCTAGTCTTGTCTGTCTAGTCTTGTCTGTCTAGTCTTGTCTGTCTAGTCTTGTCTGTCTAGTCTTGTCTGTCTAGTCTTGTCTGTCTAGTCTTGTCTGTCTAGTCTTGTCTGTCTAGTCTTGTCTGTCTAGTCTTGTCTGTCTAGTCTTGTCTGTCTAGTCTTGTCTGTCTAGTCTTGTCTGTCTAGTCTTGTCTGTCTAGTCTTGTCTGTCTAGTCTTGTCTGTCTAGTCTTGTCTGTCTAGTCTTGTCTGTCTAGTCTTGTCTGTCTAGTCTTGTCTGTCTAGTCTTGTCTGTCTAGTCTTGTCTGTCTAGTCTTGTCTGTCTAGTCTTGTCTGTCTAGTCTTGTCTGTCTAGTCTTGTCTGTCTAGTCTTGTCTGTCTAGTCTTGTCTGTCTAGTCTTGTCTGTCTAGTCTTGTCTGTCTAGTCTTGTCTGTCTAGTCTTGTCTGTCTAGTCTTATCTGTCTAGTCTTGTCTGTCTAGTCTTGTCTGTCTAGTCTTGTCTGTCTAGTCTTGTCTGTCTAGTCTTGTCTGTCTAGTCTTGTCTGTCTAGTCTTGTCTGTCTAGTCTTGTCTGTCTAGTCTTGTCTGTCTAGTCTTGTCTGTCTAGTCTTGTCTGTCTAGTCTTGTCTGTCCAGTCTTAGCTGTCTAGTCTTATCTGTCTAGTCTTGTCTGTCTAGTCTTGTCTGTCTAGTCTTGTCTGTCTAGTCTTGTCTGTCTAGTCTTGTCTGTCTAGTCTTATCTGTCTAGTCTTGTCTGTCTAGTCTTGTCTGTCTAGTCTTGTCTGTCTAGTCTTGTCTGTCTAGTCTTATCTGTCTAGTCTTATCTGTCTAGTCTTGTCTGTCTAGTCTTGTCTGTCTAGTCTTGTCTGTCTAGTCTTGTCTGTCTAGTCTTGTCTGTCTAGTCTTGTCTGTCTAGTCTTGTCTGTCTAGTCTTGTCTGTCTAGTCTTGTCTGTCTAGTCTTATCTGTCTAGTCTTGTCTGTCTAGTCTTGTCTGTCTAGTCTTGTCTGTCTAGTCTTGTCTGTCTAGTCTTATCTGTCTAGTCTTGTCTGTCTAGTCTTGTCTGTCTAGTCTTGTCTGTCTAGTCTTGTCTGTCTAGTCTTGTCTGTCTAGTCTTGTCTGTCTAGTCTTGTCTGTCTAGTCTTGTCTGTCTAGTCTTGTCTGTCTAGTCTTGTCTGTCTAGTCTTGTCTGTCTAGCCTTGTCTGTCTAGTCTTGTCTGTCTAGTCTTGTCTGTCTAGTCTTGTCTGTCTAGTCTTGTCTGTCTAGTCTTGTCTGTCTAGTCTTGTCTGTCTAGTCTTGTCTGTCTAGTCTTGTCTGTCTAGTCTTGTCTGTCTAGTCTTGTCTGTCTAGTCTTGTCTATTTAGTCTTGTCTGTCTAATACTGAGATATAGAAATAGCTTTTGTCTGATTTTTGTATAATAGGTAATATTTTGATGAATGTGTTGTACATTAAGTAAATGTTGGATGTAATAAAAAGTAATAATTGTCATTTCCATTAGCATCGAGTTGAAATAATATTTTTCGAGTAATGCGTTGTAATAAATTTTGATGAGTAGAGAGAGAGTGTCGTGTAAATAAAGTAGCTTGTCACATAATATAAACGAACAGCCAATTTAATTTTGTTTACACGCTGAATATGAATATGAATTATTATATTATAATTTATACAGCGGCGTCACTCGAGTGCACATATTGAAGTGAAGTCTGCAACCAAAGTGTCAGTAGGTGGTGCGGCTAAACAGTGGGGTGCGATGCTAATTGAACAGCGGGTGGCTGCAACGCGTTTCGGATAACCCGCTTTGACTTTATCCGCACACGAGACTTTTACGCCGAAATAAAATAAAGCGAGCGGATTTCTTTCAGGACTCAGTCCGTTCCTTTGTCGGTTGTTCTCGAGCAAAGCGTCTAATGGCTCCGGGAAATTTCCTACATTCACTGCATTATATATAGGAGGGTCAGCCTCAACAAAATTATTGCTCCGAGTTTTCGACGTTTTCCCACTCGCCGCCTTTGTTTGCATTCCGGTCTCGGATAATACCAAAGGTGAACCGGTTCCACGAATGATAATAATCCCTTCACGATTCCCGGATTACTTCGAATTGATTACCGGAACCGTACAAACAAGATTCTGCACGATTAATAATTCATCCATAAAAGATTCCACATCCACAATATTACTTGCAAATTTTAATTATAATATTTTCATTAACTTATTATCTCCAGTCTTAAATCAATCGGGACACAGCCTGAATATATAAATATATTTAACCTTTCCGGAGCTCTATAACAATTACTGAGTCTTTTTAGGACTACCAAAACAAATCTATAGATAGCTTTCAGTCCACATTCGTGGCACTCAACAGAAACCATCAAAATAACATTGTTTTTAAGAACATGTCTTTCCTATAACTTAAGCAAGTAGCCATCTACAAACGCGTTTCGAGATTTATCTATCATCAGTGCAGCTTTGCTTTTATTAACCTATATTTGTACACAAGGAGGTACATCGGTATTTATTGTACCCCTATATTGAGTGTAGGAGTTTGAGCAAAAATGGGTTAATTTCTTCAGGTACTTCGTGAAATTAAACAGAGAGATTTCCACAACTTTATAAAAGCTTATATTATCTAGTCTAGTTGAACGAAATCGCGTTTATTGACTTGTAGTATCGAGTAAATGAGAATTGTAGTATGTAAGTTTGATCACATGCATGTGTGCACGTTTACCTCCGTGACGTGGCACCGGGCCAAGATTTACTCATTCGTTGTCTTCTTCTGGGTGCCGTTAAGTTTGTTTTGTAATGCGCAACGACAAATCAAATTGACGGAACATTTTGTAAAACACTCACCTGAAACCCACCAGGCTGTGTTCCGATTGTTTTAAGTTGATTATCTATAACGTAGGATCGTTTTACCAATTCTACCAGTCTCAAATAGTTTTTTCTACGACCACTATTGTAAATGTCCATTATTGTACAGTTCGTGGACTATGTAAATACACCATAACACACACGTATGTAACAATCCGCGATTATTGATAAATTATGATTGATAACACACACGTGCGTTTGGTTTAAGATTCGTTGAGAGCTGCTATTACGTGCTCATACGTTCAGCGCCCCCGTGCCACAATTCAAACTAACGGAAATTGACATTGCGTACATTGGGTTGCCTATATCTATGAGCAAAGTTATTCCAGTTTAACCCAAATATGTACTAAATAGTAAAGTATGTATCAATTAACAATTATAAGGATAAGTAAAGTATATAACAAATAAGAATTATTAAATATTAAGAATGTATTTCTATCAAGTTAAATAATGTCGAGTAGCAGTTATATATGAAAATGCAACTGTTTGTTTATTATAATGTTAAATAAAGTATTATTGTACAGTATTCTGCCTAGTGGCAGGTCCTTGTCTTTGTACGGAGAATTTCTGCCTCCAATGTTCCCTGTCCTCAGCTTCTTCCTTTAGCTTGCTGTATCTCCTCCTTTCTTTCATGTCATCCAGATGTTGTATTCTTCTTCTTCCTCGACCTGCAGTTCCTTTAATCTTCTCTTCAATGACGTCATGTATGAGCCCCTCATGTCTAATTATATGTCCGATCCAGTTGGCCTTCCTTTGGAGAATTGTATTTAGAATAATTCTCTTTTCTCCTACCCTTCTTAGTACCTCCTCGTTTGTCACAATATCTGTCCACTTGATCTTTTCTATTCTCCTCCAACGCCACATTTCAAAACTTTCGAGGTATTTTTTCTCCCTTTTCCTCATGGTCCACGTCTCTGCTCCGTATAGTGCAATGCTCCAGATGTAGCACTTCACCAGTTTCTTCCTTAGTTCCAAGCTCAACTTGCTGGTCAGAAGAGTCCTCTTCTTGTTGAATGCAGCTTTGGTCATAGCGATTCTTGCTCGAATTTCATTTGAGCAGTATGCATCCTTTGTCAGCAGGCTTCCCAAGTACTTGCACTGTTTTACATTCTCCAGTTCTTGATTGTCGACTGTTATCTTCAAAGGTTTTTCCCTTTTTGATATCCTCATCACTTTACATTTTTCCTTGTTAATTTCCATGCGATATTTCCTTCCAGTTTCCACCAGCCGGTTCATCATGTGTTGTAGTTGTCTTTGGTTCTTGGCGAGTACTACCAGGTCATCTGCATATTTGATGCTGTTGATGAGGCGTCCACCTATCTTGAAATTTCCACATCCTTTCAAAGCTTCTCTCGCCAGCCATTCACCATACAAATTGAAGAGACTCGGCGATAGACAACATCCTTGTCTGACTCCTCTTCCTATTTCTACGCTGTTTGTTTCTCCGTAGTTCAACTGTACTTTTACTCTTTGTCTCATTTACAGATTGCAAATTAATCTCCGGTCTCTCCAGTTGACACCAATCTCCTTAAGAATATTCATCAATTTTGTCCAGTTAACTCTATCGAAGGCCTTCTGCCGATCTACAAAACACACGCAGACTTCTTCGTTAACAGTCAAAACTCTCTCCGACAATATCCTCATCATGCCTATGGCGTCCCTGGTTCCTTTTCTTTCCCTAAATCCAAACTGATCATCTTCCATTACTTCTTCGATGTTATGTTCTATCCGTCCATTGAGTATTTTTGCAATGATCTTCGCCACGTGTGAGATCAAACTAATTGTTCTGTAATCACTATATTTCTTGGCTTGCTGTTTCTTTTCTAGAGATGTCACAACCATTGTGATATTTAAAAAGTCCTTAGGAAAAGATTTTGTTGATGAGTTGTGTCAACGCTGTCAAACCTCCATCTCCAATTTCCTTCCGCAAATCCACTGGTATGTCGTCTTCTCCTGTAGCTTTCCTCCACTTCATGTCCTTAATTGCCTTGTCTACTACTGTTTTCAATATGCTGGGCTCTTTTTCGTCTTCATCAACCGCCTCCTCTGTCTCTATTTTAATTACTTGCGGGCGGTGGCTCTTATCGTAGAGTTCCTTTACGTATTCCTCCCATATTTTCAGCATCTCCCCTTGTTCTGTCTCCATTTGTCCTTTAGAGTTTTCTATTACTAAGTTCCTTACTCCTTTATTTTCACTCCCTCCCAACTCCTTCGTTTTCTGATACATCAGGTCGTACCTTCCTCTCCTTTGTAGTTTCTCTATTTCTTCACACATTTCTTCTAGGTATTTTTCTTCGCTTTGTCTGTTTCTCTCCTGAGTCTTCTGTATTCCGCTTCGTTCACATTTTTACATTTCCTCCTTTCCTCCATCTTCTCCAGGATCTCTCATCATCCAGAGTTTCCTCGCTCTGTTTGCTTCCGACTTTACTCTCTAAAGTATTCAACAAGGCTAGTTTAATAATTCTCCACTGTTCTTCTGCACTTGCACTTACATTTTCCTCTCTCAATTCACTAAAGACATTCTCTAAGGATTCTCTTACTGCCTCATTCTTCTCTCTTAGCGTTTCCAAGTCCCATCTCTGCTTTCTCTTCCCACACTGTCTGATCCTCTTCAACCTTGTACTGATGTCTGTAATCAGAAGGTTGTGATCAGAATCTATATCGGCAGCTGGCATAGTCTTGGTGTCTTTCACACTGCCCCTAAACCTCTGCTTTACAAGTATGAAATCTATCTGATATCTACTAATGTCACCTAGGCTCTTCCAAGTGTATAATTTATTCTTACTTTTCTTAAACCAAGTGTTCATCACTACCAAATTGTTACGCTGATAGAATTCCACTAGCATCCCTCCTCTATCATTTCTTCTACCTAACCCACATTGTCCCACGATGTTTGCTTCACTACCTTGTCCTACCACACAATTCCAGTCACCCATTATTATGGTGTTTATTTTTCCTCTGCCTTCAGAGTGGATGATGTCCTCTATTTCATCGTATATTTTCTCCACTTCTTCGTCATCTTGATCTGATGTTGGCATGTACACTTGAATTATAAGAATGGCCACTGGTTCTGCACTTATTTTCACAAACATTAGATGATCACTATGAAACACCATTTTAGTCACACTTTGCACTAATTGATTTCCCATCACTATTGCTACTCCACTTTGATGACTTTTTCCACCTGAGTAAAACATTGTGTAATTACCTGAAACTATTTCTCCACTACCTGTCCACCTCACTTCATTTAAACCCATTATGTTCACTTTACATTTATCCATTTCTTTTTTCAGATTTTCCAGTTTCCCTGCTCTTTTAAGTGTTCTTACGTTCCATGTCCCGATCCTGAAATTAAAATGTCCACCTCTTTTGATGACTCTCCCCGAAGTACTCCCCACCCAGAGAACCGAAAGGGGGAGTATTTTACCTCCGGAATTCATTACTCCAGGAACTGCCATCATCATTCTCCGTCTTCCGACGTTCAGGAAATATAATAATGTGGTAGTCTTTCTATTTCCTTTCCACATCTCAGTATCACGGCCGATGAACCAGACTATGTTTGGTTTCGCCCATGACTCTGCGATCTTGATCCAACTAAAGCATCATTTTCTCAGTGCATCTAGTCAATACTAGTGCCCGCTGCTGCCCGGTACCAGCCTACCACCGTGGGGGGCCTCTTCCGCCAGATCTGCCATACCGATGATCTTCATCTCTGCCTTCACTGCCGTTGAGTATCATCGTACGGGTAGTAAGTCCGTAGGGCAGATGTTTTGCTGTGGTTGGCATTAAAATTTACTTTTTGCCCATTTTTTTCTGGGGAACTAAATAAAAAATCTGGCATATGCCAGAATTTCATGGCCAACATGAAATAAAGTACCTAATAAGAAATAAATGTGTTACTTCAAACATATTTTTCTTATTAAACAGAAACAAATTGGTGTGGCCGTAGATAAAGTGTAGTACATAACTCGAGTTGTTAGGCAGTTACAAAAACGTACTAGCTCGTGCGTAACTATTCCGCTCGCACGCAATATGCTTAATATAACTCTCATTACGTAATATACTATTACAATTAATCTATGAGTACAATATTTGTTTCTTGATGAAATAATCAATGTTTGTTCCGATTTCTGTGTGTAAGCACGGTTAGTTAAAACGAGGACGATGTAAGTTTCCCGTTGTCGATTACCTCAACGATTATCGCCGTTCTTTAACCACTATGTACGTCGATTGGTGTCGCGGCAACTCTCCCCTCGCCGTTCTTATCGGCCCCGTGCAATACGTTTTTATCCGGCGCGAATATTCATCCAATCGCCAATTTCACAGTGAATTGTCTGTCGAGCGAATGCATATCTTGATGTTATAGACGTGTTGTTTTACTTTTCGGATAATTTTCCACCTGAACGGTATTGAAATACTTTTGGTGTACTTGCGCTTCAACGACTCCACGTTCTACCAGAGATAACGGGCATATTAAGTTACTAATTGGAGCTAGTAAAAAGAACAAATAATTAATCAAAACTTTATTTTTTTTTAAAACCTCGAGATTCATCAAACAACAATGGAGAATTGAAGATTGAATATGGAAGAGTAGAAAAAATATTAACTTTATTGTTTAGGCCTAGGCCGCATTACGGCTAAACCGCCGCGGTTTTCAATCACTTGATTCTGTGACTCTAGTAAGCTAATACAAGGCGGCCTCACTTGCTGTTTTTTTCCGCGACTGATTTTACCCATAGCGTACTGTGTGTGTCCTGAGCGGTTTCACGGTTATAGCGGTTACCCCTCGCGGCAGAAAACCGTAGTGCGGTTAGTCTTGTCTAGCCTTCTGTGTTCATTTGTTTGGTTTTGCTTTTAGTTGAGTTTAATGCTTTGAATGCCTCGGAGGTCACCGGTGACCGGCACTAAGCTTGCATGACATCGGGGGGCATTCGAAACGCATAATTCACGTGAAATTATCTTCGCATTCCACGTGATGCAACTAAATATACTAAGAAATATACTAAATATACTAAGATATGAGTAAACTAAGATATGAGGAGAAGCAATTGTAATGAAAATATGAAATTTGATATTCGCCGTCCGGTTTTAATGTGGATGGTGTACACGACACGTGAAGGCAATCGCACTTTTTATGGGGGGAAAGAATTGAAACGGTAGCGCGGGGAGCGACACGAGAATTGAAGATTAAATACGGAAGATTAGAAAGAAGATTAACAGATTCTTACAGGCTAATATCAATAATCTAGTCTATATTTGTCAAGTTAGTCGTTTTTAAGACTACAAAACAAATCTCATGTTGAAACAACAACTTCCTTTGCTAATAGAACGCAGGATATTGAATTATACAACAGATATTTGTAGGTCATTTACTAGCCCCCAGTCCACTTTCGTAGCACTAAACTAAAAAAAAAACAGCCAAATGCGAGTTGTGACTCGCGCACCGAGGGTTCCGAACAAACTTGTAAGTAAGGTAACTTTGTTTTGTGGAGGACGTAGCAAGCACATTCAGTTAACTTGACAAGTGGCCCTCCTGAAATCACGACCATCTTAGTACCGCTGCAAGCAAAACCTCAAGATGTCGCTGTCGTACGATGGAATTCTGTCCTATATTTTTTTACCATACATCCCCCATTCACTATGAGTGTTTAGGGGTTCTGGAACTTCACTATTTGTTTTTACTACTCAATATTGTTTGTATACCTATATACCCTGAATAAAGGTATACAGGGTATTTTTTTTAAATAACGCGAATATTTTTAAACTTATAAAAAGGAAACTTATTATTACTTATAACTTATAACTTATTAATACTTATATTATTTAAGTTTTAGACTTATTCACTAACTTATATTAAGATCTAACTATTTCTAGATCTAATATAAACTAATATATTAACTATTTCTAGATCTATTTCGATACTAGTAACATTCAGTTGTTCAATTGGCTGCTTTTGGGCAATTGACTACCAAAAAATATAGGGCGTACGTGATTTAAGTATATGTAGAATATAAAGAAAAATTAGACGAAATATAATATATACAGGATGTTACGGGACTTGAGTATATCGCATGTCGGTTATAAACAAGCAAAATTTAGACATAATATATACCCTGTATATATTAAGTATAAAGAGCGTACGTGATGAAATGCATAACGAATATAAACAAAGAAAATTCAGAATAAACAGCTTGGTGCCAACACATACTTTTTAACCTTCGGACCTAACCGAGGAGGACCTAACTGTATGCAACCCATATCCTTCTGCAGCCTAACAATACCACTACGACAACATTAGTGTATTTTCATAAGTTTCTAATAGCAAATTCGCATTGTTCGTGTAATTAAACTACATATTTACGGTTTTCAGATTTGTTCCTTTACATGTGCTGTAAGACACCGTTTCTTGCCAAATTTCATGTTTCTAGGTCAACGGGAAGTACTCTATAGGTTTTGATTCCCTTGTGAAATCGCAAAATATGCGACATAAACGGTCATATCTTTTGATCGCGTTGACTTACAAGTTTGATTTTTTCACAGCTGAAAGAGACCGCAGACCCGAGTATTTGATACAAATTTCAACTTGTTACCTCTACGCGTTCCTGAGAAAAATTGTCATGACAGACAGACAGACGGACACAAAGTGATCCTATAAGGGTTCCGTTTTCGGTACGGAACCCTAAAAAGAATAAAAAGTCTTAATAATATTATAGAGTTACGGAATGGTTGAATATATTTATATTTTCAAGCTAAATTTCGCTTTAATAAGTTAGTCTTATCCTAAGTTAATTAGACAATTTCAGCCTTAACCTCACCCTCACCTTAATCTTAACCTTAAATAATCTTATAAACCTAAATATTTGCACCAATTATACTAAATGAGATTGTTTTCCTAGTCTTGTCTGTCTAGTCCTGTTAGCTCGTTTATTATTAGCTGGTTAGTCTTGTTTTTATCTATCTAATCTAATATAATCTGTATATTGTAGTATGTCCTGTTTTGAAAGTCCAGTCCGTCTGGCAATGTCAACACGTTTCGTTTAGACTCTCCTAATTAATTTGATAACAACCCGTTTTAAATTTAATTTAGCCCTTTGAGGGTCAAACCCTTTGGGAGCTAATTAGAATTACGAAAATTCTTCTCGCACAATGTTGTCCGAATATCAAATAATCTACTACAAAGGACCAACCCACACCTTAATCTTAACCTTAAATAATCTTATAAATATTTGCACCAATTATACTAAATGAGATTGTTTGCCTAGTCTTGTCTGTCTAGTCTTGCCTAGTTAGTCTTGCCTGTCTAGTCTTGTTTTTAATTCTGGTTTGGGGGAACCTCTTACTGAACCACGTTTTCCAGTTGGCTTATACGTGGTCTGTTAGAAAAGTATCCGACCTTATTTTTTATTTTGAAAAGCTGATCGATTTGAATCAAGCGCGCTTGCATGAGCCGACCTTGAACCTTCGTGCGCATGCGTGAATTTGTTCCCGCCTGTAGATAGCGTCAGTTGCTGTCGAGCAGTAGTGCTCTCTTCGGTTTTTCAATGCAAGTAAAATGACGGAACAACTGGAGCAGCGCTACTGCATCAAATTTTGCCAGAAACTGGGGGACCACCAGGTGGAGACCATTCGGAAGACTCAGACGGCTGTCGGTGACGATGCTATGGGCATCACACAGATTAAGGAGTGATACAACCGGTTTCACATCGGTGTAAACCGAGCCGCGATCTGGTCGGCCGTCAACATGCCGAAATGACCATGTCACTGCCAAAGTGAACGCCGTGGTGATGCGGGACCGTCGTGTGACTATCCGAGAAATTGCGACTGGAATTGTGGTCATCAGGAAATTGGCGACTCCATTTCACTTCACTTCACTTGCACTTGTTTCACAATTTTTCCTTACTTTTCTCCTTACTCTCCTGATATGCACCCCCGGCGACTTCTGGCTATTCCCCAAAGTCAAGAGGCCAATGAAAGGAACGCGATTTCAGGACATTATGGCTACAACGACAGCCGAGCCAAAGTCGATTCCGAAAGATGCTTTTTCGGAATGCTTCCAACAATGGCGGCACCGCTGGGAGAAGTGTGTGGAGTCCCAAGGAGTTTACTTTGATGATGATTAGATTTCCAACGCTCCAGGTATGCCAGTTTTTTTTTACCGGCTAAAGGTCGGATACTTTTCTAACAGACCACATAGTATGCGACATATATGCGTATTTCACATTCCTTCAGGGTGGGCAGCCCGGATTAAAAAGTCATATACCACTTCTCTCTCTATCTACTCTTGTATATATTATTTCAGTATTAATTGGCATAGGCTTTGTAATTAATAGTGTACATTGATGGTTGAAATTGCAACGTTCAAATGGAACCATTACGAAGTAGGTCGGAGTATTTGCTCCAATATTGCGTATTACATCCCGAATTGGATACAGCACGTTTATTAAATATAAATATTGGACGAAAAGCAGCAGTCGCGCTACACAACGCCCGAACTATGTCCAAGCCGATTTTCGCTAATTTATCATCGACGAATTAATCCGCGATAATGTTCTCTTTGAATCGCGCGGTTATGAATGGCGTCCGATTAAATGCTGATCAGTTTGGTATTTGAGCCCCGAACGGGATAAAACTCGGCAGAAATGAAAACTTCTTTTTAATGTCAATCGGTTTTAATACGACGAGGAGTCGCGACCAATTTACAGTTAAAATTAACTGCAGTTTCGAGTTAGATATAGAAAAAACGTTTTAAAAAATGTTATTTCAGTTTCAACCGAATGCATACGTGGTCTGTTAGAAAAGTATCCGACCCACTGGCAGTGCTAACCATCCGGGCTGCCCATCCTGAAGAAATGCGAAATACACGATATCGCGGTGGCGCATATTATGTGGTCTGTTAGAAAAGTATTCGACCTTTAGCCGGTAAAAAAAAAAACTGGCATACCTGGAGCGTTGGAAACCTAACCACCCTCAAATTAGTCTCCTTGGGACTCCACACACTTCTCCCAGCGGTGCCGCCATTGCTGGAAGCATTCCGAAAAAGCCTCTTACGGAATCGACTTTGGCTCGGCTGTCGTTGCAGCCATAATGTGCTGAAATCGCGTTCCTTCAATGGCCTCTTGACTTTGGGGAATAACCAGAAGTCGCAGGGGGGCATATCAGGAGAGTAAGGGGTCTGTCGAACCAGAGGAGTCAAAAAATTGTGAACCAAGTGCGAAGAATGTGCTGGAGCATTGTCGTGATGAAGTCGCCAATTTCCTAATGACCACAAATCCGAGCATCACGTAGACGACGTAGGACATCCCTATAGTACTCTTTGGTGATGTTTACTTGCATTGAAAAACCGACGAGAGCACTACACACTACGAACACTGCTCGATAGAAAGTGACGCTATCTACAAGCGGGAAAAAATTCACGCATGCGCACGAAGGTTCAAGTCGGCTCATGCAAACGCGCTTGAGTCAAATCCATCAGGTTTTCAAAATAAAAAATAAGGTCGGTTACTTTTCTAACAGACCACGTATAATGTCAACTATTCCTGGTTGAAGGAAACTTTGCGGTTTATTTAAACCCGTTGTATGCCACACGACTTGGGCGTGTTCCTTCGCCGGTCACCGGTGGCCCCCATGTCATTCAACGCGATATGTTATTAAGTTTTTTTTTACAAACTATAAGGAAAATTTACGGTTTATTTAAATACGTTGTATGTCACACGACTTGCGCGAACGTTATGGTTTCCTTGTAATTTTTCGCTGGTCACCGGTGACCACCATGTCATTCAATGCGTTATGTTATTAAGTTTTTTTATAAACTATAAGAAAACTTTACGGTTTATTTAAACCCGTTGTATGCTACACGACTTGGTCCTACATTATCTGTTCCTTGTAATCCTTCGCCGGTCACTGGTGACCTCCATGTCATTCAACGCGATATGTTATTAAGTTTTTTTTTTACAAACTATAAGGAAAATTTACGGTTTATTTTAACACGTTGTATGCTACACGACTTGGGCCAAAATTATCTGTTCCTTGTTATCCTTCGCCGGTCACCGGTGACCCCCATGTCATTCAACGCGTTATGTTATTAAGTTTTCTTTATATAAACCATAAGAAAATTTTACGGTTTATTTAAACCCATTGTATGCCACACGACTTGGGCGTGCTCCTTCGCCGGTCACCGGTGGCCCCCATGTCATTCAACGCGTTATTTTATTAAATTTCTTTTATATAAACCATAAGGAAACTTTACGGTTTATTTAAACCCATTGTATGCCACACAACTTGGGCGTGTTCCTTCGCCGGTCACCGGTGGCCCCATGTCATTCAACTCGATATGTTATTAAGTTTTTTTTTATAAACCATAAACTTTACGGTTTATTTAAACCCGTTATATGCCACACTACTTGCGCCAACATTATGGGTTCCTTGTAATCATTCGCCGGTCACCGGTGACCCCATGCCATTCACCTTCTTTTTATAAAACATAATGAAACTTTACGGTTTATTTAAACCCGTTGTATGCTACACGACTTAGGCCAAAATTATCTTTTCCTCGTAATCCTTCGCCGGTCACCGGTGACCTCCATGTCATTCAACGCGTTGATATGTTTTTTTTTATATGAACCATAAGTTAACTTTACAGTTTATTTAAACCCGTTGTATGCTACACGACTTGGGCCAACATTATCTGTTCTCTGTAATCCTTCGCCGGTCACCGGTGACCCCCATGTCATATAACGCGTTATGTTATTAAGTTTTTTTTATAAACCATAAGGAAACTTTACGGTTCATTTAAACCCATTGTATGCCACACGACCTGGGCGTGTTCCTTTGCCGGTCACCGGTGGCCCTCATGTCATTCAACGCGTTATGTTATTAAGTTTTTTTTTATAAACCATAAAGAAACTTTACGGTCTATTTAAACACGTTGTATGCCACATGACTTGCGCCAACATTATGGGTTTCTTGTAATCATTCGCCGGTCACCGGTGAGCCCATGCCATTCAACGCGTTATGTTATTAAGTTTTTTTTATAAAACATAATGAAACTTTACGGTTTATTTAAACCCGTTGTATGCTACACGACTTGGGGCAACATTATCTGTTCCTTGTAATCATTCGCCGGTCACCGGTGACCCCCATGTCATTCAACGCGCTATGTTATTAAGTTTTTTTTTATATAAACTAGAAGGAAACTTTACGGTTTATTTAAACCTTGTATGCCTCACGACTATTTAAAAAATAAGGTCGGATAGTTTTCTAACAGACTACGTATAATGTCAACTATTCCTTGTTGAAGGAAACTTTGCGGTTTATTTAAAGCCGTTGTATGCCACACGACTTGCCCCAACATTATGGGTTCCTTGTAATTCTTCGCCGATCACCGGTGACCCCCATGTCATTCAACGCGTTATGTTATTAAGTTTTTTTTATATAAACTAGAGGGAAACTTTACGGTTTATTTAAACCTGTTGTATGCCTCACGACTATTTAAAAAATAAGGTCGGATACTTTTCGAACAGACCACGTATAATGTCAACTATTCCTTGTTGAAGGAAACTTTGCGGTTTATTTAAACCCGTTGTATGCCACACGACTTGCCCCAACATTATGGGTTCCTTGTAATTCTTCGCCGGTCACCGGTGACCCCCATGTCATTCAACGCGTTATGTTATTAAGTTTTTTTTATATAAACTAGAGGGAAACTTTACGGTTTATTTAAACCTGTTGTATGCCTCACGACTATTTAAAAAATAAGGTCGGATACTTTTCGAACAGACCACGTATAATGTCAACTATTCCTTGTTGAAGGAAACTTTGCGGTTTATTTAAACCCGTTGTATGCCACACGACTTGCCCTAACATTATGTGTTCCTTGCAATCTTTCGCCGGTCACCGGTGACCTCCATGTCATTCAACGCGTTATGTTATTACATTTTTTTATCGTAATAATAATGAATTCATATTGGAAACGAAACTAAGTACAGGGCAAGACAAATTGTGGAATTATTCTAATTTTTTTGCAGGATATTTGCTGGTATTAAGAAAGTTCTAAAACGCGAGTTTCTTGTTGTTTGGTTTCTTTATTAAAAACTTCTTGTGTGCAAATTCACCGAAACTTTCTCGTCTTCCGGGGTGATTTAAACATTTCTTTTACCTTCCTTTTGCGCATTAAGTTGAATGGAAATCGCACAAATATTAAACTATTCGTATAGTTGTATAGACTATTAGCTAGTTTTCTATAACAAACCAAACAAACGGTATAGAAAACTATTGTATAGTCCTGCAGTAGTTTGGTTATAGCTTGTATAGTCTTGCAGTAGTTTGGTTATAGCTTGTATAGTTCAACTATACGAATAGTTTTGAATATAAATCGCTCAAATATCAAACCTGACGTCGAAAACTATTCGTATAGTGGAACTCTACGAAGCGGTGATACAACTATAGCAGGAACTATACGCTAGATTTCTATACCAAACCAAATACACGCTATAGAAAACTAATGTATAGTCCGGCAATAGTTTGGTTATAGCTTGTATAGTTCAACTATACGGATAGTTTTGGATATAAATGGAACAAATATCAAACCTTATGTCGAAAACTATTCGTATAGTTGAACTATACGAAGCGGTGACACAAGTATAGCAGGAACTATACGCTAGTTTTCTATACCAAACCAAACACACGGTATAGAAAACTAGTGTATAGTCCTGTAATAGTTTGGTTATAGCTTGTATAGTTCAACTATACGAATAGTTTTGGATATAAATCTCACAAATATCAAACCTTATGTCGAAAACTATTCGTATAGTTGAACTATACGAAGCGGTGACACAAGTATAGCAGGAACTATGCGCTAGTTTTCTATTCCAAACCAAACACACGGTATAGAAAACTAGTGTATAGTCCTGCAATACTTATAGCTTGTTATAGCCTGGTTATAGCTTGTATAGTTCAACTATACCAGGGGTGGCGAAACTTTTTCCGGCCGCGTGCCATTTTTTTTAACTTTCACGTTTTGAAATGTTGACGTGCCAGGTCTAATTTTACAATGTGATAGTGGAAATCAATTACCGTGTTAGCGTGAATATTTGGCGTGTTTTGTGCGTCTTTTGAAATTACGCACAAACCAATCGACGGATTTTAATGAAACTTAGTAGGAATTGATATTCTTACAAGATATCACAAACTACCAAATTTGAAAATTGTAGCTTTGTAAATACGGCTTCGGTAAAATTTGAAAATTACAGGCAAACCATTCCACGGATTTGGATGAAACGTGCTATGACTTGATACTCTTACGAGGTCTCACAAATTACCAAATTGTAGCTTTGTAAATACGGGTTTTGTGAATTTTTGAAATTTGTAAATTTTTGTGCGCCTTTTGCAATTACGGACAAACCAATCGACGGATTTTGATGAAACTTGGTATGATTTAATATTCTTGCGAGATCTCACAAACTTCAAAATTGTAGCTTTGTAAATACGGCGTTTAGAAATTTGGAAATTTTTGTGCGCCTTTTGCAATTACAGGCAAACCAATTCACGGATTTTGATAAAACGTCGTATCATTTGATATTCTTACGAGATCTCACAAATTCCCAAATTTCAAAACTATAGCTTTGTAAATACGGCTTTCGTGAATTTTTTAAGTTTGTAACTTTTTGTGCGTCTTTTGCAATTACGGACAAACCAATCGACGGATTTTGATGAAACTTAGTATGAATTGATTCTATGTTAGAATCTTAGTATGAATTGATAGTATGAATTATTCTTACAAGATATTAGAAATTACCAAATTTGAAAATTGCAGCTTTGTAAATACGGCTTCGGTGAATTTTGGTAATTTTTGTGCACCTTTTGCAATTACAGGCAAACCAATCCACAGATTTTGATGAAACGTGATATGATTTGATATTCTTACGAGGTCCCACAAATTGCCAAATTTGAAAATTGTAGCTTTGTAAAAACGGGTTTTGTGAATTTTTGAAATTTGTAAATTTTTGTGCGCCTTTTGCAATTACGGACATACCAATCGACGGATTTTGATGAAACTTAGTAGGAATTGATATTCTTACAAGATATTCACAAACTAACAAATTTGGAAATTGTAGCTTTGTAAATACGGCTTCGGTGAAATTTGGAAATTTTTGTGCACCTTTTGAAATTACGGACATACCTTCCGACGGATTTTTCTAAAACTTGATATGATTTGATATTCTTGCCAAATCTCATAAATTCTCAAATTTAAAAATTGTACCTTTGTGAATACGCCTTTCGTGATTTTTTTAAGTTTGTAAATTTTTCTGCGTCTTTTGCAATTACAGACAAACCAATCAACGGATTTTGATGAAATTTAGTAGGAATTGATATTCTTACAAGATATCACAAATTACCAAATTTGAAAATTGTAGCTTTGTAAATACGGCTTCGGTGAAATTTGAAATTTTTGTGCGCCTTTTGCAAATACGGACAAACCTTTCGACGGATTTTGATGAAACTTGGTATAATTTGATATACCTGCGAGATCTCACAAATTCCCAAATTTAAAAATTGTAGCTTTGTAAATACGGCTTTTTGAAATTTGGAAATTTTTGTGCACCTTTTGCAATTACAGGCAAACCAATCGACAGATTTTGATAAAACGTGATATGATTTGATATTCTTATGAGGTCCCACAAATTGCCAAATTTCAAAATTGTAGCTTTGTAAATACGGCTTTGGTGAAATTTGGAAATTTTTGTGCGCCTTTTGCAATTACAGGCAAACCAATACACGGATTTTGATGAAACCTAGTATGATTTGATATTCTTTCGGGGTCCCACAAATTGCGAAATTTTAGCTTTGTAAATACTTCTTTTGTGAATATTTGATTTTTTTGTGCGCCTTTTAAAATTACGGACAAACCTTTCGACGGATTGGTATGATTTGATATTCTTGCAAAATCTCATAAATTTCCAAATTTCAAAATTGTAGCTTTATAAATACGGCTTTTGTGAATTTTCTAAATTTGAAAATTTTTGTGCCCTTTTTGCAATTACGGACAAACCAATCGAAGGATTTTGAACACGTCTTATATTTTACACCATTGATGTTGCACAAAAGTAGATTGAGAATCTTAAAAATTTATTTTAGAAAAGATAGTTTAACAATTTTAGAAGGCATCGCGTGCCAATAAAACTTTCCTACGTGTCAGCTATGGCACGTGTGCCATAGGTTTGCCACCACTGAACTATACGAATAGTTTTGGACTATACGAGGCGGTCACATAGTTTATAAGCTATAGGTGGTATATCTGGTCCCTCATACCTAGGCGCAGCACAGCTGCATTCTCTCGCCGGTCCGAGTATAGGTAAGACCAGAGAAGATTAATTATGCAAGACCAGATATTCACACCGGTCGATTATCCTAGGCTAAACAATTCTAGATAAGTTTAAAGAAAATACATGATAAGGTCTGAAGCAAATCTGCAAAAAAGTAAAAATCCGCGAGAAGGTTATTTTGCGCGTTGTTGTAATCTCTAATTACATGTTTACGTTTCACAGAAACAGAGAAAGATTATTATTTGTTTGTTCCATACAAAATTTCGCGTCTTTTGATGTATTACATGCTAATATTCATGACATTTCGAAGAAGTGGTATAAAATAATCGCGCTTTTCGGAACCTCTCCAATTTTAACTTATCATATATCAAAATACGCAGAATTTTATCCAGATTACAATGATATAAAGCGTTAAGCAATTTAGTTTACAGTAAGTCTGATTATCTTGAAAAATTAAATAATTTTCAACCATTATCGCTTATTACAGACTTAGGTTTAATCGAAACAGAAAATGAATCTTAATCCCTATAAAATTCCGCGTCTTTTGATATATTACATGTCAATATCGAGGACATGTCGAAAATCGCGATTTCGTAGAAGTGGTATAAATAATCGCGATTTTTGGAACCTCGGAATTTTAACATATCATATATCAAAATACGCAGAATTTTATACAGATTACAATGATATAAAGCATTATGCAATTTAGTTTACAATAAGTCTGATTATCTTGAAAAATTAAATAATTTTCAACCATTATCGCTTATTACAGACTTAGGTTTAATCGAAACAGAAAAAGAATCTTAATCCATATAAAATTCCGCGTCTTTTGATATATTACATGTCAATATCGATAACATGTCGAAAATCGCGATTTCGTAGAAGTGGTGTAAATAATTGCGTTTTTCCGAACCTCGGAATTTTAACATATCATATATCAAAATACGCAGAATTTTATACAGATTACAATGATATAAAGCGTTATGCAATTTAGTTTACAATAATCCTGATTATCTTGCCTGATTATCTTGAAAAATTAAATAATTTTCAACCATTATCGCTTATTACAGACTTAGGTTTAATCAAAACAGAAAAATAATCTCAATCCATATAAAATTCCCCGTCTTTTTATATATTACATGTCAATATCGATGACATGTCGAAAATCGCGATTTCGTAGAAGTGGTATAAATAATCGAGATTTTCGGAATTTTAACATATCTTATATCAAAATACGCAGAATTTTATACAGATTACAATGATATAAAGCGTTATGCAATTTAGTTTACAACAGGTCTGATTATCTTGAAAAATTAAATAATTTTCAACCATTATCGCTTACTACAGACTTAGGTTTAATCAAAACAGAAAAAGAATTTTAATCCATATAAAATTCCGCGCCTTTTGATATATTACATGTCAATATCGATGACATGTCGAAAATCGCAATTTCGTAGAAGTGGTACAAATAATCGCGATTTTCGGAACCTCGGAATTTTAACATATCATATATCAAAATACGCAGAATTTTATACAGATTACAATGATATAAAGCATTATGCAATTTAGTTTACAATAAGTCTGATTATCTTGAAAAATTAAATAATTTTCAACCATTATCGCTTATTACAGACTTAGGTTTAATCGAAACAGAAAAAGAATCTTAATCCATATAAAATTCCGCGTCTTTTGATATATTACATGTCAATATCGATAACATGTCGAAAATCGCGATTTCGTAGAAGTGGTGTAAATAATTGCGTTTTTCCGAACCTCGGAATTTTAACATATCATATATCAAAATACGCAGAATTTTATACAGATTACAATGATATAAAGCGTTATGCAATTTAGTTTACAGTAAGTCTGATTATCTTGACAAATTAAATAATTTTCAACAATTATCGCTTATTACAGAGTTAGGTTTAATCAAAACAGAAAAAGAATCTTAATCCATATAAAATTCCGCGGCTTTTGATATATTACATGTCAATATCGATGACATGCCAAAAATCGCGATTTCGTAGAAGTGGTATGAGTAATCGCGATTTTCGGAACCTCGGAATTTTAACATATCATATATCAAAATACGCAGAATTTTATACAGATTACAATGATATAAAGCGTTATGCAATTTAGTTTACAATAAGCCTGATTATCTTGAAAAATTAAATAATTTTCAACCATTATCGCTTATTACATACTTAGGTTTAATCAAAACAGAAAAATAATCTCAATCCATATAAAATTCCCCGTCTTTTTATATATTACATGTCAATATCGATGACATGTCGAAAATCGCGATTTCGTAGAAGTGGTATAAATAATCGAGATTTTCGGAATTTTAACATATCTTATATCAAAATACGCAGAATTTTATACAGATTACAATGATATAAAGCGTTATGCAATTTAGTTTACAACAGGTCTGATTATCTTGAAAAATTAAATAATTTTCAACCATTATCGCTTACTACAGACTTAGGTTTAATCAAAACAGAAAAAGAATTTTAATCCATATAAAATTCCGCGCCTTTTGATATATTACATGTCAATATCGATGACATGTCGAAAATCGCGATTTCGTAGAAGTGGTATAAATAATCGAGATTTTCGGAATTTTAACATATCTTATATCAAAATACGCAGAATTTTATACAGATTACAATGATATAAAGCGTTATGCAATTTAGTTTACAATAAGCCTGATTATCTTGAAAAATTAAATAATTTTCAACCATTATTGCTTATTACAGACTTAGGTTTAATCAAAACAGAAAAATAATCTTAATCCATATAAAATTCCGCGTCTTTTGGTATATTACATGTCAATATCGATGACATGTCGAAAATCGCAAATTTCGAAGAAGTGGTATAATAATCGCGATTTTCGGAACCTCGGAATTTTAACATATCATCTATCAAAATACGCAGAATTTTATACAGATTACAATGATATAAAGCGTTATGCAATTTAGTTTACAATAAGTCTGATTATCTTGAAAAATTTAATAATTTTCAACCATTATCGCTTATTACAGACTTAGGTTTAATCAAAACAGAAAAAGAATCTTAATCCATATAAAATTCCGCGTCTTTTGATATATTACATGTCAATATCGATGACATGTCAAAAATCGCGATTTCGTAGAAGTGGTATAAATAATCGCGATTTTCGGAACCTCGGAATTTTAACATATCATATATCAAAATACGCAGAATTTTATACAGATTGCAATCATAATGCAATTTATTTTATAGTAAGCTTGACTATCTTGAAAAACTTAATAATTTTCAGCAACTATCGCTTATATGAGACTTACGTTTCACTAAAACAGAAATAGGTTTGATCTAGACAAAATTTTGCGTCTTTTGATATATTATATCTCAATATCAATAACATGTAAAAAATCGCGATTTCGAAAAAATCTCGATTTTCGACACCTCTCCGATTTTTACATATTGCATATTAAAACACGCAGAATTTTATACAGATTACAATGATATAAATAATTATGCAATTTATTTTACCATAAGCTTGATTATCTTGAAAAACTTAATAATTTTCAACAACTATCATACCTACGTTTCACCAAAACAGTAAAAGATTATTATTTGTTTGTTTTTGACAAAATTTCGCATCGTTTGGTGCATTATTTGTCAATATCCATGACATGTGAAAAATCTCGATTTCGAAAATCCTTCTCACATTGATCCCCATCCCCATCGACCACCTGCTCCTCCATCCGCCCATGTTTGCAAACCCTTTCCAAAACCCAGCCCCAAATGATTCTCCAGCTGCCCCAAATCTTTAACCGCCTCTAAACTAATCTAAGCCAAAATATTCAAAAAAATCGTGTCTTTTGGTTGATTATATGTCAATATCCATGATATGTCTAAAATCGCGATTTCGAAAATCATCCTCACCTTGATCCCCATCGCCATCGACACCCTGCTCCTCCATCCGCCCATGTTTGCATGATAACCAAACGATAGCAGGATATACGCTAGTTTTCTATACACTGTGTACGATTTCTCTGGCGATAAAGAATTTACGGGCGGCGGCGCTCCGCCGCGCCGGTCAGAATCCAGCCGTGCGAGGAAAACTACCTTAATGGAATATGGAATGAGCAGTCCGCCTGATTGTTTTATCAGCTTAGAACTTAACTTTCACTTTGTGCTGGAGGGTAAAAGTGAATTTATGGGGGGCAGCCGCGGCGGTGAGACGATACATGTTAGTGTAATGGCGGGATTATGGCCAGGTGCACATTTTCCCTCCGACTCTATAAAAGGGAATATTTGAACGGCTTTTGATGCTTACAGAAAGGGGGGAAATTAATGGAACTCTCCTTTCCCTCTACGTGATTTACAAAACTCACGAATCCACTTCCACGTACCAAGCTTTGTCAACCAAGTCTTATTAATTGTATGTATAATCCAATCTTAACATTGTATATCTTATCTCTCTAGTCTTGCTTATCTAGTCTTGTATCTCTAGCAGTAGCGTCGCTAGCGAATGCCCGGGGCCAACGGACTAGGGGGCTGCACAGTGGCTGCAGATCGATTCTCAGACGACTGACGTGTGACGTTTCGCGAATTTTACATGGAGGACCGCACGTCGTGGGTTTTAAAAAGGCTCCAATTTGAAAATTTTATGCGGCCGGAGGCGGCAGATCTTGGGTATTTTAACCGTGCATCTTCGATGACTTAACTGTGAATGTCCGTCCGGGGATCCAAAAGCCACCCTAAAATCGTGGTTTTTGCGGAAACGTCCCGACGGAAGCGGCGGCGGCGGTGCAAAAAAAGAACCGAGATCCCCGTCGAGCGGTGCCATTTTCGCGACTCAACTCCCCCAGGTTCGGACGCACCAGACCGAAAACTAAAATCACGATATTTTACTTTTGAGGCGCATTTTTTGTCGGATCTCAATTTTGTTTCGGATCCTCTAGCCGCCGCCGCGCTATGTTTTTAGAGCCCTCGCTCGCCGTCCTGCGACGTCCCGTTCACCTGGTGCAAGAGCAAATAATTTTTTTTTGCCGATCTTGCAGTCACTTCCACGGACGTCCAGGACTTATTTGATGGGCTCCAGGTCGCCGGTTGGGTTCGTTCTCTTCAGAACACTCGCGCGCAACCATTCCGGCAAGAATTTTTAAACTGCGACGACTTTTTGCGAATCTGCGGCAGTTTGAAGAGAAAAATGCGCAAAAAGTGAGAAAAACCAAAGGCGTTTTACGGGGATACATAGAACTTCGGGAGCAATTGACGGATCGGAACCGGGCCGGTGCCGTTCGATCGGCCATGGAACCTTTTAGTTTGTTTGGGAGTTTAATACCGATTGCGTCGAAGATGGCGTCGCGACGACGTTTTTTGGACATCCAGGAAAACTCCCACGGAACCGCCAACTTGAGCTCTGCGGGAACGGTTTCGCGCGATTCCCGCAGGGAATTGAACGTTTCATCTTCTACTGCAATCGGCATCGCGCTGCGTCGTTCGCAACCCAAACTCGCTGAATTTTATTTACTGGGGGCCCCACCTCAATATATATGCCCGCGGCCTCCAAATCCAAACGACGGCGCTGCTCTATAGTCTTGATTATGCCTACTCTTGTGTCTCTAGTCCTGTTCTATCTATTTTTATTACAATAAATAATGAAAAGCGACTGATGACACAAGAATAAATGCAAGGTAATAGACCTTCCCATAGTTGTTTTTTTTATGCGATAGCGTTAATTTTTGCCATGTTTTCGGGCACTTTTTTGACGTAAAACCAGTGAAAATAACAAAATGTGCCCGAAACTTACAAATTCCCGCTTTTTAAACAAGACGGACTAACGCGCTAACGAGTGCGCTTGACTAACCGTAAAATAGTATATTACTTAACGAGAGTTGTAAGAAGCATATTACGTACGAGCGGAACAGTTAACACACACACCGTACTCGCTACGTACCGTTACAAGCTACTTGTGTTAAGTAATGTACTAAGTGTGTTCTTCGCTACGCGGGTGGTGCGAAATTTCGCGAGTACGCCTTACAACTCGAGTTATGTACTATACTTTATCTACGACTACACTAATTTGTTTCTGTTTAATTAGAAAAATATGTTTGATGTGACAAATTTATTTCTTATTAGGTACATTATTTAACATTATAATAAACAAACAGTTGTATTTTCATATATAAATGTTCCCCGACATTATTTAACTTAATAGAAATACATCCTTAATATTTAATAATTCTTAATTGTTACATACCTTACTTATACCTTAAAATTCTTAATTGATACATACTTCACTATTTGGTACTTATTTGGGTTAAACTGGAATAAGTTTGCTCATAGATATAGGCAACCCAATGTACGCAATGTCAATTTCCGTTAGTTTGAATTGACGCACAGGGGGCGCTGAGTGTATCAGCACGTAGTATCAGCTCTCAACCAATCAACGAATCGTAAACCAAACGCACGTGTGTGTTATCAATTATAACTTATCTTTAATCGCGGATTGTTACATACGTGTGTGTTATGATGTATTTACATATTGTGTGTGTGTGTGTGTGTTATGTATGTGTTATGATGTATTTACATATTGTGTGTGTGTGTGTGTGTGTGTTATGTATGTGTTATCATGTATTTACATATTGTGTGTGTGTGTTATGTATGTGTTATGATGTATTTACATATTGTGTGTGTGTGTGTTATGTATGTGTTATGATGTATTTACATATTGTGTGTGTCTGTTATGTATGTGTTATGATGTATTTACATATTGTGTGTGTGTGTTATGTATGTGTTATGATGTATTTACATATTGTGTGTGTGTGTGTGTGTTATTTATGTGTTATGATGTATTTACATATTGTGTGTGTGTGTTATGTATGTGTTATGATGTATTTACATATTGTGTGTGTGTGTGTGTGTTATGTATGTGTTATGATGTATTTACATATTGTGTGTGTTATGATATATTTACATATTGCATATTGTCCACAAACTGTACAATAATGGGCATTTACTATAGTGGTCGTAGATAAAGGTCTATTAAAGCATTAAATTAATTAATAACTTGGTTTAATAAACTATTAGCCCCTTGAAATACGAATAAAATACGCGCTGACGTGTTCATTTACATGTGATCTTATCACAAATACATGGCGACTTAGCGACGTCATTGTATGTTACGGGGTTAAACTAGATATATGTAAAGTATTAATAAAATGGGTGCAATTATCTGATTCTTGATCGTCTATAAATAAAGTATGTGTAATTGTTATTGAAGACGGAGTGTGGCGGGGCCTCTGGAAACCCATCGAATGCAAGTTTAAAGAGGCTCGTTTCCACCCTAACGTCTGGAAACCGGCAAGAACACGTCCATTAGGACACGCTGCCAATGAAACACCGGCCCTTAATTATTTATAACTCGCTCGTAGCGCGCGAAGAGACGGCAGAGAGAGCGCCCCCGAGAACAAGGCCGCAAATAAAACCGAAACGAAACGTATTATTTCATGTGGTATTGCTGCCTGGCTGAGTACACATCTAATGAAACCGTAATTGAAAACTCCGGGCTCGATATTCGCGAACGCTGATTACACAACCAGACTTTCGGCCCAACTTTTAATTATAAGGTTTTCCATAACGGAATTATTATTAAGAGTCTATGCCGTTTGTCCTCCGCACTTGCTCCCCTTTTTCTGAATGCGTGTTACTTTGCATCCGGATGCGTTCACAAGTTTTATGAATCACGTAGACGCATACAAGTTTCTGTTAACGGCAAAAACCCATTCAAATATTTCCTTTTAGAGAGTTGAAAAGACAAACAAGATTAGACAAACAAGACTAAATTGACTAGACAATTCATTGTTTATTATAAGCCTTTATAGTTTGTTGGTCTATGTGCCATACATCCCGTACATTACGGTGATAGTTTGCAGTCTTGGCAGCAATTACGCTTCGCAGTTACTGAAACAATAGAGCTGCTAAGTTGTACAAATCTCCCGAGGGATACGGCGATAATTACATAATATTATGACTAGAACCGAATCCCGGGGGATGTGGGGATACATAGTTTAGTTAAGGGGTCAATGGATAAACACCGTCCATATCTTAAATACATAGCGAGTGTGTATGGTAACTTGTTGCGCCGCGGGGTTTCCTTAACGTTATCAATGAGTTACTGCCCATAAATTGAATTGGTTCCATAAAACTGAGTTGAATTAATTAATTCAGTTTTAATTAATAAATAGTAAATTAAATTTATATGTGTGATTGAAATGTTCTCCAATTCTGAATGTGAAAATTTTCCCGTTTAAAACAGGGCTAGTCTAATCACTTACCTGTTAGGGTCGCTCGCGTCTCCGCCACGTGTGGATCGTCCTTCCGGCGCCTTTTTTAAGGAAGGAAATGAGGATAATGGGTGAAGGGACTCCCTTAAAATTGTTGTCTTCCAGACGTTGGATGCCGCTTTGGGCTCGTGATTACACCCCTGGTTAGCTTTACTTAAAAATGCGTGCACGTGTCGGTCGAGCTTGGTTCGCGCTTCGATTCTCGTCTTTACGCTTCTCACACTCGAATCATACTACTCCGAATGATATAAATTCGCGAAGTAAATCGCGCGATTTCGGCCCAGGTCGATACACCTTTCCCCTTCTGTTAATCGGTGCCGAAATCGATTCAAATGTGAAATTAAAAATACAGATTTATTAAAATTGGCGAGAACAGAATGTTTTGTTTCCATTTTGTATGAAATTTTTGATACAAAATTAGACAAAACAAGAACAAATAACTTCGTTTATTTATAATACTTGAGTTTTAATAGAGAGTAGGAAAGATGATTCGTTCTGGCGCCACCTTCCCACCTTCTAAAGAGGTTGTGACGTTTTTGTAACCTCACGCTAAAGAGGGTGCGAGGTCTATGCCCCACACAAACTCGTGTAACCCCATGCGTGGGGTTACAAAGACCTCACATTCTCTTTAGCGTGGAGCTACATAGACCTCTCTGTTCGCGCCAATTTCAATAAATCTGTATTTTCAATTCAACATTTAACAGAAGGGGAAGAGAGTATCGACCTGGGCCGAAATCGCGCGATTTACTTATTAATTTACTTCGCGAATTTATATCACTCGGGCAGTACGCTTCGAGTGCGTGAAGCGTAGAGACAAGAATCGAAACGCTCGACCGACACGTGCACGCATCTTTAAGTTTATCGTTTGAAGTCAAATTAACGAGGGGTGTAGTCACGAGCCCAAAGGGCTGAAGCGGCATCCAACGTCTGGAAGACAACAATTTTAAGGAAATCCCTCCACTTATTATCCCATTTCGTCCTTTAAAAAAGGCGCTGGAAGGGCGATCACTCGTGGCGGAGACGCGAGTGATTCGGGTAGTAGTAGAGACAAGAATCGAAGCGCGCACGAAGCTCGACCGACACGTGCACGCATCTTTAAGTTTATTGTTTGAAGTCAAATTAACCAGGGGAGTAATCACGATCCCAAAGGGCTGAAGCAGCATCCAACGTCTGGAAGACAACAATTTTAAAGGAATCCCTCCACTTATTATCCCCATTTCCTCCTTTAAAAAAGGCGCCGGAAGAACGATCACACGTGGCGGAGACGCCAGCCCCAACAGGTAAGTGATTAGACCAGCCCTGTTTTAAAACTGGAAAATTTTGATTTTCGTGAGACACGGTCCAAACACTCTCTTTAGCGTGAGGTTACATAGACCTCACACCCTCTTGAGAAAAGAACGAATCATCTTTCCCTACTCTCCATATTCAGAGTTGTTTTGAATTAATTTAGATGGAATTGCTTGTTAAGATTTGTGCTTATCACTACTATCTTATCACTTTAGTTCTGCAATTAATTTTTCTTGTAATAACAAAAATTAACTTAACTAATTAAAGCTCAGGTTGTTACCAATCCTCCATGCTTTGCGTGCACTCACGCAGAAATTAGTACTTATAACTGGTATACACAATCCGGTAAGCGAGCGTAATTGCCGATATCGCCTGCTCTTAACTCATTAAATCCGCGGCGGCTTAAATGGGAACGTTGCAAATCCGCTACCAGCCACACATATCATTTCTTTCATGCCCCATTTTATTAAACCGGAAAAGTGCGCTGGCGATTTATTGCGAGGCAAATATTGAGACTCGTCCAATTTTAATGCTAAATATACGTTTCTGGGTGCTAAATTATTCGCAACAATCGATAGCTTGCAAAACAGAATTCGGCACTCGCCAAATTGTCAAACATTTATTCTGGTTTACGGTCAAATTTAGGAAACTATGAATATGGAATTGAAAAAATTCAAAGAACAAATAGGATTATTTGTCTAATCTTGTTTGTACAGTCTATTTAGTCTCGTCTGTTGAGTCTTCTGTGTCTAGCCTTGTCTGTCTAGTCCTATCTATCTAATATAAACGTGTCTGTGTTGTCTGTCTAGTCTGTTATGTGTAGTCTAGACCAGTGGTGGCGAACCTATGGCACACGTGCCACAGCTTACACGTAGGAAAATTGTATTGGCACGCGAACTAGTTCTCTCGCGTGCCTTCTAAACTTCATTAACTGCTACTTTTCAAAATCTAATCTAATATTGTCTGCGTTGTCTGTCTAATCTGTTATGTGTAGTCTAGTTCAGTGGTGACGAACCTATGGCACGCGTGCCACAGCCGACACGTAGGAAAATTGTATTGGCACGCGAACTAGTTCTCTCGAGTGCCTTCTAAACTTCATTAACTGCTACTTTTCAAAATCCAATCTAATCTAAAATTGTCTGTGTTGTCTGTCTAGTCTGCCATGTGTAGTCTAGACCAGTGGTGGCGTAACTATGGCACGCGTGCCACAACTGACACGAAGGAAAATTGTATTGGCACGCGAACTAGTTCTCTCGAGTGCCTTCTAAACTTCATTAACTGCTACTTTTCAAAATCCAATCTAATCTAAAATTGTCTGTGTTGTCTGTCTAGTCTGCCATGTGTAGTCTAGACCAGTGGTGGCGTAACTATGGCACGCGTGCCACAACTGACACGAAGGAAAATTGTATTGGCACGCGAACTAGTTCTCTCGAGTGCCTTCTAAACTTCATTAACTTCTACTTTTCAAAACATAATCTTATCTAATATTGTCTGTGTTGTCTGTCTAATCTGCTATGTGTAGTCTAGACCAGCGTTTCTCAACCTTTTTTGGCCCACGGACCAGTAAAATTAAAAAAAAAGATTCGCGGACCAGTGATATTTTTTTAACAAAATTTTACTATGTATTAAAGAACTACTACACAAAGGTGAATTAAAGTCATTTAACACAAAATATCGCGAAATAACACGCAGCATGAGTAACTTTGATGAAATTTATGACAGTATGTGTGCCAAAATTAAAACCAAATGTAGCGATTTTCAGGAGAAAGATTCGGGTTGGTCACTAAGGGAGATTTCCCATTTAGAAATTAATATCAATAAATATAAACCAATACGTGGGTCGTCATTTATTGAACTGCCAAAAGAGATTAGGGATCGGAAAGCTTGTATCAATGTTCAGAATGTAGACGAATTTTGTTTTTTATGGAGCATTGTATCCGCATTACACCCCGCGAATGTGACTTCTGATCACCCGGCATCATATCCCTACTTTTCTTCAATTTTAAAATATGACAGATTAGAGTTTCCGCTTAGAATCAAAGACATTTCTAAATTTGAACAGATGAATAATATTAGTATTAACGTTTATAGCTTGGAGTTTAATTTTAAATCTAAACAACATGACGTAGTAGGACCAATTTACTATACTAATGCGACTAGGGAAAGACATGTAAATTTATTATATTTGGAAGAAGGGGTTAAAGGTCATTATGTTTATATTAAAAATATTTCACGACTTCTAAGAAGTCATATCTTGGAAGATTGTAGAAAAAAATATTTATGTGACGGCTGTTTAACCTTTTTTTCAAATGAATTCGCGTTTAATCAACATAAATTGAATGACTGCAGCAAAATTTACACTATTATGCCGACGGAAGACCTTGTAAAACATAAGAGAGGTGATATGATGCCGGGGAATATATTAAAATTTCGATAGAAAAATGCGTATACCCTTTGTTGTATACGCAGATTTTGAATCAATTTTAAAACCTGTTGATACATGCTCACCGAACCCTGACAATAGCTATACTAATCAGACACATATCCATGTACCATACAGTTTCGCCTATAATATAAAATGTTCATTCGATGACTCATTGAGTAAATTTTTCACTTATTCCGGGGAAGATTGCCCGAAATTGTTTTGTCAGAACCTCTATGCATATGTTAAGGAATTATACAGGGAACATTTAAGCGTTATACTTCCGATGATTAAATTAACTGCAGATGAGCAAAATTCCTACGATACGGCCACTTCTTGTCACATATGTAATTAATTATTACAAGTAACAGACAAAGTCGCCGATCACGATCATTTAACGGGTAAATTTCGGGGAGCCGCCCACTCAAATTGTAATTTGAATTATAAAATACCTAAAATGATCCCGGTATTTTTCCATAACATGTCGAATTATGATGTTCATTTATTTATTAAAGAATTTGGATCTGATGAGGAAAAAATTGATATCATCCCCCAAAATAAGGAAAAATATATATCCATCACCAAAAATCTACCTGTTGGTAGAACTACTACAAGTTAATTGCAACATTTTTATTATCATTTACTTACAATAATATTTAAATGTAAAGATATGTAATTATTTTTCTTTTTTTTTTCTTCAATGCCGTACTAATCATAAATTACATAGTATTAAAATTAGTTTAAGATATTTGTATTTCGTAATTTTATAAATTAAAATTTAGTTTTTATAAGTAAATTTTTTTCGCGGATAGAAAAAATTGTCTGCGGAACAGTAAAATTTCTCCGCGGACCACTGGTGGTCCGCCGGACCAGCGGTTGAGAATAGCTGGTCTAGACCAGTGGTGGCGAACCTATGGCACACGTGCCACAGCTAACACGTAGGAAAATTGTATTGGCACGCGAACTTCATTAACTTCTAGTTTTCCAAACGAAATTTTTTAAAAAACTTTTCACAATCTACTCTCGTGCAACATCAAAGTTGTAAAATATAAGACGTGTTATATAAAGCTAAATACGGTTACTGTTTTTCACAATCAGGAAAGTTAATTCATTGTAAAAGTTACCTGGCTGGTCAGCATTTCAAAATGTGAAATTTTTTAAAAAAATTACGGAAAAAGTTTCGCCACCCCTGGTATAGACTATTTAACACGTTTGGTCTGTCTCCTCTAAATAAATTAAAATAGTTTTAGGAAAATAAGATAAACGATGTAAAAGAATTTGAGAGGATCGGTTGCAGCAATTAACCGTTCGGCTGGGAGGTGGTGGCGACTGTTACAAAAACGTCTTGCGCTCAACCCACTTTAAAGTTTCAGAAAGTGCTGGTAGCTAATAAAGAAGAATTGGGACAAGTATAAGTTTTATCTACCTCGCTCGCCATATAACTTCCGGTTATATAAAAAACAAACAAGAATTATTTCGAGATAAAAATGATACAGCGAAGCGCATTTTTCTTTTGGAATAACTTTCTAATAGAAATAATTAATTCGCTGCATTTAATGGAATCAATTAGTTAATTATTTTATCTACGACCACTATTGTACAGATCGTGGACTTTGTAAATACATCGTAACACACACGTATGTAACAGTCCGCGATTAATGATAAGTTATGATTGATAACACACACGTGTGTTTAGTTTACGATTCGTTGATTGATTGAAAGCTGATATTACGTACAGTACGCGGACGAGCGTGGATGTGTAGATGGCGCCCTCGAAGTTACCTTGACTTTAGTTCAGCTTTTCGCCAACAGATGGCGCTTTAGTTCAACCTTCACCAACAGATGGCGCTTTAGTTCAGCTTTTTACTGACAGATGGTGCCTTAGTTCAGGTTTCCATCAACCCGAACAGATTTCCTATCATTAGTTCAGAACTAGACTGGTAGATGGGTACCGTTTTGTAGAAAATATCTTGTGCAATTAGTTGCCTAACACTATTTAGTGGATTAGAGACTACTAGGCTAAAACCAGAATAGATTAGCTAAGATCGGATGAGATCAGACTAGACCGAACTAGATGAGCTAAAATTGGACTACACTAGACGAGACTGAACTAAAATAGATAATTATTAGGACTTTCTTTGACACTAATCCCATCTGATTATATGTGTAAAAACAAATAGAATACCCGAACGAGTTCTGACTCATCACTAACTAGATATTACCTTTACTTTGTACCGACCTCGATGCGAACACGTAATACTAGAAAATAATTACGTAATATTGCGAAATAATACTTAAGAAACGCTTCCTGTTTAATTTATCGCTATACATTCCGATGTTCGGACGTTTTGTTTTAAATAATTATTAGTTAGTTCTTAACTAGAGACTAGGACTAGATTCGAGCAGATAAGGCCGGACCAGACTAGATTAATACCAGACTAGACCGGATAGATCAGAACTAGATTAGCTAAAACCAGACTAGCTAAGACTGGATAAGATCAGAATAAACCGAACTAGATGAGCTAAAACCGGACTAGACTAGACGAGACTGAACTATAATCGATAGAATAAAATTACGTTCAGCGCCCCCCGTGCCACAATTCAAACTAACGGAAATTTATATTGCGTATATTAGGTTGCCTATATCTATACGCACGAAACAAGCCCAAAACAAAACCGACAATTTTTTTCATTCATTTTCATTTTCGACACCAAATTGTAAGTATAAGTTCACAAATTTCGCAACGCAAGCAGTTAGGTTGGGTTGGGTTAGGTTTTTCAGGTTTTTTAGACTAACAAGCAGTTAGTCTGTAGATATACGTGGTCTGTTAGAAAAGTATCCGACCTTTAGCCGGTAAAAGAAACTGGCATACCTGGAGCGTTGGAAACCTAATCACCTTCAAAGTAGTCTCCTTGGGACTCCATACACTTCTCCCTGCGGTGCCGCCATTGTTGGAAGCATTCCGAAAAAGCCTCTTTCGGAATCGACTTTAGATCGGCTGTCGTTGCAGCCATTTTGCGTTTCTGGCAACGGCCTCTTGACTTTGGGGAATAGCCAGAAGTCACAGGGGGGCATATCAGGAGAGTAGCGATCGGATTTGCCGACGCAACTACTAGCAAATACCATATTCCGACGTCATCAGCACGACATCGGCATTGCCGACGGGTCGATTTGTGCGATCCGTACGATGCGGAACAGTGGACGCACTTGAATTACTTTCTATAGAAAGAATACTGAGATGCGTCCGATATGTACGATGCGGAACTGTGGACGCCTACCTTAAAGGAACTTCGTTGCAAAATCACAAGAAAAACACTAGAAACTCTTTCGACAATTCCCATTTCCGAAACTATTCAGCAATGCTTGTTAATTAACCAATTAACAATAAACCTAAACCCCATTAACGATTGATTATAGCAATTACATTATGGCACAGACGAAGATTGTGTTAAGTTATTGCTAACTAGGTTAGCGTTATTATTATTGTATATAAGTTTTGACTGCAGATATATACTTTTGCAGATGCGAAATATAGTGTATAGAGATAAGCGAAATAGATTTGATTCGAGTGAGAGGAAACTTGCGTTCCATTAAAACTTGCGGAAAGCTTCATATTTCAGAAAGTTTCTACTAAATTTGTCATTTAAATTTAAATATATTTCATGGTTTATTTTTCTCCCATTCTACATCTCATCAAACTTGTTGCCGAATTTGCGCCGCTGAATATTTATAGGCGAATATATTTATTTGCTCGGCTCCGCTTGCAAATCAAACGTAAGTAATCCGTCTAGACTAACTAATTTTCCTCATAAATTTTGTGATACCTTGACAAGACAATTAACATGTTAATATTTGCTGTATAAATTATTTCAATTCAGCTCCAAATAGACTAGATATAACGTAATCTGAAGAGGAAAGTAAATATTAAATAGAAATTGATAGAAATTAAATGAAATACTTCTTAATGTTTACATACCTTATTATTTAGTACTTATTTGGGTTAAACTAGAATAAGAGTGCTCATAGATATAGGCAACCCAATGTACGCAATGTCAATTTTCGTTAGTTTTGAATTGTGGCACGGAGGGCGCTGAACGTATGAGCACGTGGTAGCAGCTCTCAACCAATCAACGAATCGTAAACCAAACGCACGTGTGTCTTATCAATCATAACTTATCATTAAAGGCTGATTGTTACATACGTGTGTGTTATCATGCATTTATTTAGTTCACGAATAATAGGTTAGGTTAGATTAGGTTAGTAACACGTAGTAGCAGCTCGCAACCAATCAACGAATCGTAAACCAAAAGCACGTGTGTGTTATCAATCATAACATGTCATTAATGGCTGATTGTTACATACTTGTTTGTTATGATGTATTTATATAGTCCACATACTGTACAATAATAGGTTAGGTTAGATTAGGTTACGTTGGTAGCACGTAGTAGCAGTTCTCAACCAATCAACGAATCGTTAACCAAACGCACGTGTATGTTATCAATCATAACTTATAATTAATCGCGGATTGTTACATACATGTTTGTTATGATGTATTTACATAGTCCACGAACTGTACAATAATAGGTTAGGTTATGTTAGTAGCACGTAGTAACAGCTTCTTATATTTTGTGTGAAAATAAATAAAAATTGTCAAAAAGTTTAGTCAGAAATTGACAGTTTAGTCAGAAAATGACAGGAACTGTTACAAAGTTTAGTCAGAAATTCTGTCTTCTTACATTTTATGTAAAAATAATTCAAAATTGTCATAAAATTTTGTCTAAAAATTAAATAAAAAGAATAAAGAATAAAATAATAAAAAATAAAATAATAAAAAATATAATAATAAAAAAAAGAATAAAAAGTCTTCTTGCATTTAATGTGAGAGTAATTCAAAATTGTCAAAAAAAAAATTGTTAGAATTTGACGGTTTTGTCAGAAAATGACAGAAATTGTCACAAAGTTTAGTCTAAAATTATATCTGCTTATATTATGTGTGAAAATAACTCAAAATTGTCAAAAAGTTTAGTCAGAACGTGAGTACGTAATTGCCTTACAACTCGAGTTATGCACTATACTTAATCTACGACTACACTAATTTGTTTCTGTTTAATACATCAACTTCTGACATTTTGTGTGAAAATCGGCTGAAATTGTAAAAAAAATTGTCAGAAACGGAGAATTTGATCAGCAATTGACAGTTTTTCTCTGAATTTGACGGAGGTTTGTCCGAAAATGACGGAAACTGTCACAAATTTTAGTCAAAAATTCTGTCTGGTTACATAATTTGTGAAAATAATTCAAAATTGTCAAAAAGTTTAGTCAGAACGCAAGTACGTAATTGCCTTACAACTCGAGTTATGCACTATACTTAATCTACGACTACATTAATTTGTTTCTGTTTAATACATCAACTTCTGACATTTCGTGTGAAAATCATCTAAAATTGTAAAAAAAAAATGTTAGAAACAGAGAAATTGATCAGCAATTGACAGTTTTTCTCTGAATTTGACGGTGATTTGTCCGAAAATGCCGGAAACTCTCACAAATTTTAGTCAAAAATTCTGTCTGCTTACAATATGTGTGAAAATAATTCAAAATTGTCAAAAAGTTTAGTCAGAAATTGATAGTTTTGTCAGAAAATGACAGAAATTGCTACAAAGTTTAGTCAGAAATTCTGTTTTCTTGCATTTTATGTGAAAATAATTCAAAATTATCACAAATTTTTGTCTGAAAATGACAGAAATTGTTACAGTTTAGTTATAAATTCTGTCTTCTTACATTTTATGGGAAAATAATTCAAAATTGTCAAAAAGTTTTGTCTAAAAATGACAGAAATTCTTACAAAGTTTAGTCAGAAATTCTGTCTTCTTGCATTTCATGTGAAAGTAATTCAAAATTGTCAAATTTTTTTGTTAGAATTTGACGGCTTTGTCAGAAAATGACAGAAATTGTTGCAAAGTTTAGTCAGAAATTTCGTCTTCTTACATTTTTTGTGAAAATAATTCAAAATTGTCAAAAATTTTAGTCAGAAATTGACAGTTTTGTCAGAAAATGTTACAACGTTTAGTCAGAAATTCTGTCATCTTATATTTTGTGTGAAAATAATTCAAAATTGTGAATTAGGTTTTGACAGAAATTGACAGTCTTGTCAGAAAATGACAGATATTTTTACAGTTCAGTTCAGAAATTATGATAAACATGTTTGATATAACATTTCTTATTAGGTACAGTATTTAACATTATAATAAACAAACAGTTGTATTTTCATATATAACTGTTACTCGACATTATTTAACTTGATAGAAATGAAAAGAAATACATTCTTAATTGTTACATACTCTTTATTTGGTACTTAATTGGGTTAAACTGGAATAAGAGTGCTCATAGATATAGGCAACCCAATGTACGCAATGTCAATTTCAGTTAGTTTGAATTGTGGCACGGGGGGCGCTGAACGTATGAGCACGTGGTAGCAGCTCTCAACCAATCAACGAATCGTAAACCAAACGCACGTGTGTGTTATCAATCATAACTTATCATTAATCGCGGATTGATACATACATGTTTGATATGATGTATTTACATAATCCACAAATTGTACAATAATAGGTTAGGTTAGGTTAAGTTAGTAGCACGTAGTAGCAGCTATCAACCAATCAAAGAATCGTAAACCAAACGCACGTGTGTGTTATCAATCATAACTTATCATTAATCGCGAATTGTTACATACGTGTTTGTTATGATGTATTTACATAGTCCACAAACTGTACAATAATAGGATAGGTTAATTTAGGTTAGGTTAGTACCACGTAGTAGCAGCTCTCAACCAATCAACGAATTGTAAACCAAACGCACGTGTGTGTTATCAATCATAACTTATCATTAATGGCTGATTGTTACATACGTGTTTGTTATGATTACATAGTATTACATAGTATTTACATAGTCCACGAATTGTACAATAATAGGTTAGGTTAGGTTAAATTAGGTTAGTAGCACGTGAATCCCAGCAGCCAAAGACAGCGGTGCAACTCCCTGAGCACCCCAATAATTTATCCTCAAAAGAAAAGGAAGTTTTGACACCTCTGCTGTAACTGTAGAAGTAGACCCTATAGAAAAGAAGGAGTGCGCAACTGCCTTCAGAATCATAGAGGCAATACAAATGATGACACTACACACAGAACAGCTCGGCAAGCTCATCGAAGAAAACCCTAACACGAAGAGGGAGATCAAGCACCTTATAGACAAAATGAAAAGACAAACCGACTAGATCAACAGAGAGTCTGCACAGGAATGGTTTGCAGCTCGCAGGTGGGTAAAAATCGAAACTCCAACCTACGACGTAGACGTTCAAGTGGACATCGACCAGCTGGAGCGGCCACGGACTTGCTGCGCGAGCACCCTGACTATAGAAACCAAGAAGCAAGCCTCTCATTCGCCATGGACGGTGCCTGGAGACACTAGAAAATGTTGATACGCTGGTAAAATGGCAACACGTAGCGGAGAAGGAATAGAGGGTGTAGCTTTACACCAACACAGAGATGATTGTGGGGAACCCATTCAACAGGGAAGACGGATCGGTGAGGACCATAATCGTTGAACCAAACGATACAAGCATGGAGAAGAGTATTCGAAAACTCTATAGGGAAAAATACCCCGAATTAAAACAAATGAATGAGGGCTTCGAAATTTTAGAACAAACGTCTAAAATCAGATCGAAAGACCCAGACGATGTGATTCATACGAAAATCATAAAAATGAGATATGACGGGACTGAAGAGGACTTATGGGGTAAACTTCAAAATAAATTAAAAGAGGAAACAGAAGATGGCAATGAAGTTGCAATTCACCACCTCACCAGCATGACCATACAGAGAATCAAAAAGATGACGGAAGCAATAAAAAGTATACATATACACAACAAGCGCCTACTTACGACCAGCAAACAATCTTCAGAAAAAACCCAAGGGAAGAAACACGTACGGCCTAGTTGTGGAAAATCGGGACCTGAATAAGACATACATAGAGACTCTAAGTTCAGTCAAGTCACTGGTCCGCAACACTCCGGTGATCAACTCCATCCGTAGCCTGAGGAGTACAAAGGACGGTAAGTTATTGATAACTATCGACAAGGACGAAGGAGCACTCAATCAATTGGAAGGCATCCTCAATAAACCATCAAACACGCTAATGGAAACCATTCACATACGTGGAATGGATGCGGATACGACGAGGGAGGAGGTTCTAGCGACCATAGCTAAATACATAAAATGGGATGGAAACAAGTGCAAACTCTCGCCACTAAGACCCAACTCGTTTAACACTCTTGCCGCAACCCTAACTGTAGGAAATGAAGATGCCGAAAAACTTACTCAGAAAGGCCATCTGGTAGTAGGAATGGTCAGATGTCAAATTGAAAAACGGCTCAAGATTATCAAATGTTACAAATGCTGGTCATATGACCATAATGCAGTAGATTGCGATGGTCCGGACAGAACAAAGCTCTGCTTCAAATGCGGTAAAGAGGACCATACGTCCAAAGACTGCACAAACGAGGAAGCATGTCCCCTGTAATAAGACGGGACACATACGGTAAATATATTTACTTTGAACTCGAAGATATCACTAACGAGAACATGACAGAATCAGCCAAACAGAGGTGGCCGCTAGAGAAACTCTGCACGAAGAGATTCCTCCAAAAGCTTGAAAACTTGACGAACGGACCAGAAGCTGACTCACCGGAAGCATTCATTAAAGAAATCCAAACAGCTGGGAAGATAGCATCGCCGAAGCTGACGATAGGGAACAAAAAGCCGGCGTACTGGTGGACGGAAAACATTGCCACACTACGCAGACAATGCCTAAAAGCTAGAAGAAGCTTGACGAGAGCCCACGGAAAGCCCAGAAGAAACCAGCAAAAAAGCTTCTCAAACGCGCCATCTTGAAGGAAAAAGACGCGCAATGGTCCCGACTCTGCAACGAAGTGGATGATGATATATGGGGGGATAGGTATCGCATCGCAATGAAGCGTATGAGAGTATTTCGGAAACCACTACCACCCGAAATAAGACAAAAGGTTGTCGAAAAGCTATTTCCCCAATGTGACGAAGGAGACCGGTATCCCACGGAGAATGTTCCAGCTGAACCATTCACGGAGAATGAGCTACAGGAAGCCCTTAAAAGAATGAAATCTAAAATCTGATTCCCTCAGAGGTAATCCAATTGGTAGCAGCGGAAAAAAACAAGCTACGTCCTCGATGTTATGAACAACCTGCTGGCCAAAGGAACATTCCCAAGTATCTGGATGACAGCAAGACTGGTATTAATTGAAAAACAGAAAAGGGAAGAAAACGCTGAAAAAAACTATCGGCCGATCTGTCTCCTGGACAGTGCGGGCAAGTTGCTAGAGAGACTCATTTACAAAAGGCTAACGACAGAGCTAGCAGATAAGAAAGACCTATCCAACACGTAGTACGGGTTCAGAGAGGGGCGCTCAACTATACAAGCCATAAAGAGAGTGAGAGAGAGAGAAAGAAGAGAAAACAAGAAAGCTGTGTGTCCTCGCCACGATAGACATAAAGAACGCGTTCAACTCTGCCAACTGGAACCTGATCAAGAAGGAACTGTCGGACAGAGATATTTCGACCTACCTTCGACGAATGGTAGGAAGCTACCTGTCCGACAGAAAGCTCGAGATGGAAGACGGCTCAATGATCCCGATGACATGTGGTGTGCCACAAGGCTCGGTCCTGGGAACGTGCCATTACTGTGGAACGTGCTATACCACGGCATACTCAGTATAGACATGCCTAAAGGAGTCGAAACAATTGCTTTTGCTGACGACCTGGCAGTAGTAACCACAGCCAAAACGGGAGAGGAATAAGACGAACTCCACAGAATATCCGAATGGGTAGAAAGGAACAAACTCCAGCTCGCCGCAGAAAAGACGGAAATAGTGATGCTCTCTGGTAGGAAAAGGCACGGAGAGATAGAGTTCCAGGTGGAAGGCACACTAATAGTCCCAAAAAATCATATTAAGTATCTGGGAGTTGTAATAGACAAAAACCTTACGTTCGGTCATCACATCACGTATGTAGCTGCCAAAGCCCAGAGAGCGGCGCTGTCTCCATCTAGATTAATGCCCCGTGAAAATGCGGCAACTGAAAAAAAAGAAGGCTGCTTGCCACGGTAGCAGAATCCATTATACTGTATGCTGCCTCCATATGGGTGAGGGCATGTACGTACAAAACATATACAGTGAAACTCCTTCGGGTACAAAGAACTCTCGCCATAAGAATCTGCAGAAGCTACAGAACGGCTGCGACGGAAACGCTGCTTGTATTAGCAAGCATGATTCCTTTGGAACTCCTTATTAAAGAGAGAGGAGAGACGCACGGTACAGACTGCGAAAGCCAGAGAAGATAGTATGGATAAGTGGCAGGAAAGATGGGAGAAGGTCAATACAAGCGCCTGCACGCACAGGCTAATCCCTAAAATCAAGGACTGGTACGAAAGAGAGCATGGCGAGATAACATTCCACCTAGCGCAAATGCTTACGGGCCACGGCTGCTTCGAGTCCTAAAAAGCGAGAATAGGCAAGAGCATATCAACCGAGTGCTTGTACTGCAAGGCAGATGAGGATAATGCTGAACACACGTTCTTCAAATGCCCAAAGTGGGACGAAACCAGACAAATAGCTGGAGAGCGCATAGGACAAAAAGTAACTGTGGAGAACGTGATAGTAGAGACGCTACAAAGCGAAAGAAAATTGAAATGTATAGAAAAAATGGCGGACAGCATCCTGTGGGAAAAGGAGAAGGACGAAGGAACGAACGAGTTAAAGAAAAGGAACAAGAGCGTGTCCTCTGAGATACAAAGTCAACCCACTTCCATGATGTAATACTGAAAGGTGATCCCGTGGAATGTGAGTGCACAAAATGAAAGGGTTGGGTTTTTAGTGAATAGGACCGGTGCTACCATCATGCCGGGTGAGTACCACACTCCTTGCAGCTCCCGTTGTGAGGGTCGTACGTAAAAGTATTTCCCCCCCTTTTCCAAAAAAAAAGGTTGGTAGCACTTAGTAGCAGTTCTCAACCAATCAACGAATCGTAAACCAAACGCACGTGTATGTTATCAATCATAAGTTATCATTAATCGCGAATTGATACATACGTGTCTGTTATGATGTATTTACATAGTCCACGAACTGTACAATAATAGGAATTTACAATAGTGGTTGTAGATAAAGATAATAAATTAACGTACAAATATATCATAATATACTAGATAGACAAGATTAGTCAGACAAGACACGACTAGATTAGGTTTATTTGTATAATAGGAGAGCTTAAATAAGCTTAAAATCAACAAGTGCAGTGTGTCCGTTTGACCGTGGAAAGACTTGATAATGTATCTTTTGTCGACCGGCTTAACTTATATTATCAAGGGATAGATACGCTATCAATTTTATAGAGAGGAAAAATTGATTATAGGACTCCCGTAAGTCGTTCGATGCCGGCTCAAGTTTATTTAGAAAGAATTGTCTCGCCTTATTTAGCCTTGTTTATTCAAGAGTTGCCTGGGCGTGTCAGATATCGTCTGCTCCACTCCGATTTTGTTTAGTTGTGCCGATGGATTATAACGATTGATACATTCTCCGCTGTAAATTTATCGAGTTATGCAGAATTTATATTGCAATGAGTTGAAAGAAAATTATCAGAACAGCATTTGCATTTTTCGGGCGTGGAAGACAAAATTGAAATTGACTGGCCCATAAGAATTCGCAGGGCCTCGTGACCGCACAAAGTTATAAAAGTAAGTGGCAATATTGGCCATAACCTTCGAGCCGATTGATTATAACGATTGATACAATCTCTCTTGTAAATTTATCGAGTTATGCAGAGTTTATGTTGCAATGAGTTGAAAGAAATTTGTCGGAACAGCATTTGTATTTTTCGGGAAAATCGAAATTGACTGGCCCATAAGAATTCGCAGGGCCTCGTGACCGCACAAAGTTATAAAAGTAAGCGGCAATATTGGCCATATCCTACGAGCCGATTGATTATAACGATTGATACAATCTCTCCTGTAAATTTATCGAGTTATGCAGAGTTTATGTTGCAATGAGTTGAAAGAACTTTGTCGGAACAGCATTTGTATTTTTCGGGAAAATCGAAATTGACTGGCCCATAAGAATTCGCAGGGCCTCGTGACCGCACAAAGTTATAAAAGTAAGCGGCAATATTGGCCAGATCCCCCGAGACCGTGATAAATGAACCGTGTCTGCGATCTCACCTGTCGCTCCCGCGCTGCCGTTTCAATTCTCTCCACCCATAAAAAGTCACTTCGTGTGATTGCCTTCACGTGTCGTGTACACCATCCACATTAAAACCGGACGGCGAATATCAAATTTCATATTTTTGCTTCACCTCATATCTTAGTTGACTCCATTAAATATTAAGTTTCATTTATTACCACGTTGAATGCGAAGATAATTTCACGTGAATTACGTGTTTCGAAACCCCCCGAGACCACACAAAACTTAGTGCCGGTCACCGGTGACCTCCATTGCATTCAAAGCGTTAAACTACAAGAATGACGCAAATTAAGAGAATTAAAATAATTTTAACCCTTTGACATACGAATAAAATTCGCATTGACTTGTCCATATACATGTGATCTTATCACATATACAAGTGATCTTATCACATATACATGACATCTTAGAGACGTAATTGTATGTTAAGTTATTTAATCTTATCACATATACATGACGTCTTAGAGACGTCATTGTATGTTAAGAGGTTGTTTGGACCGTGTCTCACGAAAATCAAAACTTTCAATCAAAATACAGGGCTGGTCGAATCACTTACTTGTTAGGGCTGCTCGCGTTTCCGCCACGTGTGGATCGTCCTTCCGGCGCCTATTTCAAGGGAGGAAATGAGGATAATGGGTGGAGAGATTCCCTTAAAATTGTTATCTTCCAGACGTTGGATGCCGCTTCAGCCCTTTGGGCTCGTGATCACACCCCTGGTCAATTTGACTTGAAACTGAATAACGCGTGCACGTGCCGGCTGAACTTGGCTAAACGCTTCGATCTCCTTCTACACGCTTCGCATCTTCAAAGCGTATAAAGCGACTAATATAAATTCGCGAAAAAATAATTGATAAATCGCGCGATACACCTTTCCCCTTCTATTGATCGGTGCCGAAATCGATTCAAATGTTGGAATTAAAATATAGATTTATTAAAATTGGCGCGAACAGGGGTTAACAGTAGAAGAAGTTTAACAATATTAAAAGAAACCAAACAAACGCACACAGAAGGCTAGACAAGACTAAACAATAATGTAGACATTGTGTATTACACTAAACTTTAATACGTATTTTATAAAATTTATATAATAATCTTGATTTATATTTGATTCATAATTTAGAGAATATTGAAAAAATAAGGGCAAACAAGTGTTAAATATGCAAAGATAATGACACGGGGGCGAGTACGTTCGAGCGGAAGTGTGGAAGATAATACGCGGGGCGGAGCGGGCGCTGGAAACGGGGTCACAGGACAGGGAAGTAACAAGTAATGCGTTATGGTAGGCGAAGCTTTCTGAAAAGGCTTTGGAAAGCGAGAACACTACAACAGGGAAAGCGACTTGTAGACGTAGAAAACCATTTCAAAATGCGAAAATAACATTATGCAAAAGCTGCACAAATGAGGAGACTAAACTATATATGGCATCACGTATAACTAGAACTTACCACAATCTGACTAAGAATCATGAACTAGACAGTAATTCGATTTGCTATAACCCCTTCACATACAATGACGTTTCTAAGACGTATATGTCATAAGATCACATGTATATGGACACATCGACAAATTACGTATAACTAGAACTTACCTCAAAATGACAAAGAATTATGAACTAGACACTAATTCGATTTGCTTTAATCCCTTCACATACAATGGCGTTTCTAATATTTATATGTCATAAGATCACATGTATATGGACACGTCAACACGCATTTTATTGGTATGTCAAGGGGTCTGATTTTGTCTAGTTTTTTCACGGTCTGACTAAGAATAACCAAACAGACACTAAAGGCCGATTCTCATATACGCGACACTGAGTTACGCGACGTCACGCGACATCGCCTCTCAAATAAAGATTACATTGTTTTAAATGGGCACGTTCTCACTACGGCTCCGCGACAGCTACGCGACGTGCCCATTTAAAACAATGTAATCATTATTTGACAGGCGCTGTCGCACGACGTCGCGTAGCTGAGTGTCGCGCATATAGGAATCGACCTTAATTCTGTTTGTTTTGACAATTCTGGTTTTGTCTAATTAAAACAATCTAATTAATCGTTATTTGACAGACGATGTCGCACGACGTCGCGTAGCTGTGTCGCGCATATGGGAATCGACCTTTAATAATGCGTTAACGGTTTTGTTAACAGAGTGTCATCAATGCGGTGTTTTGCATTATCGTGCTATTACGTAATACCGAGATTTAAGGCCGATTCTCATATACGCTACACTCAGCTACGCGAAGTCGTGCGACATCGCCTGTCAAATAAAGATTACATTAAAAATTTTAAATGGGCACGTTCTCACTATGGCTACGCTACAGCTACGCGACGTGCCCATTTAAAACAATGTAATCATTATTGGATAGGCGATGTCGCATGACGTCGCGTAGCTGAGTGTAGCGTATATGAGAATCTACCTTTAGTAATGCGTTAACAGTGTCGTCAATGCGGTGTTTTGCATTATCGTGCTAATACGTAATACCGCGATTTAAGGCCGATTCTCATATACGCGACACACAGCTACGCGACATCGCCTGTCAAATAATGCTTACATTGTTTTAAATGGGCACGTTTTCACTATGGCTACGCTATAGCTACGCGACGTGCCCATTTAAAACAATGTAATCATTATTTGACTGGCGATATCGCACGACGTCGCGTAGCTGAGTGTCGCGCATATGAGAATCGACCGTTAGTAATGCGTTAACAAAGTGTCGTCAATGCGATGTTTGGCACTATCGTGTTAATACTTAATTCCGCGATTTATGGCCGATTCTCATGTACGCGACGTCACGCGACATCGCCTGTCACATGCATATGAACACGCGTCAACGCGCATTTTATTCGTATTTCAAGGGGTTAACTTGTCTGATTTCGTCTAGTTTTTCCACGATCTGACTAAGAATAACCAAACAGACACTAATGGTCGATTCTCATATACGCGACACTGAGCTACGCAACGTCACGCGACATCGCCTGGCATATAAAGATTACATTGTTTTAAATGGGCACGTTCTCACTATGGCTACGCGACGTGCCCATTTAAAACAATGTAATCATTATTTGACAGGCGATGTCGAACGACGTCGCGTAGCTGAGTGTCGCGCATATGGGAATCGACCTTTAGTAGTACGTTAACAAAGTGTGGTCAATGCGGTGCTTGGCATTATCGTGCTAATACGTAATTCCGCGATTTAAGGCCGATTCTTATATACGCGACACTCAGCTACGCGACGTCACGCGACATCGCCTGTCAAATAAAGAATAGATTGTTTTAAATGGGAACCTTCTCACTATAGCTACGCGACGTGCCCATTTAAAACAATGTAATCATTATTTGACAGACGATGTCGCAAGACGTCGCGTAGCTGAGTGTCGCGCATATGGGAGTCGACCTTTAGTAATGCTATAACAAAGTGTCACCAATGCGGTGTTTTGCATTATCGTGCTAATACGTAATACCGCGATTTAAGACCGATTCTCATACACGCGACACTCAGCTACGCGACGTCGTGCGACATCGCCTGTCAAATAATGATTACATTGTTTTAAATGGGCACGTTCTCACTATGGCTGCGCGACAGTTACGCGTCATGCCCATTTAAAAAAATGTAATCATTATTTGACAGGCGATGTCGCACGACGTCGCGCAGCTGAGTGTCGCACATATGGGAATCGACCTTTAGTAATGCGTTAACAAAGTGTCGTCAATGCGGTGTTTGGCATTATCGTGATAATACGTAATTCCGCGATTTAAGGCCGATTCTCATATACGCGACATTCAGCTACGCGACGTCACGTGACATCGCCTGTCAAATAAAAATTACATTGTTTTAAATGGGCACGTTCTCACTATAGCTACGCGACGTGCCCATTTAAAACAATGTAATGATTATTTGACAGGCGATGTCGCACGACGTCGCGTAGCTGAGTGTCGCGCATATACATTACGTGTAACTAGAACTTACCACAATCTGACTAAGAATCATGAACTAGACAGTAATTCGATTTGCTTTAACCCCTTCACATACAATTACGTTTCTAAGATGTATATGTGATAAGATCACATGTATATGGGCACGTGAACGCGCATTTCGTATGTCAAGGGGTCTGATTTTGTCTTGTTTTTTCACGATCTGACTAAGAATAACCAAACAGACACTAAAGGTCGATTCTTATATAGACGACAGTGAGCTACGCGACGTCACGCGACATCGCCTGTCAAATTAAAGATTGCATTGTTTTAAATGGGCACGTTCTCACTATGGCTACGCGACAGCTACGCGAAGTGCCCATTTAAAACAATGTAATCATAATTGGACTGGCGATGTCGCACGACGTCGCGTAGCTTGTTAATGCGTTAACAATGCGTTTGTAGTTTGTTAATGCGTTAACAAAATGTCGTCAATGCGGTGTTTTGCATTATCGTGCTGATATGCAATACCGCGATTTAAGGCCGATTCTCATATACACGACACTCAGCTACGCGACATCGCCGGTCAAATAAAAATTGCATTGTTTTAAATGAGCATGTTTTCACTATGATTACGCGACAGCTACGCGACGTGCCCATTTAAAACAATGTAATCATTATTTGACAGGCTATGTCGCACGACTTCGCGTAGCTGAGTGTCGCGCATATGGGAATTGACCTTTAGTAATGCGTTAACAAAGTGTCGTCAATGCGGTGTTTTGCATTATCGTGCTAATAAGTAATACCGCGATTTACAGGCAATTCTCACATACGCGACACTCAGCTACGCGACGTCACGCGACATCGCCTGTCAAATAAAGATTACATTGCTTTAAATGGGCACGTTCTCACTATTTCTACGCGACGTGCCCATTTAAAACAATGTAATCATTATTTGACAGGCGATGTCGCATAGCTGACTGTCGCGCATATGGAAATCGACCTTTAGTAATGCGTTAACAAAGCGTCGTCAATGCGGTGTTTTGCATTATCGTGCAAATACGTAATACCGCGATTTCAGGCCGATTCTCATATACGCGACACTCAGCTACGCGACGTCACGCGACATCGCCTGTCAAATAAAGATTACATTGTTTTAAATGGGCTTGTTCTCACTATGGCTACGCGACAGCTACGCGACGTGCCCATTTAAAACAATGTAATTATTATTTGACAGGCTATGTCGCACGACGTCGTGTAGCTGAGTGTCACGTATATGAGAATCGGCATTAAATCGCGGAATTACGTATTAGCACGATAATGCAAAACACCGCATTGACGACACTTTGTTAACGTATTACTAAAGGTCAAATCCCATATGCGCGACACTCAGCTGCGTGACGTCGTGCGACATCGCCTGTCAAATAAAGATTACATTGTTTTAAATGTGCACGTTCTCCCTATGGCTATGCGACAGCTACGCGACGTGCCCATTTAAAACATTATTTGACAGGCGACGTCGCGTAGCTGAGTGTCGCGCATATGGGAATCGACCGTTAGTAATGCGTTAACAAAGTGTCGTCAATGCGGTGTTTTGCATTATCGTGCTAAAACGTAATACCGCGATTTAAGGCCGATTCTCATATACGCGACACTCAGCTACGCGACGTATCGCGACATCATCAGTCAAATAAAGATTACATTGTTTTAAATGGGCACGTTCTCACTATGGCTACGCGACGTGCACATTTAAAACAATGTAATCATTATTTGACAGGCAATGTCGCACGACGTCGCGTAGCTGAGTGTCGCGCATCTGGAAATCGACCTTAATTCTGTATTGTGACTTTTCTGGTTTTGTCTAGTTTTGTTTGATCTTATCTGGCATTGTCTGATCTTGTCCGATTTATAGTTTGCTTAACCCCTTGACATACAAATAAACTGCGCGTTGACGTGTCCATATACATGCGATCTTATCACAAATTACTTGACGTCTCAGAGACGTCATTGTATGTCAAGGGGTTAATACAATAATAACTGAATGTTATATAATCAGTATGGAAAGTGTTGAGAATAAATTAGTTCGTGCGATAACGTAGTTTGGATTTAATAAAGCGGGGGAGTCGCGAGTGTTAACTTCAACTTTGGATGTAACCAAGTTATGGCATGGGGAGTGTAAGTGGTAGTCCGAAAGTGACCCGGACCGCAACCGCCACTTCTGCGCCGCCACATCATAACGGGCGAAAATTGTGCACAACTTGATATATTCGCAGCGGAGATTGAATCGAATTTAATTAACATTCTCAAAGCTACAATATTTATAATCAATTTGTCTATTATAGCACAGCATCTAAAATAAATACAATAGAGTAATAGTATATTACGTAACAAGAGTTGTAAGGAGCATATTACGCCACTGTTACGCAAGACGCGCGTAGTGGGGAGTGCGTAATTCCGAGAGTACGTAATTGCCTTACAACTCGAGTTATGTACTATACTTAATTACAATTCAATACAATTTGTTCCTGTTATTATTTATTATTGCCTTACAAGTCGAGTTATGTACTATACTTAATTACAAGACAATACAATTTGTTCCTGTTATTTTTTGTTATTGCTTTACAACTCGAGTTATGTACTATATTTTATTACAATACAATACTATTTGTTCCTGTTATTATTTGTTATTGCCTTACAACTCTAGTTATGTACTATACTTAATCACAATACAAAGCAATTTGTTCGTGTTATTTTTTGTTATTGCCTTACAACTCGAGTTATGTACTATATTTAATTACAATACAATACTATTTGCTCCTGTTATTATTTGTTATTGTCTTACAACTCGAGTTATACACTATACTTAATTACAATACAATACAATTTGTTCCTGTTATTATTTATTATTGCCTTACAAGTCGAGTTATGTACTATACTTAATTACAAGACAATACAATTTGTTCCTGTTATTATTTGTTATTGCCTTACAACTCGAGTTATCTACTATACTTAATTACAATACAATACAATTTGTTCCTGTTATTATTTGTTATTGTCTTACAACTCGAGTTATGTACAATTCTTAATTAGAATACAATTTCTTCCTGCTATTATTTGTTATTGCCTTACAACTCGAGTTTTGTACTATACTTAATCACAATACAAAGCAATTTGTTCCTGTTATTATTTGTTATTGCCTTACAACTAGAGTTATGTACTATACTTAATCACAATACAAAGCAATTTGTTCCTGTTATTATTTGTTATTGTCTTACAACTCGAGTTATCTACTATACTTAATTACAATACAATACAATTTGTTCCTGTTATTATTTGTTATTGTCTTACAACTCGAGTTATGTACAATTCTTAATTAGAATACAATTTCTTCCTGCTATTATTTGTTATTGTCTTACAACTCGAGTTATGTACAATTCTTAATTAGAATACAATTTCTTCCTGCTATTATTTGTTATTGCCTTACAACACGAGTTTTGTACTATACTTAATTACAATACAAAGCAATTTCTTCCTGTTATTATTTGTTATTGCCTTACAACTCGAGTTATGTACTATACTTAATCACAATACAAAGCAATTTGTTCCTGTTATTATTTGTTATTGCCTTACAACTCGAGTTATGTACTATACTTAATTACAATACAATACAAAAATAAAGAAACCATTTTCACATTATTTATACCATACCTTATTATTTAGTACTTGTAGTTTTGGTTAGATTTAAACATGAAAAAACGAAATGAATGACAGCTTCGATGCAAATGATGTGACGTTTTATGATTGTTTGAAAATCACGGATTTATATTTAACAATCGTATCAACGCAACGTGCAGCTCTCAACCAATCAACGAATCGTAAACCAAACGCACGATAGTGTGTTATCAATCATAACATATCATTTATCGTGGATTGATACATACATGTTTGTTATGATGCATTTACATAGTAAACTGTACAATAATATAAAAATATAAACAAAATATAAATGTTGATTTGTTTGTAAATTTTCAAAAATCTCTGTTTATTTAACCCCTTGACAAACGAATAAAATGCGCGTTGACGTGTCGATATACATGTGATCTTATCACAAATAACGTCATGTTACATGACGTCTCAAAGACGTCATTATATGTCAAGGGGTAAATGAGAATGTTAGTGAGAAAAATAATGAATATTTGTTTGTAGTTACATGTGACTTGGCAAAGGAATCGCAGTCGGGATGGGAGTCGAGGAGAAGAAAGACATCAACGTCTTCAGCTGGAGGCTGCTATTCCTGTTGAGCTCGCTGCACCGTCTTTGCGACTCGTTAGACATACGTAAGTTAATTCCCTCAACAAATACACACACAAAGTGCTGCATAAAAGCAAATTTCGAATGTAATAAAGAACGTTTGATACATGCTTGTCTCGCGCAGAGAGATTTACGATTACGGCGGCATGTTAATAAATCATAAACATTTTGTTAATTGGTTTCGTATCATTCGCAGCGCGGCGAAACTGCACGTTAATCTAATAAGTCCATAACCGGGCACAAAGCTCGGCTCTCTTCATTACACGGTCTTAAGTATTAATCGAGTCAATTAATTGGCCAGCTCTCAATCTCTTTCGTTTGGTGATTAATGGTTCTCGTAATACATCGTCTCTACACACAACTTCGTTATACTTTCATAGAAATTAACTTGAATAATACACAAACAAGAAAAAAACTAAACTAAATAGGATGGTTGCGACAGTTACTACGTGGTAATTCATATGACGTTGTAGGGCCAATCTTTCATACTAATGACACTAGGGTAAGACATGTAAATTTGTTATATTTAGAAGAGGGGGTTAAAGGTCATTATGTATATATTAAAAATATGCCGAGACTTGTAAGAAGTCAAATCTCACCAGATTGTAGAAAAAAATATCTATGTGATGGTTGTATAACCTTTTTCTCAGAGGAGTCGACTTTTAAACAACATAAATTGAATGACTGCAACAAAATTTACACTATTACGCCGACAAAAGACATTGTTAAAGACAAGAGAGGTTATATGATCCCAAGAGGTGATATGATAGAGGGGATATATTAAAATTCCAAAACCACGATAGAAAAATGCGTATACCCTTTGATTTTAAACCGAAAGATACATGTTCGCCAAACCCCGACAATAGCTATACCAACCAAACACTACTCTTTTTTTTTTTACTAAAAAACAGTGAATTTTTCAAATCGATAAAACTAAACAAACTTAGATGATAAGGCTATATGGACAAGGCTAAGGACATATCATATCTGCCTAGTCTTGTCTATCCAGTTTTTTTTATTTTTTTGTAAGTTTGGTTCAATGTGATTACCGGGTTTGCCGACCCTTCGAACACTGCGGCCTATTGGTAGCCTATTGTATTCTATCACATTCACTTAGGCCCAGAAAACCTGTTGTTATAGTAAATTGCGCTAATTGCCATTTTTCACATTTGTCTATCTGGAACAAATGCGGCCGGCGTTGTGAATAGAAGTCGGACCTCTATACTCGTCAGTTAGCGCTCTAACATGAGGCCACGAGCGTCACCACTACACCACCCGCGCCTTTTTCTTCTTTTTCTTACATTATAATTTATCTTTTTTTTATTATAATCTGTTCATACTTGTCTTGTCCGTTTAGTCTTGTTTGTCCAATCTTTATCTCATTTTGTACGTCCAGTTTGTATATAAATATATTTGTGAGTAATATTGGAACTCTTTATCTGTACAATTGCTAATGGTATGTAGACATGCGTCGAGGAAATTTGTCAGAATTCCGAGACAATGGATCCCGCATATTTCAAAGTGAGTCTAAAACGAAGTGACTTATTCGCGTATTTGCATGAATAAACGTTTACAAATGTCGGCATTCATTTACTTAAACAGAACTTTGGAAAGCTCATCAACATGCATTTAGATGTATATCTCAGATATTTTCATTCGCTTTCCACTGTAATATCTTCATTTACAGAGAAAACATATCAACTTCTACAGACGATTAAATTTATAATTTAAAGTGGGAGATTATCACTACGACCTCTTCAAATCTGTCAGTAGCTGGAATTACACGGATATCTTCTGTTACTCTTTGGCACACCCCACTCTAGATGCGTGGTGTGAGCCGTTCGCTGCGTCAAATCAATTAACGGTCAAGACCGATTTTTGTCGGGGGCTGAAGGCCAACAGATATTATGAAAGAGTAAAGAAAATAAAGTTAGAATTTGTGTAATTACTACCTTTGAGTCCAAGATAAGAAAATCTCGTCGGCTCCTTATCCAACGAGAAGTTTGCCTTCTGATAAGAGTGAAGGCAAACTGACAGATAGCGTAAATCAATAAACAAACATACAATAGATTCCAGTTTGGAAATTTAAATTTCCTATTTTTAATTTTGTTTTTCTAGTTTTTCATGTCTAGTCTTGTCCACAAATACTGTCTAGTCATGTCTGTCTAGCCTTGACTGTCTAATCTATTCTTCTCTGCCTTCTGCCTACTCTTGTTTATCTAATCTTGTCGGTCTAAAAGAACCAAAAAGTTTGGACACCACTGGTCTAATATAATTCCTCTCAATATTTGGGAAAATTTATCAAAAACTCGATAACAAATTATTAAAGAACGTCGGTCTAAAAGAAACAAAAAGCTTGTACACCACTGGTCTAATATAATTCCTTTCAATGCTTGGGAAAATTTATCAAAAACTCGATAACAAATTATTAAAGAACGTCGGTCTAAAAGAACCAAAAAGTTTGGACACCACTGGTCTAATATAATTCCTTTCAATCTTTGGGTAAATTTATCAAAAACTCGATAACAAATTAATAAAGAACGTCGGTCCTAAAAGAAACAAAAAGTTTGGACACCACTGGTCTAATATAATTCCTTTCAATGCTTGGGAAAATTTATCAAAAACTCGATAACAAATTATTAAAGAACGTCGGTCCTAAAAGAAACAAAAAGTTTGGACACCACTGGTCTAATATAATTCCTTTCAATGCTTGGGAAAATTTATCAAAAACTCGATAACAAATTATTAAAGAACGTCGGTCTAAAAGAACCAAAAAGTTTGGACACCACTGGTCTAATATAATTCCTTTCAATGTTTGGGTAAATTTATCAAAAACTCGAAAACAAATTATTAAAGAACGCGATTCACGCAATCCTTGCTGCAGAAACAAGACAAACAGTCATTATTTATTGACGGTACTGTGGCGGAGTGTTGACACTGCGGATGAATTAGTTTACTCGACAAATATTTTGTCGCTGAATCGCAGGCCCATGTTATTTATTTATTACAAATCGATCTGAAGTTGAAATAATATCGAGAGTAAATAAGACTGGGCTAGATCTTATATCAACAGATGAGACTAGATCAAACAAGACCACAGAAAATTAGAAAAGACTTGAGAGACAACATGAAGAAATTCCACAAGAATAGAGAAGACAGAACAAATCTATACAAGAAGAATTCTATTCTAGAAGTCAATAGAAGAACAGATTCTATTTTTGGTTATGTAATTATTCTACAGATATTTAAAACTGCTTCAAGTATTAAGAACTTTACTAATTCACTGGCGCATGTACCAAAAGTTGATCATCATCAGCCTTTTATGTCCCACTGCTGGGCACTGGCGTCTTCTCTGCCAACCTCCAAACAAAGATTTGAATATGAAGGACATAGCGGTTTAACGTCGAATCCTAACGATAAATTTCCAGAGAAGGTGTTAGGCAATTGAGACCCCACGGTTGCCTAAGTCCGATTGGGGAATTTAGTGTGATGGGTTGCAGCCATTAGTTTGTATGTTTTGCTGCTTTGGATCGAACCCACGCTGTCTGACTCAAGAGCCAAGAACTTAGCTATCTGATCCACAACCACACCTTCAAAAAAACAGACAAGATGGGACAGACAAAACTGGACAGACAATAATCCCCTGACAAGCTCGGCTCTGCCGAGCTTAGACAGACAAGACCAGACGGACAGTACTAAACAGACAAGAGTAGGGAAAGATCCTTCGTTCTAGACCCTCCTCCTCCTCGAACCCCCTCTGACCTTGACCTTCCGGTTTCCGACTTCGACTTCGAGTTAGGTGTAAGGTCTATGGTGCTCCACGCTAAAGAGGATGTGAGAGGATGTGCTCCACGCAAAAGAGGATGTAAGGTCTATTTTTCAGGTCAGGTTTCATTAGCTTTAATCTGCTTTTAATCAACTTTAATCTCATTGCGTTAGTTGTGTTAGCATTAGGTCAGGTTAGCATTAGATTAGGTTACGGGGAGGGTAGGAACGAAGCGTGTTTTATTCCTAACCTCCCCGTAACCTAACCTAATGCTAACATGACCTAATAAAAAATAGATCTCACATCCTCTTTAGAGTGGGGCACCATAGACCTTACACACTGTTAAGCGTGGGGTTACATAGACCTCACATCCTGTTTAGCGTGGGGTTACATAGACCTCACACCCTGTTTAGCGTGGGGTCACATAGACCTCACATCCTGTTTAGCGTGGGGTCACACATAACTCAACCCTGTTTAGCGTGGGGTTACAGAGACCTCACACAATGTTTAGCGTGGGGTCACACAGAACTCAACCCTGTTTAGCGTGTGGTTTCATAGACCTCACACCCCTGTTTAGCGTGATGAAAAGTGGATGCAAGTAGATGAAAAGTGAAAAAATTGAACTCTGGTATTTATATATATATGAAAAACATTAATACGATCTGGGTCACAAACAAATTTAAGAAATTTCGCTTACACATAGGAAATTATTCGGAAATCAATCATAGGAAATATGTGGTCTGTATAGTCTTGTCCGTTTTTGTTCGAACTTGTTCGGTATTGTGCGATCTTGTCCGCCCTAAAACCAACAATCTCATTTGAATCAATCCGTAATCAATTATGTATGCATACACGATTCTCCGCTACCCACCCGCAGCTCATTTTGAATTTTCCCCGCTTGTCTGTCTAATCTAGTCTGTCTAGTCTAGTCCCTCTATTCTGCCTGGTGTTATCAGCGCTAGACGACCGGTCCCGCCTAATCGACTACCGATAAATCAAAATCTTAAATCTTTATTGAATTAAACGAAAAACAATCTAAGAAATTGATTAGATCGCGCTCCATAATTTATTATTTCTCCACTCACGTGCAGCTGATAAGATAACAGGGAGTTGTTATGACTGCCAAACATCCGGCAACGCTTGCCCGACTACTGATATATCAAAATCTTAATATGTTTATTCAATTAAAACACAAAACAATTCCTTATATATTTTAGTTCAGACTTATCTAGTCTCGTGTATTTAGCTTCGTCTGTCTAGTCTCATGTATCTAGCCCCGTCTATCTAGTCTCATGTATCTAGCCCCGTCAATTTAGTCTCATGTATCTGGCCCCGTCTATCTAGTCTCATGTATCTAGCCCCGTCTATCTAGCCTCATGTATCTGGCCCCGTCTATCTAGTCTCATGAATCTAACCCCGTCTGTCTAGTCTCATGTATCTAGCCCAGTCTGTCTAGTCTCATGTATTTAGCTTCGTCTGTCGAGTCTCATGTATCTAGTCTCGTTGATATATGCAACCAACTACATACCTCATTTTCCCCACCGACATCTAATTTTGAATTTTCCCGCCTCGCGTATTTTTTTTAATTTTCCCGCGCATCCAGTAGTTCCGGAAATGGAAGCCGGAAGTCAAAACTGGAAGTCAAAAGCGGAAGTCGAAACAGGAAGTGGAAACCGGAAGTCGAAACCGGAAGTCGAAACCGGAAGTCGAAACTGGAAGTGCCCGGGTCAAGGTCAAGGTCAGAGGAGGTTGGAGGAAGAGGAGGGTCTAGAACGAAGGATCTTTCCCTACTGACAAGACTAGACAGACAAGACTGGATAGACAAGAATCCCCTGACAAGCTCGGCTCTGTCGAGCTTATACAGACAAGACCAGACAGGCAAGACTTGACAGACAAGGCTAGACAGACAAGACTGAACAGACAAGAATGGACAGACAAGACTGGACAGACGATAATCCCCTGACAAGACTCCCCTGACAAGCTCGGCTCCACAGAGCTTAGACAGACAAGACTAGACGGACAGGACTAGACAGACAAGACTGGACAAACAAGAATCCCCTGACAATACTCCCCTGACAAGCTCGGCTCCGCCGAGCTTAAACAGATTCTTAGAGTGTTATCTTATCTTAGAATCTTAGACAGTCTCCGTGGAGCCTCCGCGGAGTGTGGATCACCCCCCTCTGGAATCTATACTCCACTTCGGAACCGCGTGAGCATTACTTCGAAGTGGTGATCCTTTCCGTTAGGCCTGCTCAGTTCAACTTGTTTCAGCTCACCCAGCCTTTCCTTCCTTTCGTCTTCATCTTTACTGGCACATCTTTACCAACGCTTGCCAGTTGTCCTCGTTTTTGATCATCAAGTGTGTTTTGATCACAGATCATCATGTTAGCCGTATTGATAGGCTCTCCTACTGCTGCACTTCTAAGATCAGTCCATTGCGGGCAATCGAAGTTGGTATGTTGAGCCTGCATTCAGTATGTTCTGCATTTTCAATCCTTTTAACGTATGCGACTTAGCTTCCCTGTCCGCTTAATACCTGTGATAGGTAGTTGTTTACTTCACTTCGTAGTTGCGGGTGGACCGTGGCTCAATTTCTGGGATTAGCGTTTTTGTCCAGCTCCCTTCCTTTACGTCGTCCCAGCGTTGCTGCCATCTGCTCTTGACTGCCCTTCTGTAGAGGCTTCTCTTCTCTGCTTGCGCCCTCGTTGGAGGCCCGTTCCTCGGCCCAGTTTGCCTCCCGCGTGGCGTCGGATGTCGTCCCACCATCTTGCCTGAGACCTGCCAACACTTCTCTTCGATCTTCGCGGCATCCATTTAAATAAATCAAAGTGGTGATTCTTTCGATTAGGCCTGCTCAGTTCAGCTTGGCAGCCTTTCCTTCCTTTCGTCTTCATCGTTCGTACTGAGGACCAAGGGGCACATCTTTGCCACTACTTGCCAGTTGTCCTCGTTTCCGATCATCAGGTGTACCATGTTAGCCGGATTGATAGACTATCTACTGCTGCACTTCTAAAATTAGCCCAATGCCGGCAACCGAAGTTGGTATGTACAGCCGAGTCTGTCGTTTGACAGTATCTGCAGTTTTAGCTTTTTGTCTTTCCAATCCTTTTAACGTATGTGGCTTAGCTTCCGTGCCCGCTTAATACCTGTGATAGGTAGTAGTTCCCTTCGCCGTGGTTGCGGTTGAACCATGGCTCAATTTCTGGGATAAGCATTCTTCTCCAGCTTCCTTCCTTGGCGTCGCCCCAGCGTTGCTGCTCATGAGTGCTCATCCGTGGAGAGCCCTCTCTTCTCTGTTTGCGCCCTGGTTGGAGGCCCGATCCTCGGCCCAGTTTCCTCCCGCGTGGCGTCGGATGTCGTCCCACCATCTTGCCTGAGACCTGCCAACACTTCCCTTCGATCTTCGCGGCCTCCATTTTAATAAATCGAATTGGTGATCCTTTCCATTAGGCCTGCTCATTTCAGCTTGGCGTGGTGCTTGGTGATCCTTTCCTTCCTTTCGTCTTCATCTTTTGTACTAAGGACGATGTTTCTGGACCAGTTCTCCCCGTTTTTGATCATTAGGTGTACCATGTTAGCCAGATTGATAGGCTCTCGTACTGCTGCACTACGAAGATGGTATAATCAACCGAGTCTGTCCTCTGACAGTATCTGCAGTTTCACCTTTTTAGACAGACAAGAATCCCCTGACAAGATCGGACAGATAAGACTAGACAGGCAAGACTTGACAGACAAGACTAGGCAGACGAGATCGAACAGACAAAAAGAAGATGATAAACACAGTTTATTGTATCAGAACGCGAGGTTGAGTCTCTGATGGTTAATTATTTATCATTTCCGTAATGATGCAGCATTAGATACATTTTACCATAAATTTGATATCTTAGAGTCTTGCCTGTCTAGTTCTGTCTTGTTTGCTTAGCCTTTTCTGTCTAGTCTTGTCTGTCTAGTCTTGTCTGTCTAGTCTTGTCTGTCTAGTCTTGTCTGTCTAGTCTTGTCTGTCTAGTCTTGTCTGTCTAGTCTTGTCTGTCTAGTCTTGTCTGTCTAGTCTTGTCTGTCTAGTCTTGTCTGTCTAGTCTTGTCTGTCTAGTCTTGTCTGTCTAGTCTTGTCTGTCTAGTCTTGTCTGTCTAGTCTTGCCTGTCGACGATCATTAACGAGCTTTGCTTTAAATTGCTAAAGCATGAAATGTTCTTGCCCTTCTTCTTTTCACTGGTGCTACAGTTCTAAGCAGGCCTCCCTCTGTCTACACTTTTGTTTTGGTATCATAACCTTACACAAGTATAGGGAGAGCCCTTACAGTTTTTAACGTGGATGGCAAAGCCACTATTAGGTGAGGTTTTCCAAGCATATTTTTCTGTGATGCTTTTGCCACGCACAGGAAAACGGTGCCTTATTTTTCCATATTTGTGTTCACAGATTCGAACCCAGAACCTATGACTTGGTAGTAGTTTGACACCTTGGCCATTATGCATATGTGTTTTGTTTAGTGACGCGAGTTGTTGCCATAGTAACAACAAACAGAAATCGTTTAATAATGAAACCCCAATTGATTCACATTGGACATTTTCGAACGATTTAGATACTTTTACACATGAAACCGCGTCCACATCACCGCCTATATTTTTTGTTTAGTGACGCTAGTTGTTGCCATAGTAACAACAAACAGAAATCGTTTAATAATGAAACTCCAATTGATTTTGTTCGCGCCAATTTTAATAAATCTGCATTTTTAATTCAAAATTTGAATCGATTTCGGCACCGATTTACAGAAGGTGTATCGACCTGGGGCGAAATCGCGCGATTTACTTATCAATTTACTTCGCGAATTTATATTATGCGACAGTATGCTTCGAGTGCGTGAAGCGAGACAAGAATCGAAGCGCGAACGAAGCTCGACCGACACGTGCACGCATCTTTAAGTTTATCGTTTTAAGTCAAATTAACCTGGGGTGTAATCACGAGCCCAAAGGGCTGAAACGGCATCCAACGTCTGGAAGATAACAATTTTTAGGGAATCTCTCCACTTACTATCACACGTGGCGGAGACGCGAGCAACCCTAACAGGTAAGTGTTTTAGGTAAGCCCTGTTTTAAAACTGGAAAATTTGATTTCGTGAGACACGGTCCAAACAGATTTACATTGTACTTTTACGCACGATTTACACTTAAAACAGCAATAATGTATGTAAAAAAGAAAATCCGCAACAATTTTTGCTAATCTTCATTTTGCTGTATGTATAAACGTATAAATTTGCAATTTTAATATTTGTGTTTGTATTTGGAAATTATTCCCGATATTCGCGTTGTGGCAGATGTAAATATTCATGACACGATTTTTCCATATACATTGTTAATAAATCTTAATTATCATGAATAATCGTTAGCTTTGAAGAATAATTGTCTAAACTGAATCAAAATCAATCACGTTGCAGTCAAACGGACGGGGCCGGCAAGGTCGCGATAAACCGCGTTATTTCAAACGCTCATATCAATCAATCACACGGCTTGTCAGCTATGAAAATATGCACACATGCTTTTATAAAGCCATTTGCCAAATCAAAACGTTTGCATATTCGCTCCTTATTTTGATCTCCTCGTATTGATTTGATATAAAAATCTCTAACAATGAAATTACTGAAGAGAGTCTATAAACAAGGATTTCCACGCACTTGAGGGAATCTGGCGTCATAGCAACTGCCGTGTTTGAAATATAAGCCCCCGAGTACTTGTTATAAGCCCTGCACAGATACAAATCTTGTCTCGGTAGATAATTTAATCTTTAACTGAACTCGGCTGAAAATATCGGATTGTATTCGGTGCAAGGTTATTTGCACGGATCGCTCTGTTGACCTGTGCAACCACACCTGCTGGCAATAATAGGAATATTTGCATGCATACAGGTTCCACATTAAAAGCGAAGCAGCGCTTACGCATCAGTTAACTGCGTGGGAAATAATGCATGATTGTTCGAATTGAAATCAGCTTAACATAGTTTCATATGTAGAGATTATTAACATACCCCCTCAACATACAATGACTCTAAAACGTCATGTATATGTGATAAGATCACATGTATATGGACACGTCAACGCGTATTTTATTCGTATGTCAAGGAGTTAACGAGCTTTGCTTTGAATTGCTCAAACATAAAATGGCTTATCTTCTTTCCCTTCTTCCTTTCACTGGTGCTACAGTTCTAAGCAAGACCTGGACAAGATCATGATACCAAAACACAAGTGTAAGCAGAGGGAGGCGTCTATGGTTATCAACCTCAGCATGTCATCATCATGGCCTTTTGGTGATCCAAACTTGAATGTAGGCCTCTTCCCTCTTCTTCCACTCTCGGCGATCTTGTGCTTTGGTATCATGATCATCAGGTGATAGGAAACGCATTGGTGATCGCTCAGTGACTCCCAATCATCCCTCACCTGCCAATCCTTGACTCCTGAAGGTCTGAACCCCGGTTGTACATGCTGAGGGAACGAAAGTTAGCCCGTCTCATCCAGTCTCGACCTCCGTGCCGTCGAATGTCGTCCTTCCAGCGCTGCGGAGTATCCGTTCTAGGTCTCCACTCAAGGACTCGTCTCGTCCAGCGAATCTCGTTCATTCTCGCAATGTGTCCTGCCAATGTCCACTTTTTCCTTGCTATGACAGCCATGACGTCTTTCACCTTGTGCGTGGGTGCTCTCCAGAAAAGACACAAAAGTCCCGATGACGAACGATGACGTGTTTGTTCACGTAGGAACGCGGCGGGTGCGGGCGCGGTAGACGTGGCGAGTTCGTGTTTACATTGGCCGCCAGGCGTTTGAGCGAATGTAACCTGTTGTCAGGTTAGGTTAGGTTAGTATACTAACCTAAGTTTAAGTTTTGGTTGGTATACTAAGCTGAACTGCACTAATAAACTCTTCTGTATTGAAAGACATGATGAAAACGTGGTATCGTTTCTAGCGATAAGTTCATACTGGTTGAACTTATCTGACGTCGCGAGTGAATCACGCGTTCCGCCGCTTGTTCGACGTGAACACACGCAAACATCTCACGCGTTTGATATTGCCGCGAGCGCGCCGCGCGACCCAGTCGCTAGCTTGCCCGCTACTTAGACCGCACGTGCGTTTCGTATGTGAACACTTGGATATAACGCCATATGTTTGATATTTCATCACCGCGCCCGCGTGTCAACGTGGATGAGCACTATGACATGGCGAGCAAACACCGCCATCAAAAAAGTATTTCCATGGCAGAGGGTAGCAGCCTGCTAGTAACTAGCAAGGACGGAGCTCGTGGGGAGCGGAACGACCGGCTAGTAGCTCAATGGATATCTTTCAAAATGTTTGTCTCTCAAGTTTTGTGAATTTTAGAAAAAAAAAATGGGACGTTAAGTGAGTTTTTGCAAGGTATTTTGATGCATCCGCATAGATTTTAAGCTCTCGAATCTTTTTTCCATATCTAGTCTAGTTATCTAGATATCGACCAAAAAGTATATGCCTAACTTTAGATTTTTGCAATTTAATTTTTCCTATTTCATTTTTCACAAAGGACTGCCTCTTCCATCAAATATTCGCAAACATTATCTATGTATCTACGTAGATTTTGAACTTACAAATCGCGTGGTGCTTTCAGTTTTTGCGTATCTCCTCTAGTTATCTAGATATCTTTCAAAATGTTTGTATCTCAAGTTTTGTGAATTTTTGCAAAGAAATGGCACATATAGTGAGTTTTTGCAAGGTATCTTGATGTGTCCGCATAGATTTTGAGCTCGCGAATCTCATGGTGTCTTTAGTTTTGCCACATCTATTCTAGTTATATAGATACCGACCAAAACTTACATGTCTAACTTTAGAATTTTGCAACTTAATTTTTCCTATTTCATTTTTCACAAAGGACTGCCTCTTCCAACAAAAATTCGGAAACATTATCTATGTATCTACATAGATTTTGAACTTACAAATCGCGTGGTGTTTTCAGTTTTTGCGTATCTTCTCTAGTTATCTAGATATCTTTCAAAATGTTTGTATCTCAAGTTTTGTGAATTCTTGCAAAGAAATGGCACATATAGTGATTTTTTGCAAGGTATCTTGTGTCCGCATAGATTTTGAGCTCGCGAATCTCATAGTGTCTTTAGTTTTTCCATATCTAGTCTAGTTATCTAGATATCGACCAAAACGTGCAAGGGTAACTCTAGATCATCAAAACTGGTTGCAGTACTGCGATCCCCAACCCGTCGTGCCCGAAGTGGTCATTATAGCTAACTTTCCTTCCCTCAGCATGTACAACCGGTGAAAGGTTCCGACCTTCAGGAGTCAAGGATTGGCAGGTGAGGGATGATTGGGAGTCACTGATCGATCACCAATGCGTTTCTATCACCTGATGATCATGATACCAAAACACAAGTGTAGGCAGAGGCAGGCGTCTGCCTACACTTGTGTTTTGGAATCATGTTCTTACACAAGTATAAGGAAAACTCTTACAGTTTTTAATTTGAATGGCGAAGCCACTATTAGGGGAGGTTTTTCAGGCAGATTTTTCTCTGACGACTTTGTGCCTTATTTTTCAATATTTGTGTTCACGGATTCGAACCAAGGACCTATGGCTTGGTTCGAATCAGTGTGATACAGTCTGGCACCTTAATCATTTTTGATCATTCGAATTAGTCTGGCACCTTAACTACTAGGCCACCACCGCCTGTGTTTTTTGTTTATTGACGTGAGTTGTTGCCATAGTAACAACAAACAGAAATCGTTTAATAATGAAACTCCATTTGATTTACATTGGACTTTTACGCACGATTTCGATACTTTTACACAAGATTATAATAATGGCATCATTTTGGTGTGCGAGTAGATAAATAAAATAAAGCTACAGGTTGTCAAAAATATATAATTAAATCCCTGAGTTATTAATTTACTTACTTAAGCTAGATTTTTATGAAAGCAGAATTCGCAGTCTAACAAGGGGGCCCGCCCTGTCAACTCGTCAGGACCTATTTGGCCCAAATTTACAGTATATGTAGGGTTTGACTATAAATGAAAGTGACGAAAGCGGGAGGGCCAGATGGCCATTTTTACGCCGACTTAGGTTCATAGCATGAGGATAGCTGGTTCGATTCCCCGTGACGACACTTTATTTTACTAATAAAATAATTAAATTGATAAATTAATAATTACAATTAAAAAGTTAAGCAATAATAATAATATTAAAAGAAAGTTATTTTAAAAATTGTAAATAAAAAAAAGCGTCCCCACGGGGAATCGAACCAGCGATCCTCGTACTATGAACCCGAGCTCTTACCGCTGCGCTGACCGGCCATTGAAATTTATGCTAACATAGCGAGCTTATGAGTAGTCGGTAACTTACCGGTCTGCGTAAAAACGGCCATCTGGCCCTCCCGCTTTCGTCACTTTCATTTATGGTCAAACCCTACATATACTGTAAATTTGGGCCAAATCGGTGATGACGAGTTGACAGTGCCCCCTTGTAAATGAAAATAAAATGAAGCTACATATCTACACAACGTAAAAAAAAAAATTTAAAAAAAAAACTTCTAGTTTTGTTGTGTGGTGGATTTTAAGTCTGCGCTTTGACTATGAAGGCGGAAACGGCGAATGAGAGCCGTATTGGTTTTAAGGCGACGCAAATAACAATAATGGAAAATATCTACGATTTTTATTCGTGAACGTAAACAGAAAACGTCGTACGGCTGCAACATATATTACTCGAAACGATGTAACATATGCCTTGTTGATATATATCGGCGGTTTTTATGTCACAAACCACAAAAGAATAGGTTTCGTAGTAAAAGCTCCGATTTGTATACCCTGAATACTACCCTATATATATATATATATATATATATATATATATATATATATATATATATATATATTTATATTTATATATATATATATATATATATATATATATATATATATATATATATATATATATATATATATATATATATATATATATTATATCGTGGTATAGTGGAAATCTTTCGCTGTCTACCTCGAATACAAGCGATCTATAATATTAGATTTATAATACACAAGCACGTTACCACAATTTACATGAAATATGGCTCTGAATATGCTTATATTTATAATAAAATTACAGATTTTACTGTATTTACATAAAAGTCTCGTAAAAGCGCTACACTTGCTCCATTTAACGAACTACAATTTAATTGCCCGAGCGGTTATCAAAATTTAATTTTAGCTAATTCACTTTGTAATTGCAGTATTACTAAACTACACCAAGCCACCTATCATCTACACAGACCAGATAGACTAGACAGAGCGGATAGACCAAACAGACCAGACAAACCAGAATGGCTAGACCAGGGGTCGGCAACTAATTTTAGGTAAAGAGCCATTCACTTAAAAAAAAATAACAAAACTTATAGAAGAGCCGCAGTGATGATAGTGTAAAAATGAAATGAATGACGAGACGGGATGAGAAAAATATCGTTCTCGTGATGGCTCTACTACCCGCAGTTGGAAAAGTGTTTTACAATTATTTAATCCTTGAAAATCATATTTCCTTTCAATTGATAAGTGAGTGATAGTTTAGACAAAATCTTTTCAAATGAAAAGGACGAACTTTGGCTTCAATTCCTCCAAACGCATCATTATTTCACAACTCGATAAAAAGAATGAAGGGAGAGAAAAGTACAATTACTGAAATTTCAGGAGAAATTAATGAACTTATTTTTAAATTTGAAGAATAGATTCTACGCATTTACCACCAAGTTTAAACACTATTTTAATCAATCTAATTGATAATGGAAATATAGTCAAAATACTATATTATGTGACAAGAGTTGTAAGATACATATTATGTACGAGCGAAACAGTTACAGTTAATTCCGCGAGTACGTAATTGCCTTACAACTCGAGTTATGTACTATACTTTATCCTCGACCACACTAATTTGTTTCTGTTTAATAAGAAAAATATGTTTCATGTATCAAATTTATTTCTTGTTAGGTACATTATTTAAAAAACAAACAGTTGTATTTTCATATATAACTGTTACTCGACCTTATTTAACTTGATAGAAATGAAAAGAAATACATTCATAATGCTTACATACCTTTCTAATTATTACTTATTTGTAGTTTTAATTAGATTTAAACGTGAAAAAACGAAATGAATGACAGCTTCTATGTGAATATCACCTTTAATGATTGTTTGAAAATCACAGAGTACTATATTTAAAAATAGTATCAACGTGCAGCTCCCAACCAATCAACGAATCGTAAACCAAACACGCTCATGGGTGTTTTTGAATTATTACATTAATCGCGGATTGTTACATATGTGTGTGTTATGATGTATGATACATAGTCCACGAACTGTACAATAATGGGCATTTACAATAGTGGTCGTAGATAAAATGGTTTGTTAAACAAATTATAAATTTTTATACGAGTATTAGTTTCTTATCTAGAATCATGAAGTGAACAATGTGAGGAAATTACTCATTTTAAATGGATTAATTTAAAACGTTAAGTAGACTGGGACAACATAGAATAAACATTAGTTTTTATGAAGATAAATTTGCCTGAAATGGTGTGAAGACGAAGAAAGCTTAGTACTAGTTTAAACTAAAACAAATTACTTAAAACGGTTGATTGATCATTTCCTCTCACATAAAACCTAAATACTTCACTACATATATATATATATATATATATATATATATATATATATATATATATATATAAATTATTATATATATATAACTATTATATATATATATATATACTATTCACTATATATATATAAACTATTATAAATTACAACCCGAGATGTGACCTATCTTAGATACAAGTATTTGAAATATAGATACAAGATATAAATATTTTTAGGGTTCCGTACCGAAAACGGAACCCTTATAGGATCACTTTGTTGTCCGTCTGTCTGTCTGTCTGTCTGTCTGTCCGTCCGTCTGTCTGTCTGTCAAGACCATTTTTCTGAGGAACGCGTAGAGGTAACAAGTTGAAATTTGTATCAAATACCCGGGTCTGCGGGCTCTTTCAGCTGTGAAAAAAATCAAACTTGTAAGTCAAAGCGATCAAAAGATATGACCGTTTATGTCGCATATTTTGCGATTTCACAAGGGAATCAAAACCTACCTACTTCCCGTTGACCTAGAATCATGAAATTTGGCAACAAGCGGTGTCTTACAGCACATGTAAAGGGAAAAATCTGAAAACCGTAAATATGTAGTTTAATTACAAGAAAAATGCGAATTTACTATTAGAAACCTATGAAAATACACTAATGTTGTCGTAGTGGTATTGTCAGGCTCCAGAAGCATATGGGTTGCATACAGTTAGGTCCTAAGGTTAAAAAGTATGTGATGGCACCAATCTGTTTATTCTGAATTTTCTTTGTTTATAATCGTTATGCATTTTATCACGTACGCTCTATATACATAATATATACAGGGTATATATTATGTCTAAATTTTGCTTGTTTATAACCGACATGCGACATACTCAAGTCCCGTAACATCCTGTATATATTATATTTCGTCTAATTTTTCTTTATAATCTACATAATATGTTGATAATCTACATAATAATACTATACAATAATCTACATAATATGTTGTAGATAATGTGATTTAAGTATATTATACTTAAATCACGTTCGCCCTATATTTTTTCGTAGTCAATTGCCCAAAAAGCAGTCAATTGAACAACTGAATATTAAGAGTATCGAAATAGATCTAGAAATAGTTAATATATTAGTTTATATTAGATCTAGAAATAGTTATATCTTAATATAAGTTAGTGAATAAGTGTAATACTAAAATAAAGATTTCTTTTTATAAGTTTAAACATATTCGTGTTATTTAAAAAAAAATACCCTGTATACCTTTATACAGGGTATATAGGTATACAGGCAAAATTGAGCAGTAAAAACAAATAGTGAAGTTCCAGAACCCCTAAACACTCACAGTGAATGGGGGATGTACGGTAATAAAATATAGGGTAGAATTCCATCGCACGACAGCGACATCTTAAGGTTATGCTTGCAGCGGTACTAAGATGGTTGTGATTTCAGGAGGGCCACTTGTCAAGTTAACTGAATGTGCTTGCTACGTCCTCCACAAAAAAAAGATTCCTTACTTACAAGTTTGTACGGAACCCTCGGTGCGCGAGTCACAATTCGCACTTGGCCGATTTTTTTTTTCTTATATCTAAATACTTTTTTAAATTTTAATTATGTATCTTGTATTTAGATACATGCTTTTTGAATCTTAGTATTTTGTAAATACTACGTTTGGCAAAATACTTTTATCCACTTACCAAAATGCGGTATGGTCTAGCTAATTTTGTCTTCCGTCGTCGTCGCGCTGTATTTTATTGTGCTGACATGTGATTTCAAGTTTTAAGTCGTTTCGTGTGTGTCAAACTACCAAAGTCTTAAGTTGTTGCTTAATGATAAATTAATGATATATATATATATATATATATATATATATATATATATATATATATATATATATATGTTGTATTTGAGGTTTTCGCGGATAGATACCTGTGTTGTATTGTTTTCTCGGGGATTCCGCGTTGAATGAGAGAATGGCGAATGTTAGTTCGCCGAAACGTCGAGAATCCGGTTCTTTTCAGAGCCAACCCTCAGCATCAACGCGGAATCCCCGAGAAAACAATACAACACAGGTATCTATCCGCGAAAACCTCAAATACAACAATATATATATATATATATATATATATATATATATATATATATATATATATATATATATATATATATATACATATATATATATATATATATATATATATATATATAATGATATATATATATATATATATAATAATTGTTTAATGAAAAATATAATGAGAAATTGTTGCTTAATGATTACAATATTTTCTAAAGAAAAGATCATAATAATCGAAGACAAAGTGGAAATGTAAGTTTTATGCCGTCGTTCAATCAAAGATAGGATTAGTAATTAATACAATGAATTCAAGGAAATAAAGATTGCTTTGAAGTCTGTAGAATTTGTGTCCATCACAGCTGATGTTTGGTCTTTATCTAAAAGAAGTTATTTGGGGGTTACAGTCCATTGGATAGAAAGTGACACTCTTGTAAGAAAAATTGCTGCCATTGCATGCAGAAGATTCAAAGGGGCTCACACTTATGATAATGTTGCTGAAATGATAGCTGATATACATTCAGAAAATGATTTAAAGCTATCCAAAATTGTTAAAACAATAACAGATAATGGACCAAATATGGTTAAGGCCTTTGAAATATTTGGTAAATCTGATTCAGAGACAGTTGCACATCTTGAATATTTATATCGCACGAAGAAGATGAAGACGAAGAAGACGATGAAGATGATTTGTTACCAGAACTTTTTCCAGATTCCTCATCACAATTTGAACAAGATTGAAAAACACTTTTTATAAAAAACTGCGGTCTTAGCAAAGTGCCAAGACACTTTGGAATTTATGCTCTAGGTCAGGGGTGGCGAACCTTTTTCCGGCCGCATACCAATTTGCAATTACAGGCAAATCAATCCACGGATTTTTATGAAACGTAGTATGATTTAATATTCTTACGAGATCCTACAAATTGACAAATATCAAAATTATAGCTTTGTAAATACGGCTTTTGTGAATTTTGTAAATTTTTGTGCGCCTTTTGCAATTACGGATAAACCAATCCACGGATTTTGATGAAACTTGGTATGATTTGATATTTTTGCGAAATCTCACAAATTGCCAAATTCAAACTTGTAGCTTGGTAAATACGGCTCTTGTTAATTTTTGAAGTTTGTAAATTTATGTGTGCCTTTCGCAATTACGGACAATTTAATTGACGAATTTTGATGAAACTTGGTACGATTTGATATTCGTACTAGATCTCACAAATTCCCAAATTTCAAAATTGTAGCTTTGTAAATACGGCTTTTGTGAATTTTGTAAATTTTTGTACGCCTTTTGCAATTACGGACAAATCAATCGACGGATTTTGATAAAACTGAGTGTGATTTGATATTCTGACGAGATCTCACAAATTCTCAAATTTCAAAATTGTGGCTTTTGTGAATTTTTGAAGTAAAGTTTTATGCGCCTTTTGCAATTACGGACAAACGAATCTACGAATTTTGATGAAACTTGGTATGATTTGATATTCTTGCGAAATATTACAAATCGCCAAATTTCAAAATTGTAGCTTTGTAAATACGGCTTTCGTGAATTTTTGGAAATTTTTGTGCGCCTTTTGCAATTACGGGCAAACCAATCGACGCATTTTGAACACGTCTTATATTTTACACCATTGATATTGCACAAAAGTAGATTGAGAAACTTGAAAATTTCTTTTAGAAACGATAGTTCAACAGGTTTAGAAGGCATGCGTGAGAAGTAGTTCGCGTGCCAATAAAATTTTCCTACGTGTAAGCTGTGACACGCGTGCCATAGGTTCGCCACCACTGTTCTAGGTCACCAAAAGCATGTGAAACATATTTGGATTTGACAGGGAAATCACAAACTTCTCCATGTGCAGCTCGTTGGAATTCTTATTATAATTCCATAAAAGACCTTTTAGCAGTGCACGTATGTCTAAATGAAACTATGAAAATCTTGAAATTACCTGCATTTAAGGAAAATGAAATACATTTTTTAAGTGAATATGTAGACTGATCAAAGCCAATAGCAGAAGCTATTCAAAGTTTGCAAGGGGATAAAGACACCTCCTATGGTTGTCTATTACCAGAACTTACACGAATCCAATATATCATTAAAAATCTTAAAATGGAAAACCTAAAATATTGTGGCACTTTGCTACAGGTGCTTGAAGAAAACTTTTACAGACGTTATAACAAGTTTTTGCAGTTAGAGCCTGCTGCAAATAATGCTATTTTAGCCACAGTTTCACATACATTTTTTAAAATAAAATGGGTACTAAAAGCACTTAAAGAACATGATAAAGAACTGATCTTGGCCGAAACACGTAAAATTAATTGATATGCAAAACAATAATCGGAGACTTTAAACAACAATGAAGAAGACATAAAAGAAGGGAAAAGATGGATCTTCTTATGTTTTTAGAGGATTCTGATTCCTCTATTGCAAGTGGCGACAACAACACAGGGTCTAGCAGCACCGTTGACTTAGAAACGTTACAATGCTTAAATAATAAAGACACCTAAGCTTAAATAATAAAGAGTTCAAATGCTTATCCTACAATAAAAAAAAATTTATAATACAACACCTGTTTTCTGAGTTCCGCAATAGTTGGGCAAAAATTAATTGTGAAAACAATTAACAACTAACAATTAAATTGCGAGATTTAATTGCAACTAACAATTAAAATAATTCATTGTAATTGCAAGATAACACAATTAACAATTAATTAATTGTTAATTGTAAAATTTTGCAATTACAATTAATTAATTGTTAATTGATTGATGCATTTTTACAAATACAATTAATAAATGTCGGTTAGAAGATAATGTTTATTATACTCCATTGTATCACTTGCTACAATGCTTAACTGAAATAGTTATTTACATTAGAGTGCGGAAACTTTGATTTTACAACGCGACAGCTCGTTTGGTTATCCACCGCCTCCTCCACTTCCGGTCATCCACCTCCGAGTTGCCACCCCACTTTCGGTTCCCACCAGCTTTTGGTTCAAAAAAACACCCACTTCCAGTTTCGGAACCGGAAGTGAGAGTCGGAAGTGAGGGTGGGAACCGGAAGTGAGGGTGGGAACCGGAAGTGGTGGGTGGGAACCGGAAGGGGGGGGGGGCGCGGAAGTGGGGTGGAAAACGGAAGTGGGGGCGTGGTGGGCCAGAAGTGGAGGTGGAGGGTGCAGAACGACCATCTTTCCATACTGTTTAAGTTTTTACATTCATCAAATAGTTTTAATTGCTATAATAAACAATTGATGATTAAGTTCCGGTTCCGAATTGTAACTAACAATTAAAATTTTAGGGTCTTTTTGCTTTAGTTTTTGGGTCTCTTTGCTGATCAGCTTATATATTACATAAGTTACCTGATGGGATAGTTTTTTGTCTCCATTTTAATCCTATAATTACAAAATAATTTGTGTAAATATTTGTAAATTCCATTTGTAAATTGCCCATCCAGGTAGAAAGTCTTGCACCTTTCTCCCCTTCCCTGCATAGTCTCCGAAGTGCAAGACTTGCTAATTATCCCGCCTTCTAATCACTTTCCTGTTTCACTATTCGTTGCCGAATTTTCCTACCCCTGATTTTCCTACCTTGTAGGTGTAACTCCTAGATTTATTTTAGCATAAAATAGATTGTGTTGTCTCTTTTAAGGGAGTTATTTCGAGTTATTCAAGTTTCATACTTTGTAGCGAACAGCCGAATTTTGTTTGAAGTTAAGTTTTGTCAGTTTTAAGTTAAGTTTAAGAATAAAATCGAGTAAATTTACAATCGTATCTCTTTTAATATAAGAATTACTTACATTCTTAACTCAATTCACCCATTCACTTAATTCTATCTCCTACATCATAAAGATTTTTTTGGTGCAAATATGACATTAATTTGCACGTAACATCTTAACTCGCGGTAAACTAATCGCGTGTCGTCACAGTAATTGCGAGATAACACAATTAACAATTAATTAATTATTAATTGTAAAATTTTGCAATTACAATTAATTAATTGTTAATTGATTGAAGCATTTTTACAATTACAATTAACAATTATTAAATGTTGGTTAGAAGATATGTTTATTATACTCCATTGTATCACTTGCCACAATGCTTAACTGAAATAGTTATTTACATTAGAGTGCGGAAAGTTTGATTTTACAACGCGACAGCTCGTTTGGTTATCCACCGCCTCCTCCACTTCCGGTCATCCACCTCCGAATTCCCACCCCACTTCCGGTTCCCACCCCGCTTCTGGTCCAAAAAATTCACCCACTCCCAGTTTCTGAACCAGAAGTGTAGAAAGTGAGGGTGAGAGTCGGAAGTGAGGGTGAGAACCGGAAGTGAGGGTGGGAACCGGAAGTTGGCGTAGGAAATAGAAATGGGATGGGGACCGGAAGTGGGGGGGGGTAACCGAAAGTGGAGGTGGGAACCGGACGTGGGGTGGAAACCGGAAGTGAGGTGGAAACCGGAAGTGGGGGCGTGGTGGGCCAGAAGTGGAGGTGGAGGGTTCAGAACGACCATCTTTCCCTACTGTTTAAGTTTTTACATTCATCAAATAGTTTTAATTGCTATAATAAACAATTGATGATTAAGTTAACTGTAACTAACAATTAAAATTTTAATTGCAATTAAATTAATTGTAAGCCACAATTAATGGATTTAATTGCAATTGATTTCAATTGCATCTCACAATTAAACACTTAATTGAATTAAATTAATTGCAATTGATTTAGTTGCAATTAAATTTGTAATTGTTTGATTCTACAATAAAAAAATTAATTGAATTATGCCCAACACTGGTTCCGCCACTGTTGAGCGACTTTTCTCTTTTAGTGGGATGATTAGAAATTAATGAGACCTCATAGAAGAAAAATGAGTGATAAAATGTTTGAAGAACTGGTCTTACTTAAATCTCAAATACAACTTTAAAAATATAATATTTTCTTGATATTTACGCGATTACTCACACGATCACTGTTCATAATTAAATAAGCTAAATAAACCATTAAATTAATAAATGTATGTTTTCTTTCAATAAAATATTTTATATCTTTAAAAAGTATTTAATAAATACGTATTTTGTATCTTGTATTTCAAATACTTTTTCCAAAAGTATCTTGTATCTGTTATTTCAAATACATTACTTAAAAGTATCTCGCATCTTGTATTCAGATACTTTTTTTGAGGTATCTTCTACATCTCTGATTACAACAAGAACTCTCTATAAAGAACTGAAATATTATATCAGAACTCTTTTTCCTGAAAAAGGGGCTTTTTCTTGAAAAAGGGGCTTTTTCCTGAAAAAGGGGCTGCGTGAAGTTGTTTTTATTTCGATTTCTGCCCGAAATTCGCCAGAACTATTGCAATTTTCAAGCAAAAAGCGATATTCGATATCTTGCCAGAAATTTTTTTTAAAATTCGCGGGCAAATTTCACACGAATTTTTATAAGACTTCTAAAAATTGTGTCTTAAGGGGCCTACAGACGATCAACATGGTTGGTCAAATGCAGAGTTGAAGTGTTTGTTGAACGTCTGTAGGCAGGTTGGATGAAGCCTCAAACATACAACCTGCCTACAGACGTTCAACAAACACTGCATTTGACCAACCATATTGATTGTCTGTAGGCCCCTTTAGTAAAGACTAGATCAGGGTGGGAGTCAATAGACCAACTTACCTACAGACGTTCAACAAACACTTCAACACTGCATTTGACCAACCATGTAGGCCCCTTAAGTAAAGACTAGATCAGGGGGGGGGGAGTCAATAGACCATCCAACTTACCTACAGACGTTCAACAAACACTACATTTGAGCAGCCATGTCTACTATGTTGATCGTCTGTAGGCCCCTTAAGTAAAGACTAGATCAGGCAGGGAGTCAGTAGACCATCCAACTTACCTACAGACGTTCAACAAACACTACATTTGAGCAGCCATGTCTACTATGTTGATCGTCTGTAGGCCCCTTAAGTAAAGACTAGATCAGGCAGGGAGTCAGTAGACCATCCAACTTACCTACAGACGTTCAACAAACACTACATTTGAGCAGCCATGTCTACTATGTTGATCGTCTGTAGGCCCCTTAAGTAAAGACTAGATCAGGCAGGGAGTCAGTAGACCATCCAACTTACCTACAGACGTTCAACAAACACTACATTTGAGCAGCCATGTCTACTATGTTGATCGTCTGTAGGCCCCTTAAGTAAAGACTAGATCAGGCAGGGAGTCAGTAGACCATCCAACTTACCTACAGACGTTCAACAAACACTACATTTGAGCAGCCATGTCTACTATGTTGATCGTCTGTAGGCCCCTTAAGTAAAGACTAGATCAGGCAGGGAGTCAGTAGACCATCCAACTTACCTACAGACGTTCAACAAACACTATATTTGAGCAGCCATGTCTACTATGTTGATCGTCTGTAGGCCCCTTAAGTAAAGACTAGATCAGGCAGGGAGTCAGTAGACCATCCAACTTACCTACAGACGTTCAACAAACACTACATTTGAGCAGCCATGTCTACTATGTTGATCGTCTGTAGGCCCCTTAAGTAAAGACTAGATCAGGCAGGGAGTCAGTAGACCATCCAACTTACCTACAGACGTTCAACAAACACTATATTTGAGCAGCCATGTCTACTATGTTGATCGTCTGTAGGCCCCTTAAGTAAAGACTAGATCAGGCAGGGAGTCAGTAGACCATCCAACTTACCTACAGACGTTCAACAAACACTACATTTGAGCAGCCATGTCTACTATGTTGATCGTCTGTAGGCCCCTTAAGTAAAGACTAGATCAGGCAGGGAGTCAGTAGACCATCCAACTTACCTACAGACGTTCAACAAACACTATATTTGAGCAGCCATGTCTACTATGTTGATCGTCTGTAGGCCCCTTAAGTAAAGACTAGATCAGGCAGGGAGTCAGTAGACCATCCAACTTACCTACAGACGTTCAACAAACACTACATTTGAGCAGCCATGTCTACTATGTTGATCGTCTGTAGGCCCCTTAAGTAAAGACTAGATCAGGCAGGGAGTCAGTAGACCATCCAACTTACCTACAGACGTTCAACAAACACTACATTTGAGCAGCCATGTCTACTATGTTGATCGTCTGTAGGCCCCTTAAGTAAAGACTAGATCAGGCAGGGAGTCAGTAGACCATCCAACTTACCTACAGACGTTCAACAAACACTACATTTGAGCAGCCATGTCTACTATGTTGATCGTCTGTAGGCCCCTTAAGTAAAGACTAGATCAGGCAGGGAGTCAGTAGACCATCCAACTTACCTACAGACGTTCAACAAACACTACATTTGAGCAGCCATGTCTACTATGTTGATCGTCTGTAGGCCCCTTAAGTAAAGACTAGATCAGGCAGGGAGTCAGTAGACCATCCAACTTACCTACAGACGTTCAACAAACACTATATTTGAGCAGCCATGTCTACTATGTTGATCGTCTGTAGGCCCCTTAAGTAAAGACTAGATCAGGCAGGGAGTCAGTAGACCATCCAACTTACCTACAGACGTTCAACAAACACTACATTTGAGCAGCCATGTCTACTATGTTGATCGTCTGTAGGCCCCTTAAGTAAAGACTAGATCAGGCAGGGAGTCAGTAGACCATCCAACTTACCTACAGACGTTCAACAAACACTATATTTGAGCAGCCATGTCTACTATGTTGATCGTCTGTAGGCCCCTTAAGTAAAGACTAGATCAGGCAGGGAGTCAGTAGACCATCCAACTTACCTACAGACGTTCAACAAACACTACATTTGAGCAGCCATGTCTACTATGTTGATCGTCTGTAGGCCCCTTAAGTAAAGACTAGATCAGGCAGGGAGTCAGTAGACCATCCAACTTACCTACAGACGTTCAACAAACACTACATTTGAGCAGCCATGTCTACTATGTTGATCGTCTGTAGGCCCCTTAAGTAAAGACTAGATCAGGCAGGGAGTCAGTAGACCATCCAACTTACCTACAGACGATCAACAAACACTACATTTGAGCAGCCATGTCTACTATGTTGATCGTCTGTAGGCCCCTTAAGTAAAGACTAGATCAGGCAGGGAGTCAGTAGACCATCCAACTTACCTACAGACGTTCAACAAACACTACATTTGAGCAGCCATGTCTACTATGTTGATCGTCTGTAGGCCCCTTAAGTAAAGACTAGATCAGGCAGGGAGTCAGTAGACCATCCAACTTACCTACAGACGTTCAACAAACACTACATTTGAGCAGCCATGTCTACTATGTTGATCGTCTGTAGGCCCCTTAAGTAAAGACTAGATCAGGCAGGGAGTCAGTAGACCATCCAACTTACCTACAGACGTTCAACAAACACTACATTTGAGCAGCCATGTCTACTATGTTGATCGTCTGTAGGCCCCTTAAGTAAAGACTAGATCAGGCAGGGAGTCAGTAGACCATCCAACTTACCTACAGACGTTCAACAAACACTACATTTGAGCAGCCATGTCTACTATGTTGATCGTCTGTAGGCCCCTTAAGTAAAGACTAGATCAGGCAGGGAGTCAGTAGACCATCCAACTTACCTACAGACGTTCAACAAACACTACATTTGAGCAGCCATGTCTACTATGTTGATCGTCTGTAGGCCCCTTAAGTAAAGACTAGATCAGGCAGGGAGTCAGTAGACCATCCAACTTACCTACAGACGTTCAACAAACACTACATTTGAGCAGCCATGTCTACTATGTTGATCGTCTGTAGGCCCCTTAAGTAAAGACTAGATCAGGCAGGGAGTCAGTAGACCATCCAACTTACCTACAGACGTTCAACAAACACTACATTTGAGCAGCCATGTCTACTATGTTGATCGTCTGTAGGCCCCTTAAGTAAAGACTAGATCAGGCAGGGAGTCAGTAGACCATCCAACTTACCTACAGACGTTCAACAAACACTACATTTGAGCAGCCATGTCTACTATGTTGATCGTCTGTAGGCCCCTTAAGTAAAGACTAGATCAGGCAGGGAGTCAGTAGACCATCCAACTTACCTACAGACGTTCAACAAACACTACATTTGAGCAGCCATGTCTACTATGTTGATCGTCTGTAGGCCCCTTAAGTAAAGACTAGATCAGGCAGGGAGTCAGTAGACCATCCAACTTACCTACAGACGTTCAACAAACACTACATTTGAGCAGCCATGTCTACTATGTTGATCGTCTGTAGGCCCCTTAAGTAAAGACTAGATCAGGCAGGGAGTCAGTAGACCATCCAACTTACCTACAGACGTTCAACAAACACTACATTTGAGCAGCCATGTCTACTATGTTGATCGTCTGTAGGCCCCTTTATACAATTTAAAACATTTTTATTAACAAATTATATATACAGAGCATAATTTTTCACCCACTCCGTCCTGTCTCTGTCAAAAATTCGGGGGCCAATTTGACGTGAAAATTGAAATTATAAAATTTAACCAACAATTTCTTGGTAAAATTTCTCCATTTCCCCGAATTTAATCATAACAACATTCTCACAAATTTATGAAAACATAAATGAATTAATTTAACTTATTATTACATACATAAATTGTTATAAACAAATTCAAATTCACTTACCACGAATTAATCTCGGATTTACTCGCGCAAGAAATCAATAAACAGCTGCAGCAAACAAACGTAAACAAACAACACGAAAGATGTTGACCATCGCCTCCCCAATAATAGACTCGTCCGACCAATCAAAACACGAGCGGATTATCTGCCGACGCGTTTGAGCCCTTCACCCTCACACCCAAAACAAAGACAAAAAATATCTCAAGCAAGTTTGGACAAGTGCCCAGCACCTATTGGCTAATTATTGCTTTTCGATTACAGGTTTCATTAAAATTATTTGCAAACACCAATTAATTAATAATTCAAAATTTAAACAATTTAAGATAATTTAATGCAAAGATTAGTTAAAGCAATTTTTTGTTAAAGAAACAATCAAACAAGCAATTTGTTTATAAGAATTGAGTTGTTAAAAGGTTTTGAAAATTCGACGGGGTCGTGAAGCCGGTCCTGCGTTGCAGCCGCCATATTGTTTACGTCTGAAACTGCACGGGAGTTGTGGTTTGTTTTGAAAGGTAGTTGGCGTGGGTGAAATAGCTGCAATGTGTGGTTGTGTTTCGGTTGGAGCAGTTAGTTACCAGGCGGTGCGTCTCCGTTGCAATGTGAGTATTATTTACAAGCTTTTAATTAAATTGGCAATTATCTGCAATGTTTATTCGCTGCTTATATTCAAAAAATTGTAATAAATATCTGCTATGGGTCGTGCTACCACCGTATCAGTCTTGTCGGTGATACGAGCCCCCAAACCTACAGGGGCTCGAGTCATCCCAACACGAGAAAATCAGATGGTGAGGTTTAGACCCTAACCTCACGATCTCATATTTTCTTGAAATTTAACACAGGTGTACGTACTATTTGTGTAGACTTGGAAAAATATGAATTTTTGTTGAATTCGTTTTTGAATTACAGATCTGTAAAGTTCTCCTAAATAGACGCAACAACTAGGGAACAGGAAACAACTAGGGCTTCACACGAAAGTCACGTTTCTGATCTCGTTGAAAACTTGAACTGCTCGTTCTGATCTCGGGCAATTTCTGGTTGCTCGGGTTCTTTCAATCATTTCGGGTTCAATTTATGAAGAAAATATTTCGGCTGCGCGGAACGAGATCAGAAACGAGACTCTCGTGTGAAGCCCTAGGAACAACTTGCTGCAGAATCTTTCCTAATTGAGCTAGAGACCCAGAATTGGTGGCATTTTACAGCATTTTTCGTGCCCTTTGTTATGATTTATAACGCTATATAGGTTAAGTTAAAAACATTCTCAGAATGTACATATTTTAAAATTTCCAAATTGATTTTTCGCGTGTTGAAATTAGCTCCCGAATTTTTTTTTAAATTATTTTAATCCTTTTGCTGCTATGGACTGCTATAGCAGTTCAATTGATTTGACGCCCAGGTACTGTTATAGTACCTGGACCCTTGACAGCTATGGACTCTTATAGTAGCCCCAACGCCCAACCCAACAACCCCCCCCCCCCCCCTCCGCCCACAAAACTAAACCCTGGTTACACCCATGTTGCAATTGATTTGGCGGCCAGATGCTATGGACTGCTATATCAGTCTACCGACTTCATTAATTCATTGTGGCTTTTTTAAACATAACAAAGAGATTAATAAATATATACACTCTCATTGGAGCGTTGCGTTACCCTGGATCAAAGATTCGGGACTCACCCCTGCATCTAGGGTCTTGTCATTGGAAAGATGAATGTTTCAAAAAATCCCAAAAAATGATTGTAAACTATGCGAATAGCCATATATTTAATTTTAATTTTTTCTTATGTCTAGTCTTGTCTTATTCTTCTAGTGCCTATTCGTTTCGAATATTGGCGACCATCCTGGCTATGATGACCTTGTTGACTGCTGCTTTAAACAGTTCTGTGGTTGTTTTTGAATGCCATGTCCTTAGGTTCTTGAGCCATGATATCTAGTTTTGTCTTGTCTTGTCAATCTTGTCTAGTCCTGTCTAGTCTGGTCTAATCTTGTGAATCTTGTCTTGTCTTGTCTCCTTGTCTGTATTTAGTCTTGTCCCTTTCTCGTCCTGTCTATGTAGTCTTCTAGATTAAAATGTACTTAATATAATGAATTCTCTACAATGCTAGTCTAATGTCAATGCTAGATGCTAATCCATCCAGTCCAATTCAGTCTGGATGGATTAGATTGTACTTTCCATGGTCCACTTAATTATTATAAGTTAATATTAGTCTAATTCAAGTTCAATGTGAAGTTGTTGCAACTTGAAGTTGTCACAATACGAAGCCGCAACATGGAGTTGTCGCAGCATGAAGTTGTTTCAACATGAAGTTGTAGCAACATGAAGTTATTTCAACATGAAGTCGCAACATGAAGTTGTTTCAACATGAAGTTGTAGCAACATGAAGTTGTTTCAACATGAAGTCGCAACATGAAGTTGTTTCAACATGAAGTTATCGCAACATGAAGTTGTTTCAACATGAAGTTATCGCAACATGAAGTTGTTTCAACATGAAGTTATCGCAACATGAAGTTGTTTCAACGTAAATTTGAAAATGAAATGAGGATTCCAGGTGAAACAAATCTCTTCTCGTAGTTTGTTAGGAACTAACTAGAAACTAACTAGATAGATTGTTTCGATGAAGTCGCTTCGATATGAAATTTTTGCAACATGAAGTTGTTTCAATTTGAATTTGTTTCAGACAAGACAAGACTATAGATAGACAAGTTTACACGGACAAGACTAAACGGACAAGACTAGGAGAGACAAGACTGAGACAGACAGGACTGAGATATACAAGACTAAGACAGACAAGACTAGGACATACAAGACTAGAACAGACAAGATTAGGATAGACAAGACTACGATATACAAGACTAGAACAGACAAGACTAGGACAGACAAAACTAAGACATACAAGATTGGGAAAGACAAGACTAAGGCAGACAAGACTAGAATATACAAGAGTAGGACAGATAAGACTGGGACATACAAGACTAGGACATAGTGTGTCCACTCAAATCAACAAAAAAAACAAAATTTGCTTCGAATAGAGATTTTGGTTTTTGAAAATTTGGCAATTTTTGAAAATTATTTTGACGTTTTCGTCCAATTTTGACAAAACAAAAGTATTTCGCAAAGTTTTTCCACTCAAATCAACAAGAAAACAAAATTTGCTTCTTTATTTGAAGCAAATTTTGTTTTCTTGTTGATTTGAGTGGACAAAACTAAAACCAAAATCTTTATTTGATTTTCGTTTTTGGAAATTTGGCAATTTTTGCAAATTATTTTGACGTTTTCGTCCAATTTTGACATAAAACAAAAGTATTTCGCAATGTTCCGTAATTTATCCCGTATTCTGTCATCTTGAAAATGTCAACAATTATTTTCAAGAAAAACATGAATATTTATTGAACCAACGTAGACAACGTAGAAGCTTAATTTTTGCTTTCGGATCTTAGTTTAACAACGATTAACAAAAGTTACACCATGTAAAAACTCCGCAACACTAAGTTTCTTAAAAAATCCCGTATTCTCTACCTATGCCCTATTTCTAATTTTACAAAATTCAAATATATGCTACGGCATTCAGCGTGCGAGATCACTGTTGTTATACTAACTACTGCTTTCATTGAGCTTCTTTCTGGGAGGGATTTCTAAAAAAAATATCATTGATGCACGACCAATACAGAAAATCTAAAAATATTATACTGCCCGTTATTTGCCGAGGAAATTTCTTGACGTCTCGGAGACGTCAAAGTCTACCATGGCACATAAAATACTTGACGTCATTGTATGTTAAGGGGTTAATGTCAAAATTGAACGAAAACGACAAAATAATTTGCAAAAATTGCCAAATTTTAAAAATCCAAAATCTCTATTAGAAGCAAATTTTGTTTTTTTTTTGTTGATTTGAGTGGACAAAATTTGCAAAATTCTTTTGTTTTATGTCGAAATTGAACGAAAACGTCAAAATAAATTGCAATAATTGGCAAATTTTCATAAACCAAAATCTCTATTGGAAGCAAATTTAGTCTTTTTGTTGATTTGAGTGCACAAACTTTGCAAAATTCATTTGTTTTATGTAAAAATTGGACAAAACCAAAATCTTTATGCGAAACTAAATTTGTTTTTTCTGGTTAATTTGAATGGACAAACCTTGCAAAATTCTTTTGTTTTTTGACAAAATTGGACGAAAACGTCAAAATAATTTTCAAAAATTGCCAAATTTTCTAAAACCAAAATTTCTATTCGCAGCAAATTCTGTTTTGTTGTTTATTTGAGTTTGCACTTTGCAAAATTCTTTTGTTTTAGGTCAAAATTTAACGAAAACGACAAAATAATTTGCAAAAATTGCCAAATTTTCAAAAACCAAAATCTCTATTCGAAGCAAATTTTGTTTTTTTTTTTGTTGATTTGAGTGGACACACTATGTCCTAGTCTTGTATGTCACCAGACCGAATCACCATACCATAATCACCAGACCGAAAACTAAAATCACGATATTTTATTTTTGAGGCGCATTTTTTGTCGGATCCCAATTTTTTCCCGAATCCTCTAGCCGTCGTCGCGCCACGTTTTTAGAGCCCTCGCTCGCCGTCCTGCGACGTCCCGTTCACCTAGTGCAAGAGCAAATAAATTATTTTTTTGCCGATTTTGCAATCACTTCCACGGACGCCCAGGACTTATTTGATGGGCTCCAGGTCGCCGGTTGGGTTCGTTCTCTTCAGAACACTCGCGCGCAACCTTTCCGGCAAGAAAATTTTAAACTGCGATGACTTTTTGCGAATCTGCGGCAGTTTGAAGAGAAAAATGCGCAAAAAGTGAAAAAAACCAAAGGCGTTTTGCGGGGGTACATAGAACTTCTGAACCAATTGACGGATCGGAACCGGACCGGTGCCGTTCGATCGGCCATAGAACCTTTTAGTTTGTTTGGGAGTTTAATCCTGATTGCGCCCAAGATAAAACGACGTTTTTTTGGACATCCAGAAAAAGTTCCACGGAACCTTCGAATGGAGATTATGGTTTTTGAAATTTTGACAATCTTTCCAAATTATTTTGACATTTTCGTCCAATTTATGAACATATCGCACATTTTTACCAATACCTAGGTCTTTGATATCATTGAGGCAAAACTGAAGTTTCAAGAAGGACTTAACTTCCCTGTGGTTGGGATGGAGTCCATAAAACAATGTTATTCAAGAAATATATTTTTCAAGGAACTGCGTAAATTTAGGAACCCCTGGTGTAATATATTTGTCAAAAAGCCATCTATTTTGTGTATCAAAACGAGCATTCACTTCCCGATACCATAAATTTAGAATATTTCTCCGCATATTTTATTCCAAGTGGTGCATAGTAATTCCATCACGTTAACCGTATCGATCTGAACACCACCTCCACGTCCTCGACAAAACCATTAATAACGACCCTATTTTTAGACCAATAATTTCCAATGACTTTTTAATCTAACAACGAAATAATTGTTTGTTTGTAAGAAGAAATACTTATTAATACGAGACCTTGCACGCGATTCAAATAAATATCGTTTGTACATTAATTAGTCTACTCTGTATAATATAGATTGTCTAGTCTTGTTTGTCTAGTCTTGTCTGTTTAGTCTTGTCTGTTGAGTCTTGTCTGTTTAGTCTTGTCTGTTTAGTCTTGTCTGTCTAGTCTTGTCTGTCTATTCTTCTCTGTCTAGTCTTGTCTGTCTAGTCTTGTCTGTCTAGTTTTGTCTGTCTAGTCTTGTCTGTCTAGTCTTGTCTGTCTAGTCTTGTTTGTCTAGTGTTGTCAGTCTTGTCTGTCTAGTCTTGTCTGTCTAGTCTGTCTAGTCTGTCTAGTCTGTCTAGTCTGTCTAGTCTGTCTAGTCTGTCTAGTCTGTCTAGTCTGTCTAGTCTGTCTAGTCTGTCTAGTCTGTCTAGTCTGTCTAGTCTGTCTAGTCTGTCTAGTCTGTCTAGTCTGTCTAGTCTGTCTAGTCTGTCTAGTCTGTCTAGTCTGTCTAGTCTGTCTAGTCTGTCTAGTCTGTCTAATCTGTCTAGTCTGTCTAGTCTGTCTAGTCTCTCCAGTCTGTCTAGTTTGTCTAGTCTGTCTAGTCTGTCTAGTCTTGTCTGTCTAGTCTTGTCTGTCTAGTCTTGTCTGTCTAGTCTTGTCTGTCTAGTCTTGTCTGTCTAGTCTTGTCTGTCTAGTCTTGTCTGTCTAGTCTTGTCTGTCTAGTCTTGTTTATCTAGTCTTGTCTGTATAGTCTTGTCTGTCTAGTCTTGTCTGTCTAGTCTTGTCTGTCTAGTCTTGTCTGTCTAGTCTTGTCTGTCTAGTCTTGTCTGTCTAGTCTTCTCTGTCTAGTCTTGTCTGTCTAGTCTTGTCTGTCTAGTCTTGTCTGTCTCGTCTTGTCTGTCTAGTCTTGTCTGTCTAGTCTTGTCTGTCTAGTCTTGTCTGTCTAGTCTTGTCTGTCTAGTCTTGTCTGTCTAGTCTTGTCTGTCTAGTCTTGTCTGTCTAGTCTTGTCTGTCTAGTCTTGTCTGTCTAGTCTTGTCTGTCTAGTCTTGTCTGTCTAGTCTTGTCTGTCTAGTCTTGTCTGTCTAGTCTTGTCTGTCTAGTCTTGTCTGTCTAGTCTTGTCTGTCTAGTCTTGTCTGTCTAGTCTTGTCTGTCTAGTCTTGTCTGTCTAGTCTTGTCTGTCTAGTCTTGTCTGTCTAGTCTTGTCTGTCTAGTCTTGTCTGTCTAGTCTTGTTTGTCTAGTCTTGTCTGTCTAGTCTTGTCTGTCTAGTCTTGTCTGTCTAGTCTTGTCTGTCTAGTCTTGTCTGTCTAGTCTTGTCTGTCTAGTCTTGTCTGTCTAGTCTTGTCTGTCTAGTCTTGTCTGTCTAGTCTTGTCTGTCTAGTCTTGTCTGCCTAGTCTTGTCTGCCTAGTCTTGTCTGTCCAGTCTTGTCTGTCTAGTCTTGTCTGTCTAGTCTTGTCTGTCTAGTCTTGTCTGTCTAGTCTTGTATGTCTAGTTTTGTCTGTCTGGTCTTGTCTCTCTAGTCTTGTCTGTATAATCTTGTCTGTTTAGTCTTGTCTGTCTAGCATTGTCTGTCTAGTCTTGTCTGTCTAGCATTGTCTGTCTAGTCATGTCTGTAGAGTCTTGTCCATCTAGTCTTGTCCATCTTGTCTTGTCCATCTAGTCTTGTTTATCTAGCCTTGTTGACATTACAAGATTAATTAGCTACTTTATAATAATATGCAAATGAAGCTACTTTTAGTTTCAAATATTAATCTTGCCGATAAGCAATCTGTTGTTAAGATTTAGTATAACATTGTGGTGTTGATTGATGGGATGTGTTTGTGGTGCAAAATATGTTCGCGTAATCTGAATCAATTGCAATAAACTCACGCGAAGGTTTACTAAAATAAGTTGACGGTAGTTTTGTGCGCTTGAAGGATGGATGATTGCAGCGGGATCGTGTTTCAGCGGTTTGATAAAGATTGAATCGCTTTTGCCACTCGACTAATTTTAATTACGCGGATTGTAATGGTTTCGCGCTAATGAGTTACACTTACTGAGTGGAATCATTTGCTCGCGGTATTAATTTCGGTTTTATTCATAATTTGCGTAAATAAGTGATTAGAGACGATTAAATGGTCAGGGCAATTATAAAATACATGGTTTGGTTAAAAGTTAAAAACAATTTTGCGAGTTGATGTGAGCGTATGGATTGTTTAATATTAATTAAAACTTCATTCAACTCGGCCTTTTTTACTGGAAAGTAAATTATTTTAAACAAACATGAAACAAAAGTTTCTACAGTTAGAAGCTACCATGTCTAGGGCCGAGGCCGCACTACGGTTTTTTAACCGCCATGACCGCGAAACCGCTCGAGAAACACACAGTACGCTTTGGGAAAAATCAGTCGCGGGAAAAAACCGCTTGTATTAGCTTAGGCCGAGGCCGCACTACGGGTTTTTAACCGTCATGACCGCGAAACCGCTCGAGAAACACACAGTACGCTTTGGGAAAAATCAGTCGCGGGAAAAAACCGCTTGCATTAGCTTAGGCCGAGGCCGCACTACGGTTTTTTTCCGTGAGCGGTAAGCGCCAAGACCGCGAAACCGCTTGAGAAACACACAGTATGCTATGGGAAAAATCAGTCGCGGAAAAAAAACCGCAAGTGAGGCCGCTTATATTAGTTTACTAGAGTCACAAAATCCTGTGATTAAAAACCGTGGCGGTTTAGTCGTAGTGCGGTCTAGGCTTTACTTGAGTCACAAAATCACGCGATTAAAAACATCTGCGGTTTAACCGTAGTGCGGCCTAGGCCTAAGTTTGTGATTGCGCCCAATTTTTGGTTTGGTCAGATTTGGCAGTAGAACTACGATATATTACTTAAACATATTTGTACAAATTTTCTTCTTTCTGTCTTCTTCTTTCACCCACGACACATATTTGTAAAACATTTAGATGGTCATATTTAACACCAAATATCCCAGAATAGTCATGTGTCAACTATAAAAGCAGTGCAGTATAATCTCGATAATCCGACACATACGGGACCAGACAACCGCTGGATTATCAAAAAGAGTGATGGGAGGTAAGAGCGCGTGGGAGGGAAGAGTGCGATGGGAAGAGCGCGACGTCGCGACGACGTGCGATGGGAAGAGCGCGATGACGGTCGTGTTTGTGTACGCGCCCGTGTTTCTTTTAGCGTTTTATTCAATCGTCCAAGTTCGGCCGTCGTCGCCCGTGCAAACTTCGGCCGATAACGGATTAGGTGTACGCGAGCCGTGAGCGGTCTCCAGACGCCGGATTACTGAACCTGTCGTCCGATTAACCAACGTACGAATTTCCGTACTTTATACTGTACTTCCAATATATCTATCATCATCATTAGTAGGGCTGTAGCACCTACAGGGCCTCGACTTCCTCCAGCCTCGTCCGCCATCCTTTCCGGTCTCTGGCAAGGACCTTCCAGTCAGCTGCATCAATTTTTCTGGCATCCTCAGAAACGCCGCCTTTCCATCTCAGCCTTGGTCTCCCTCTGCCTCTACTATCGCTTGGTATGGCCTCAAAGTTTCTTGGCGTTGGCACGTTGTTGTCATAGCGTGCTACATGTCCTGCCCATCTTAACTCCTTGATATACGAATAAAATGACGTTGATGTGTCTAGTGTGTCTATGACCTTGACTGGAAGTCGTCAAAGTGACCGGAAGTGGTCAAGGTCAGAGGCGGAGGTGGTTCCAGAATGAAGGATATATATATATATATATATATATATATATATATATATATATATATATATATATATATATATATATATATATATATATATATATATATATATATATATATATATGTGACTATATACATGTGATATATACACATGACATATGGACTATATACATGTGATCTTATTACATATGCATGACGTCTTAGAGACGTCATTGTAAGTCAAGGGGTTAACCTGCCAATCTTGATTGTTGTTATTATGTCTCTGTTTCCTGACCCTCTGTATAAGTTATAAAACTCAAAATTATATCTTCTTCTCCAGACGTTATCCTCTTGGACGTTTCCTCAATATACCTACCAACATAGATAAATAACACAAATAAAGGGCTTTTCAGTAGGGACGATATCTACAGCAAATTTGAATTTGCTACCTGTTTAACTCGACTAAAAATATCATCGCGTGTTCGTCCTTTGCATATGAAACCAAACCGAAAAGTTTTGTGTATCAATTACAGTTTTTCCCAATTTCCTATGTAATTTAACGGCAGAGCAAACTCGTTGCGTTTCATTTCTATATCGCCGGCAATCAGAAAATGTTTTTATAATCAAATTTGTTACGTGCGATCTAACAAGATTGAGCAGATTAAAACAAATCTTAATTGTTTTTTTACGTTTTTATATAAAATTTCATTTACATATTTTTATATGTTTTTATATTAGTAGGGAAAGATCCTTCGTTCTGGAACCACCTCCGCCTCTGACCTTGACCACTTCCGGCCACTTTGACGATTTCCGGTCCCTCGCTGATTAAAGCTGATAAAGGCTGATTAAAAATAGACCTCACACCCTGTTTAGCGTGGGGTTACATAGACATCGCCCTGTTTAGCGTGGGGTTACATAGACATCACACCCTGTTTAGCGTGGGGTTACATAGACATCACACCCTGTTTAGCCTGGGGCTATAAAGACCTCGCACTCTTTTTGTGTATTAAAGCTTAAAAGCTGATTTAAGCTGATTAAAAGCTGTTGAAAAGCTGATACAGCCTAGCCCTAATTAATGGGTTAACTGTAGTTAGCCCGTCAAATGAGGATTTCGAGAGAATCTTAAGATTTCATGTGAAGGACTAAGGTATCTAAACAGCTTTTAATCAGCTTTTAAGCTTTAATACACAAAAAGAGTGTAAGGTCTATGTAGCCCCACGCTAAACAGGGTGTGAGGTCTATGTAGCCTCACTCTAAAAGGGTGTGAGGTCTTTGTTACAGTTTTACAGCTTACAGCTTGTTAAACAGTTTGTAATCAGCTTTAATCAGCTTTGAAGCTTTAATACACAAAAAGAGTGTGAGGTCTATGTAGCCCCACGCTAAACAGGGTATGAGGTCTATGTAACTTCACGCTAAAAGGGTGTGAAGTCTATGTTACCCCACGCTAAAGAGGATATGAGGTATATTTTGAATCAACTTTTATCAGCTTTAATCAGCGAGGGACTGGAAGTCGCCAGGGTCACCGGAAGTGGCCAAGGTCAACTTCAGAGGCGGAGGTGGTTCCAGAACGAAGGATCTTTCCCTACTTATATTCTTCTTCGTATGGCGCTACAGCCCAAATTGGGCCTTGGCCCCATGTATTTTTCTCCTCCATTCTTCTGGAACTGGAAGTCGCCAGGGTCACCGGATGTGGTCAAGGTCAAGTTCAGAGGCGGAGGTGGTTCCAGAATGAAGGATCTTTTCTAGGACCCTATAGTAAGACCCTACTTATATTCTTCTTCATATGGCGCTACAGCCCAAATCGGGCCCTGGCCCCATGCATTTTGTCCTCCATTCTTCCTTGTCCTTTGCTGTTCTTCTCCACGCTGTTACTCCTAGTAGTTGGTATGCGTCTTCCCGGGTCTCTTCCTGCCACCGTTTTCTTGGCCTTCCTATCGCCCGCCTGCCTTGCATTTTTGCGTACAGTGCTCTTAGTTTGATCGGCCGTTTTCGGGCGTCATCAGACGAAGACGATCGTGTTTGTGTGCGCGCTCTCCTTCTTTTACAAGCGTTTGATTCAATCGTCCGAGTTCGGCCGTCGTCGCCCGTGCAAACTTCGGTCGATGATGCATTAGGTATACGCAAGCCGTGAGCAGTCTACAGACCGCCGGATTACTGAGTGTGTCTCGACGGTTGATCGGCCGTTTTCGGGCGTCATCGGACGAAGACGATCGAGTTTGTGTGCGCGCTCTCCTTTTACAAGCGTTTGATTCAATCGTCCGAGTTCGGCCGTCGTCGCCCGTGCAAACTTCGCTCGATAACGGATTAGATGTACGCGAGCCGTGAGCAATCTACAGACCGCCGGATTACTGAGCGTGTCGTCCGATTAACCAAAGTCCGGATTACCGAGATTATACTGCAGTTTGTTTAGAAAAGTTAATAAATGATACGTTGTTTAAAACATTTTACCGATCCCGAATATGTGACATAATTAATTTTTTTACCCCAATTACCCGGACGAGTAACTCGGCCGTGTATGTGCTTACACTGCAACAGTGTTACCACTTGTGCCGACATTGGACGTTGCTGGTATTCTGTAGTTGACTGTGTTTAGTGTTGCTTAACCCCTTGACATACAATGGCGTTTCTAAAACGTCATGTATATATGATAAGATCACTTGTATATGGACACGTCAACGCGCATTTTATTCTTATGTCAAGGGGTTAACACAGTGAAAACGATCCAAAATTGAATATCCATAGTCGTTTAGGTAGATAACGAGCGTCGAGACGAAAGGCGATAGGAACGACGCACCGCTCGATCGCATTTGGGGATGCGATCGAGCGGTGCGTCGTTCCTATCGCCTTATAGACCCTTTCGTTCTTTATTTACAAACCGCCAGCGCGACGCCCTGCTATTTAATTCAGCGAATCCCGGGGGATTCTTGGGTACGTCTGCAAAACATGTTTTTTCGGACGTCCCGGCGCCATCCAGCGCGCAATCGCAAGTAAACTCCAAAACAAACTTAAAGGCACTATGCCGAATCGATTGGTGCCGGTCAGGTCCCGATCCAACTGTTGGGTATCCCAGGAGAGGGATCCCCGCAAATTGGGTGAAAAAAAACATCGCATTTTTTTCGATTTTTGTGTTAAAATTGACCCAGAGCGGTAACAGAATGCCGAAGGTACCAGATTCTTCCACCGCCGGTTGCGTGTAAACATCTCGCATCGAACGAACCCGTTTGGAGACACGGCGCTCTTCTATCAAGAGAACGGCGTCCATAACAGTGATGTTTAAAACGGTTTTTTTTTCGCTTACATTTTCCGCCGCACCAGGTGAACCGACGGTCGCATTTTCCGCATGACGTCAAAAAACGTGAAATTGACGCGGCAAGAGGACGCAGTAAACAAATCGAGCCACGGCCCAAAATTGCTCCTCGGCATCCTCCAGGTGCCAAAAACAGGAGATCGTTTCTATCTTCTGTTTTTGGCACCTGGAGGATGCCAAAATTGCTCCTCAAAGGTGCTCGGCATCCTCCAGGTGCCAAAAACAGGAGATCGTTTCTAACTCCTGTTTTTGGCACCTGGATTATGTCAAAATTGCTCCTCAAAGGTGCTCGGCATCTTCCAGGTGCCAAAAACAGGAGATCGTTTCTATCTTTTTTTTTCGGGCGTCATCGTACGATGACAGTTGTGTTTGTGTACGCGCTCTCTTTCTTTTACAAACGTTTGATTCAATCGTCCGAGTTTGGCCGTCGTCGCCCGTGCAAACTTAGGCCGATGTCGGATTAGGTGTACACGAGCCGTGAGCAGTCTACAGACCGCCGGATTACTAAGCGTATTAACCAACGCCCGAATTACCGAGATTATACGGTAGTTTGTTTGGAAAGGTTAATCCCTTGATATAAAAATAAAATGCGCGTTGACGTGTGTCTGATATAAATAAATAAAAAACGGTTAGTTAGGCGCATGCGTAATGTTTAAAAGGTGGGAATATGAAAGTTTCGGGCACATTTTGTTATTTTCACTGGTTATACGTCAAACAAATTCGGACACTTTTTTAAAGCACATGGCCAAAATTGACGCATGCGCCGTGTACATGTGATCTTATGACATGTATAGGATGTTTTAGAGACGTCATTGTATGCCAAGAGGTTAATAAATGACTCTTTGTTTAAAACATTTGACCGATCCCGAATATGTGACACAATTAAATTTTTGATTGAATTTTCGGTTTTTCAGTGTCGATTATGTTTTCAGTGTGAATGAAATGACCCAAATACTTCATAGAAATCTATACTTTTTATTACAACGGGTAAATTGAATAAATGTTTCACCAAATGACGAGAAAAAAAAAGCCTAAAATTACCGACATAAAATTTCATTCGACCGCTTCATGTGTGTACCGATTATTTTTATATTGTAATAACCGTTACAGATCATTTCCGCAGATTACACTCCCGTAATGTAGCTCGAAACATGTTTCTATTTTATTCATAAATATTAAAAATGTTACATACCATTTGTCTGCATGAATATTTTATTTTATAATACTCATTATTATTTCAAAAACAATTACACGATGTACACATTTAGATCATTGTTTATTCATATTTGAAAGTAATCAACCACATAGTTCTTAACACGTTCAATGCTGTGGGGGTCACCACTGACCGGCACCTTTTTATAGTTGATTTTTTTTTGTGCGCATGCGTCAATTTTTGCCATGTACGCCATGTCGCCATTTGTCAAAAAAGTGCCCGAAATTTTTTGACGTATAACCAGTGAAAATGTGCCCGAAACTTTCATAACAAAATGTGCCCGAAACTGTTATATTCCTTTATATGCCTTTCATACATTGAGGACGCGCATGCGCTTAACTAACCGTAAAAAGGTCTATTAGTTACTAGTGAAAATAACAAAATGTGCCCGAAACTTTCATAACAAAATGTGCCCGAAACTGTTATATTCCTTTATATGCCTTTCATACATTGAGGACGCGCATGCGCTTAACTAACCGTAAAAAGGTCTATTAGTTACTGGTGAAAATAAAATGTGCCCGAAACTTTCATAACAAAATATGCCCGAAACTTTTTTTCCCGCCTTTGAAACATTGAGGACGCGCATGCGCTTAACTAACCGTAGAAAGGTCTAAAAACTAAGTTTATTTGGAGCGCTGACCGTGGATTGCAAATAATTTATTTGTTGGCACCACGATCCAATTTTGGATCCAGTACTATCCAGTGTATTGTCCAGTGGTATAGTCTTTAATGATACCTCTAGTCTAATCTTTAACTATTTCTCTAGTCTAATCTTTAATGATACCTCTTGTCTAGTCTTTAATGATACCTCTTAGTCTAGGCTTTAATGATACCTATAGTCTAGTCTTTAAAGATACCTCTAGTCTAAGCTTTAATGATACCTCTAGTCCAGACTTTAATGATACCTCTTAGTCTAGTCTTTAATGATACCTATAGTCTAGTCTTTAAAGATACCTCCAGTCTAAGCTTTAATGATACCTCTAGTCCAGACTTTAATGATACCTCTTAGTCTAGGCTTTAATGATACCTATAGTCTAGTCTTTAAAGATACCTCTAGTCTAAGCTTTAATGATACCTCTAGTCCAGACTTTAATGATACCTCTTAGTCTAGGCTTTAAACCTCTAGTCCACACTTTAATGATACCTCTAGTCTTGTCTTTAATGATACCTCTAGTTTAATCCGTTTAGTTTAATTTAGAAGGTCTAGTTTGTTTAGCCCAGGGAAGGCCAACCTTTTTTCCAACCAATTTTTATTTAAATTTTCACATTTTGAAATGCTGACGTGCCAGGTAACTTACAGGGAATGAACATTTCAGATAGTGAAAATCAGTTACCGTATTAGCCCGAATATAACTCGTCTTATATTTTACACCTTTGAACAAAAATAGAATGAGAAACTTGAAAATTTGTTTTAGAAGGTTTAAGTTTAAGAAGTTTAGAAGGCACGCGTGCCAATTAAATTTTCCTACGTGTCAGCCGTGACACGCGTGCCATAGGTTCGCCACCACTGGTTTAGTCTATCCTATATTGGTTATATAATCTTAATCATCTAGTCTCACCATCTTTGCATATTAATCTCTTTGATCGATTCATTTCCGTTGCATTTAATTCATTCGTCGGTTTATAAACAAAATATTTATTTCATCCCAGATATGCCTGATGTCCTATATATAGGACGCTAGTTGATTAAAAAATATTATATCATCAGCGAGGCCACCGCCACGGCTTCGACCGCGACTACTCCATCCAGGGCCGACGGCAGGGCCTGTCGCTCCCTCTCCACTCCAACTCCCTCTCCCTCCCGCTCCCTCTCCGCTCCCTCTCCGCTCCAACGCGGCCACGCCACGAGAGTGTGCTCCGCGTCGTCGCGCACGTCCTCTCCACACGATGTGCACCTATCGTCTGGGGCTTTCCCAATACTGTGGAGATACGCTCCGAAGTACCCGTGTCCGGTAAGAAGCTGGATGAGGAAGTATGATCAGCCGGCGCCCCATCCACCGAATTAAATCAGGGATGAGGCGACGAGTCCACGCGCCGTTTCCGCCGCGTGACCACCTCTCCTGCCAGCAGACAAGTAGTTGCTCCCGAGCAACAATCCTTGCCTCCCCGCGGTCTCCACCAGATGTTCTTGCGTCCCATAACAAGGATGTCCGCGGGAGGAATCCGCGATAAGACCTCGACGGCGTCACTGCTGACAGTGCGGTAAGCCCGGGCGACCCTAATGGCCAACGCTCCCTATTACGGGCGTTACCCCTCACCGCCGCTGCCCATACCGGTGCCGCGTATAGGAGTCTGCTAGTGGCCACACTGACCATAAGCCTCCTCCTACCCTCCCCAGGCCCGGTGGACCGAGGGCTCGTCTAATGCCAAGGCATGAGACGCACCACCTGTTGTGACGCGCGTGCCGCGGTGCCGGCGACGTGGCACACATGTAAACTCCACTGACCCGCCTGGAGCATCACACCGAGGTACCGTTCGACCGGTATCCTCTCTCCTAAGAATTCAATTTCCAGAATGCCTCTACCTGACCTTCTGGTATAGAGTAGGGCTGAAAAGCTGAAGGCCCGCCGTCTCCATCCACTCCCGAACGATTTCCTCCGCGCGCGTGACCTCGAGACCTAGTATATCCCAGCACCTGTCAGTGAAGACAAGTGCCAGGACGTCTGCCTATGCCACAATACCCACCCATGTGGGCAGTAACCGTCTCAGCGTCCGCAGAAGGCCGTCATAGGCGACATTCCACAAGAATGGTCCTGAACCGATCCCTGCGGAACCCCCGCTCGCGCCAGTTCTCCCCCTCCCGGTACCTTATTGTTTCTGTCGCGCAGGTAATCGGCAATGAGCCTCAGCAACGTCTCTGGTAGTTTCCGAACCACTATTGTACCGTGTTGAAGGCATTGGCGACGTCAAAGCTGACTACCACAAAATGTCCCCTGGTACGGTACGGTCCCCTGTTGGCCCCCTCCGCGACAGGAGGAACAGCCCGAATGGCATCCTCCGTCCCAACCCCTTTACGAAAGCCGAACGGCCCGGAGCTAGTCCATTCCCTTGCTCTATAACGGCTTGTCACCGCCATAGAAGCAACCTTTCCAGTACTTTTGCCCCGCCGTCCAGCAAACAGATCGATCTGTCGGATCCTTACCCGGCTTTAGCATAAGGGCCAAAATGGCCTTTTTCCAACCCCTAGTCAGTCTTTATTTATCTGATCAAGACCATATACGCGCGCCGCTGCCGCGCGTAGTATGTTGTCTTGATTTATTCGAACAAGATCACATACGCGCGGCGCAGCCGCGCGTAGTATGTAGTCTTGATTTATCTGATCAAGACCACATACGCGCGGCGCTGCCGCGCGTAGTATGTAGTCTTGAGTTATCTGAACAAGACCACATACGCGCGGCGCAGCCGCGCGTAGTATGCAGTCTTGATTTATCTGATCAAGACCATATACGCGCGGCGCTGCCGCGCGTAGTATCTGTCATGATTTATCTGAACAATATCACATACGCGCGGCGCTGCCGCGCGTAGTATGTGATATTGATTTATCTTATCAAGACTGCATACGCGCAGCGCTACCGCGCGTAGTACATACATATAATCCTTTATTGGCATAAATAAGTTAAGTAGTCTTGATTTGTCTATAGAATATCACACACGATCGTCGCAGCCGCTCGTAGTTTGTAGTCTTGATTTAGTTAGTCTTGTTCTAATCAAGACCATATCCGCGCATCGCTGCCGCGCGTAGTATGTAGTCTTGATTTATCTGAACAAGATCACATGCGCGCGGCGCTGCCGCGCGTAGTATGTAATCTTTATTTATCTGATCAAAGCTACATACGCGCGGCGCTGCCGCGCGTAGTGTGTAGTATTGATTTACTTTATCAAGACCATATACGCGGGGCGCTGCCGCGCGTAGTATTTAGTCTTGATTTATTTGTAGAATATTACATACGCGCATCGCAGCCGCACGTAGTTTGTAGTCTTGATTTAGTTAGTTTTGATCTAATCAAGACCATATACGCGCATCGCTGCCGCGCGTAGTATGTAGTCTTGATTTATCTGAACAAGATAACATACGCGCGGTGCTGCCGCGCGTAGTATGTAATCTTGATTTATCTGATCAAGATTACATACGCGCATCGCTGCCGCGCGTAGTATGCAGTCTTGATTTTTCTGTAGAATATCACATACGCGCGTCGCAGCCGTGCGTAGTTTGTAGTCTTGATTTAGGTAGTTTTGATCTAATCAAGACCATATAAGCGCGGCGCTGCCGCGCGTAATATATAGTCTTGATTTATCTGAAGATCACATACGCGCGGCGCAGCTGCGCGTAGTATGTAGGCTTGATTTATCTGATCAAGACCATATACGCGCATCGCTGCCGCGCGTAGTATGTAGTCTTGATTAATCTAAATAAGATCACATACGCGCGGCGCAGCCGCGCTTAGTTTTTAGTCTTTATTTTTCTGAACAAAATCACATACGCGCGGCGCTTAGTGTGTAATCTTTATTTATCTGATCAAGACTACATACGCGCGGCGCTGCCGCGCGAAGTGTGTAGTCTTGATTTATTTGATCTAGACCATATACGCGCGGCGCTGCCGCTCGTAGTATGTAGTCTTGATTTATCTGATCAAGACATACGCGACTACAAACATACAAGACTACATACATTTTAATACATTTTAAATCATTTGATTAAATTGATTATGTGATTTCATTGTGATCAATGTAATTGATTATGTGATCATTTATTTAGATTATTCAGTTTCACCAACAAAGTAGCATCTTCAGATCAACAACATTTATCATCATCAAATACATTTATAAATAAATGATCACATGAAACAAATCACATAATTAGTTTTATCCAAATAATCCTAACAATATTTAAAACTAGATAAGGTGTTAATCAGACAATATACCTAATAATATGGGGTCACAATAACCTCTTCCAGACATATGTTGCAGACGTCGGCAAGTCCTTCGAGGTCCCCCCATGCTTCCAGGCGGAAATCACAGATATACCTGACGTCATATATATAGGACGCTAGTTAAAAAATAATTTTTCAGGTTTATGCGAGTAAAATTATCGAGTTTTATAGCAAAATAATCTATTCGATTGTTTCATTTCTGTTGCATTCAATTTATTCGTGGAGTATAAGAAACATTTAATTTCATCTCAGATATGCCTGACGTCCTATATATAGGACACTAGTTAACCCCCTGACATATGAATACAATTCGCATTGACGTGTCCATTTACATGTGAACTTATCACATATACATGACGTCTTAGAGACTTCATTGTATGTCAAGGGGTTAATTAAAAAATGATCTCAAGTTTATCTGGTTCAAACTTTATTTATTGAAGAATAAATGAATCTCTTCTGTTGCATTTAATGAATTCGTCGGTTTATTAAAATAATATTTTAAATAAATGATATTCGTGAAATAAATTCGCGTGCAAAATTCGCGATGCGGATACTTAAGAATCAGAGCATGAAAAAAAATGTTTTAGTAATTTGCTAAGCTTTCAAAATATTAATTTGAGTTTAGCGTAATGGCGCATTACCGACTCGCCGCTCTCCAGGGACCGGCGGGGAATAATTCTTTCATTTTTATAATAATCTATCATCGTCGGAGATAATTGCTAGAGTCGTGATTAAAAGGGCCCGAGACTCATTTACAGTTAGATTGGTTTCAATTACATTCTGCCACCGGAGGGGCGTACGGATAGGGTAATGTGCTTAGAATTACCCGGATTGATGAGTTACTTTTCGCCCCTAATATTAACCCTATGTCTATATTAAAGACTATTTATCAATTAAAAACGAATAACTTCTATGATTATTTTAATTTTCTTCAAATTTAATTCAGTTAAATCCAGGGAATGTTTGGGAAAGCTTATACGTGTTGAACAGACTTAGATTATTTGTTGAAGCACAATAGATCAAGTTGGTCGCAGAAATGCTTTGCAGCCAAACGACTCCCACAAAAAAAAGGTTATTTGTTAAAAAAGATTATTCGGGAGCAAAGAATATTCTTCTTGCAAAACCGAAAATATTTATATTCCAAATCAAGCTTTTTAAAAATAATAGAAATGTAAAATAATAGATAACACCGAGTATACTGCCGAGTAAACGACCGAGTAATCGACCGAGTAATTGACCGAGTAATCGACCGAGTAATCGACCGAGTAATCGACCGAGTAATCGACTGAGTATTCGGCCGAGTAGTCGGCCGAGTATTCGGGCGAGTAATCAGCCGAGTGTTCGGTCGAGTATTTGGTCGAGTATTTGGCCGAGTATTTGGTCGAGTATTCGGTCGAGTATTCGGCTGAGTATTCGGCCGGGTATAAATAAATAGACTAGACTGACAAGTGTTTGTTGGGAGTCCAGTATTCGAAAACAATTCACAATTATAATCGCAATAAAGACGGGAAACAAATGGAAAAATCGATAATGTAATCAAAATATTCATATTTTTCCTTTATGTCCACTTAACGATTATCCATAAACACGCCACTGATAATAATATTATATATTTTTTTAACTGGAACAGGGCACGCGATTTTAATATCGTTGCTAATTTGCATTAGCAGACATAAAACGTGTTTATGTTTCTGGCCTCGAGTGGGCGAGAAAAATGTAATAAAATCCGTGCCGCGTCTTCATTTGGGCGCTGGAGAAATGCATTTTGTCGGATACAAATCCGAATTTAATAAACTTCATTTCTGCGAATATCATTTCTGCAGAGAATTCCGTTTTAGCAAATTGTTTCATTTAATGCTATTAGAGTTTCGTGTTTCTATTTGAATTGGATTTTTATTTATAATTTTACGAAAAAAATTATCTGCTGGTTTGGGCAGAAAAACCGCGTGGTCGATAGCCCTTTGTGTACAATTTATACAATAAATGTTTTCTCTCTCTAATCTATTGAGAACCTAAATATAAATTTACGTTGTCAATTTGAAGATTAATTTTTGCATTTTTGTTACTAATAAAAAATTGGCAACATTTTTGCAAATCTTGTGTACTATTACTTACTTAACTATTTACTTTAATGTTTATTTTTGCACATACAGTGATGCTGGGACATATGTGTCCCACTCAGACATGAATAATTACCCACAAGCCTTTGTAGATGGATGGGGGACTCTTGTATACTATTACTAAAATTTTCTTTTGCGTAATTGATTACTTTAATGTTTATTTGTGCACAATTTTTTTCTACAATTTGCGTAGTAGTGGTTGGTCCGAAGCAGGATCGACGGGGCTGAGCTGTTAGGGGTATACGCTGCGTAGTGGCATTGAGTCTGAGAGAAACAGATATAGAGCGGCGATACAAACGAAAAAGCCGCCGAAAAAAAAAGCCGCCTCTGTGGATTGAGACTCTGTTAATTTTTCTTCGGTTGTATATAGAGGGAAAAATGAAAAGTTCAGTGATCTGAATGAAGGAAATTATTGTATGATTTTGGAACTGTTAGCTGGATTCGATCCTTTTGTAGCGAGTCATGTTGAATATCTAAGACTAAGATTTTTATAAATTCGAGACAACGCTGGCAAGACGCAGCTAACTGCGCCGCGTGTAGTATGTAGTCTTGATTTATCTGATCAAGACCATATACGCCGATTACTATTTAAGTCTTATAATCAAAAATTGGCAACATTTTTGCAAATCTTGTGTACTATTACTTAATTTTACTTTTGCGTAATTGATTACTTTCATGTTTATTTTTGCACATACAGTGATGCTGGGACATATGTGTCCCACTCAGACATGAATAATTACCCACAGGCCTTTCTAGATGGATGGGTTATATATGTCCCAATTCAAGTCAATTGGGACATATACACCCATCCATCTACAATGGTTAATTGTAAGATTAAGAAATAAATCTTTTCAATAACCAAGAATGAATATATTGTTAAATATTTTAGATCGGGATAAAAACGCTGGCGAGTTTCCCATTGCTTTGCAATTACAGTTGCGAGACGTTGGGAAAATTTAAAACAAACAGCCCGGCGCGTGATCCTATTTTTTCCCAATTCCCGGACGTCCTTAACCGAAACATATTTGTTTATATTTGATACAATTTCATCCCATTCAGAATTCAATGCGTCGTTCCGCAGCCGATGCGGCAGCCATTTCCGCGAGATTGAAAAAAAGTAAGTTCGTGGCTTCCACTCTCCACGTCTACCTGCCTGGTCACGGGGATGAGAAGGCGATGCCTGAAATATTGAACGAAGACGCGGCTCCTGTTATTTTTTTATTCCGGCCGGAACCAATACGCCTGGATAATAGAACATATCATTTACAAATTCCAGATACCACAGGTCTATATTAAATTTATTATTTTCAACTCTTCTGCGGAATTTGCATAAATAATATTCAACAACAATTTAATCTTCGCTGAAAGAATCTGAGATATTTGAATAACCATATTTAAAGCTTCGGCTTAATTACAGGCAACATATTGCTTTCATTCCAAGAAGCTAACATTAATATAAATATTTCCTTCTTGTTTGCATACACTATATTTACACTAGACAAGACTAGTAGGTAGACTTCTAGTCTGTCCACTCATCTTAACAAGGGCGTACCCAGCGAGGGACAGGGGGGGTTAGAAACCACCCCGCCGCACATAAATACCTATAACATTATCAAAACCTCACGCTGGCGTCTTCGGGTGCAAAGAGAGCCAAACAGTTCTGAAATTGTACGACAGATGGATACTTCATATCATAATGCATAATTCATTTCATAATCCTCGAAACAAATATGAGCTGCCCCCCCTAGTTCAAATCCTGGGTACGCCCTTGCCTGTGTCTAGTTTTGTCTAATCTTTCATATTTGCCTAATTTTAATCCGTCTAGTCTTCTCTGCCTTGTATTATCTACCTAATCTTATCTGTCTAGTCTTTGTAGTTTTGTCTGTCTAGTCTTGTGCTATCCTTTTCGGGCCTTTAGGACATTTGTTAATTATGTGGATGAGCGCCATGCAATGACTTCACACAATAAAACCGACTGCACTTCTGAAAATATTTCATTTTCTTTTAATATTTTGATAAAAATCATATTGTGCCACGTAGCCTTAAACTTTTAGATCTTGATTTATCTGATCAAGACCATATAAGCACAGCGCTGCCGCGAGTAGTATGTAGTCTTGATTTATCTGATCAACACCACGTAGCCGCGTAGTATGTAGTCTTGATTTATCTGAACATGTTCACATACGCGCGGCAGCGCCGCGCGTAGTAGGCAATCTTTATTTATCTGATCAAGACCACATACGCGCGACGCTATCGCGCGTAGTATGTAGTCTTGATTTATCTGAATAAGATCACATACGTGCAGCGCTGCCGCGCGTAGTATATAATCATGATTTATCTGAACAAGATCAGTATGTAGTCTTGATTTATCTGATCAAGACCATATACGCACAGCGCTGCCGCGCGTAGTATGTAGTCTTGATTAGTCTTGATTTATCTGATCAACACCATTTACGCGCGGTGCTGCTTTGCGCAGTATGTAGTCTTGATTTTTCTGAACAAGATCACATACGCGCGGCAGCGCCGCGCGTAGTATGTAATCTTTATTTATCTGATCAATACCACATACGCGCGGCGCTGCCGCACGTAGTATGCAGACTTGATTTATCTGAACAAAATCACGTACGCGGTGCCGCGCGTAGTATGTAGTCTTGATTTATCTAAACAAGATCACATAGGCGCGGCGCAGCGCCGCGCGTAGTATGTAATCTTGATTTATCTGATCAAGACCACATACGCGCTGCGCTGCCGCGCCCAGTATGTAGTCTTGATTTTTCTGAACAAGATCACGTATGCGGTGCCGCGCGTAGTATGTAGTCTTGATTTATCTGATCAACACCATATACGCGCAGCGCTGCCGCGCGTAGTATGTAGTCTTGATTAGTTTTAATTTATCTGATCAACACCATATACGCGCGGCGCTACCGCGCGTAGTCTGTAGTCTTGATTTATCTGAACAAGATCACATAGGCGCGGCGCAGCGCCGCGCGTAGTATGTAATCTTGATTTATCTGATCAAGACCACATACGCGCTGCGCTGCCGCGCCTAGTATGTAGTCTTGATTTATCTGAACAAGATCACATACGCGCGGCGCTGCCACGCATAGTATGTAGTCTTGATTTATCTGAACAAGATCACATACGCGCGGCAGCGCCGCGCGTAGTATGTAATCTTTTTTTTATCTGATCAAGACCACATACGCGCGGCGCTGCCGCGCGTAGGATGCAGACTTGATTTATCTGAACAAAATCACGTACGCGGTGCCGCGCGTAGTATGTAGTCTTGATTTATCTGTTCAAGACCATATAGGCGCAGCGCTGCCGCGCGTAGTATGTAGTCTTGATTAGTCTTGATTTATCTGATCAACACCATATACACGCAGCGCTACCGCGCGTAGTATGTAGTCTTGATTTATCTGAACAAGATCACATACGCGCGGCGCTGCCGCGCATAGTATGTCGTCTTCATTTATCTGAACAAGATCACATAGGCGCGGCGCAGCGCCGCGCGTAGTATGTAATCTTGATTTATCTTATCTAGACCATATACGCGCAGGGCTGCCGCGCGTATTATGAAGTCTTGATTTATCTGAACAAGATCACATACGCGTGGCGCTGCCAACTGCCAACAAATGTCAAGTGCCTAGGGGCGCTCGGTCTGTAAGTCCGAGCCTGCTTAAAGTCTAATACAATAGACTTTCTCGTCGAGAGACCTACATATGTTAAATCAATAGACCTTTTTTTTTAAGTTTGGTTCGATGTGATTACCGGAGTTTGCCGACCCTTCGAACACTGCGGCCTATTGGTAGCCTATTGTATTCTATCACATTCACTTAGGCCGAGAAAACCTGTTGTTGTAGTAAATTGCGCTAATTGCCATTTTTCACATTTGTCTTTCTGGAACAAATGCGGCCGGCGCTGTTAATAGAACTCGAACCTCTATACTCGTCAGTTAGCGCTCTAACATGAGGCCACTGGCGTCACCACTACACCACTCGCGCCGGCGACCTTTTCATAGTTGACAATTTTTTTGTGGGCATGTGTCAATTTCCGCCATATTATACGTTAAACAGACATATAACTAAATATGTGCCCGAAACTTTCATATTCCCGCCTTTTAAGCTTGCCGGATGCGCAAGCGCTTAACTAACCGAAAAAAGGTCTATTGTAATATGCCACGATAATTGTTGTACAATGCAGATGCCTAGAAATGAGGTGACAGTTGATCGTTGTAATTTAAGTTTATCTGTTTGATTTTTTTGTGGGGTTATTTGAAATCCCGCGTTTATGTCAACTGCACAAGGACCCTACAAGATCTGAAGGCCAATATCCGGACAGAGATTGCCAATATATTTGCTGATAAGGGTCATTCCTAACCCCAGAACTCGCCTTTCTCAATGTATGGACAATGGGGGGCATCACCTACCTGACATAATTTTCAAAACTATGTAATATTTCAGATATGTACCTAAATTGTAGAAAAAAAAGAAGAAAACTGCGGTTAAAAAGAAGAAGAGAACTGCAAATTCTAAAATGAGTTTTATTATTTTCAAAAAGGGAAGTTATGTTGCCGCACCCTGTAGAATAAGTATAGTCAGTCGTAGAACGCTTCCTTGAGAAACACCCGTAGACGATGCCATTTTTTTAGTTATGTCGCACCCTGTAGAATAGAGTCGGCTCTATAACGCTTCCTTGAAGAGCAACTCATAAAATGAGTTTTCTTATTATTTCAAAAAAGGAAGTTATGTTGCCGCACCCTGTAAAATAAATAGAGTAGGCCCTAGAACGCTTCCTTAAGGGGCACCCGTAGACGATGCCATTTTTGAGTTATGTGGCATCCTGTAGAATAAATAGACTCGGCCCTAGAACGCTTCCTTGAGGAACACTCGTAGACGATTGTTTTTGAGTTATGTCGCACCCTGTAGAATAAATAGAGTCGGCTCTAGAACACCTCCTTGAAGAACAACTCATAAATAGATTAGTTATGTTGCCGAATAAGTTATGTTGCCGCACCCTGTAGTATAAATAGAGTAGGCTCTAGAACGCTTCCTTGAGGAACACTCGTAGACGATGCCATTTTTGAGTTGTGTCGCACCCTGTAGAATAAATAGAGTCGGCCCTAGAACGCTTCCTTGAGGAACACCCGTAGACGATGCCATTTTTGAGGATTCGATATTAATAGAATTTAAATATATTTGTACGTATTGGGTTCGACTTTTTAAATAGGAATGTAGCCACACACACAAGAAATGCGTTGTTATTCCAAATCTATATAGTTCATCGACTGGATGGGTATGATCGACACAGTCGATATTGTGCGCATGTGTCAATTTCCGCCATATTATACGTTACAAAAGACATATAACTAAATATGTGCCCGAAACTTTCATATTCCCGCCTTTTAAGCTTGGCGGATGCGCAAGCGCTTAACTAACCGGAAAAAGGTCTATTGTAATATACCACGATAATTGTTGTACAATGTACATGCCTAGAGATGTGTTGGAAGTTGATCGTTGTAAATTAAATTTATCTGTTTGATTAAAAATGTTCTTAGCATATTCACTTCTCTTAGTTTGAAATCTCATAAATTCAGTTTTCTCCGTATAAGGCCGAGGCCGCAATACGGTTTTTTTCCCCGGGAGCGGTAACCCCTATAACCGCGAAACCGCTCGAGAAACATAGTATGCTATGGGAAAAATCAGTCGCGGGAAAAAACCGCAAGTGAGGCCGCTTGTAGTCTTGTTTGTCTAGTCTTGTCTGTCTAGTCAAAATCAAATCAAATACATTTATTTCATTAATTAAGATACAAATCTAAATGAAATATGTCAACAGGACATCAGTCTTGTCTGTCTAGTCTTGTCTGTCTAGTCTTGTCTGTCTAGTCTTGTCTGTCTAGTCTTGTCTGTCTAGTCTTGTCTGTCTAGTCTTGTCTGTCTAGTCTTGTCTGTCTAGTCTTGTCTGTCTAGTCTTGTCTGTCTAGTCTTGTCTGTCTAGTCTTGTCTGTCTAGTCTTGTCTGTCTAGTCTTGTCTGTCTAGTCTTGTCTGTCTAGTCTTGTCTGTCTAGTCTTGTCTGTCTAGTCTTGTCTGTCTAGTCTTGTCTGTCTAGTCTTGTCTGTCTAGTCTTGTCTGTCTAGTCTTGTCTGTCTAGTCTTGTCTGTCTAGTCTTGTCTGTCTACTCTTGTCTGTCTACTCTTGTCTGTCTAGTCTTGTGTGTCTAGTCTTGTCTGTCTAGTCTTGTCTGTCTAGTCTTGTCTGTCTAGTCTTGTCTATCTAGTCTTGTCTGTCTAGTGTTGTCTGTCTAGTCTTGTCTATCTAGTCTTGTGTGTCTATCCTCCGATAGTATAGTAGACAATATACCTGCATGGCAATGCAGGAGACCCTGGTTCGATTCCTGGTCGGGGAGGCAACAACTAGGGCGGTTTTCACTAACCGTCTGGGCTGCCCACCCTGAATGAATGCGAAATATGCGATACCAAGGTGGAGCACACTAAAAGCCAAAGTGACTGTCTAGTATTGTGTGTCTAGTCTTGTCTGTCTAGTCTTGTCTGTCCAGTCTTGTTTGTCCAGTCTTGTCTGTCTAGTCTTGTCTGTCAAGTCTTGTCTGTTCAGTCTTGTCTATCCAGTGCTGCCTGTCCAGTCTTGACTGTCCAGTCTTGTCTGTTCAGTCTTGTCTGTCCAATCTTGTCTCTCCAGTTTTTTTTGTCCAGTCTTGTCTGTCCAGTCTTGTCTGTCTAGTCTTGTCTCTCCAGTCTTGTCTGTCCAGTTTTGTCTGTCTTATCTTGTCTGTCCAATCTTGTCTGCCTTATCTGGTGTGTCCAGTCTTGTCTATCTAGTCTTGTCTATTCAGTCTTGTTTGTCTAATCTTATCTGTCCAGTCTTGTCTGTGGAGTAATTTTCATTTTAATTCTCATATACGCGACACTCATCTACGTAACATATTGTTAAATTAATTTTTTCTACAATTTGCGTAGTGGTGGTTGGACCGAAGCAGGATCGACGGGGCAGAGCTGTTAGGGGCATACGCCGCGTAGTGGCATTGAGTCTGGGAGAGACAGATATAGAGCGGCGATACAAATTAAAAAGCCGCCGAAAAGATAAGCCGCCTCTGTTGTTTGAGACTCTGTTAATTTTTCTTCGGTTGTGTGCTATAGAGGGAAAAATGAAAAGTTCAGTGATCGGAATGACGGAAATTATTGTATGATTTTGGAACTGTTAGCTGGATTCGATCCTTTTTTAGCGAGTCATGTTGAATATCTAAGACTAAGATTTTTATAAATTCGATACAACGCTGGCAAGAGTTAATGGCTGAAATTGGGAAAAGGAAAACGCTAAAGAGAGTGAATTTGACACGTTGGTCAGCTAGAGAGGACGCATCTAGAAGTTTGAGAGTTTCTTGCCACGAAGTTCTTAAAACTTTGGAATCAATCGAGGATGATTGTTCCAAAAAATCTGTTCGCTCTAACCCTGTCTAATCTTGTCTAAGCAGTCTTGTTTGTCTAGTATGAATCAAATTTTGTTTATCCAGTCGCATCTGTCTAGTTTTATCTAATGAATAATTACGTTCCATTTGGGTAATTTTGTGAGAAGACAAATGTCTTGTTATCAAGGGAACCTTAAGTTAGAGCCGTGCGAATTAGTTTAAGTGATGAATGAATTACTAGCAGACAAACTAAATTTAAGATTTATATCGGACGCATTTCGGACGGAACAGCTCCATTTAAACAGAGAACGTATTCGCGACATTTCCCAAAATAAAAGGTGTTCCAATAAGAGGTTTCATTTTCAATAGCCAATTCTCATGAGCCAACCTGTAACTATTTAACAGATGACAAGTGAAAACTACACCATTAATAAAACTGTAACGATATACGCTTGAACAACGCATTGAAATTATTACAATTCACCACAAGAACATTTCGCTGTCACAGTTCGCAAAACTAAAGCATTTTTCGGTCATCGTGAAGCACCTTAATCCGCGGCGGCTTATTGGCATATTGTTTTTCAGTATTAATGGCATACCCTCCTCTTTACAATTAAATAAACATCCGATGGTTTCGCTTAAAAATACTCGTTTTCTTTTACATATCAAAATAAAACCTCTTATTGAAAGACCCTTTATAATCCACGTATCGCGTGTGTCTGCTTTATCTATCTAATCTTATCTGCTTTATTTTATCTTATGTAGTCTTATATTTACTCGTGTTACCCGAGCTGTTAGGGGCATACGCCGCTTAGTGGCAGTGAGTCTGAGAAAGACAGATATAGAGCGGCGATACAAATTAAAAAGCCGCCGAAAAGAAAAGCCGCCTCTGTTGATTGAGACTCTGTTAATTTTTCTTCGGTTGTGTGCTATAGAGGGAAAAATGAAAAGTTCAGTGATCTGAATGACGGAAATCGCTTTATCTATCTAGTCTTGTGCAGTCTTATCTTAACCCGTATGTCTGCTTTATCTATCTAACCTTATTTACTTTATGTAATCATATGTAGTCTTATCATTTTTTCCTAGTCTAGTTAGAACTAACTTAACTCTCTTACTGCTTAAACTTGAATCTTAACTGCCTCGTCTTTTCCATCTGGTCTTCGTTGTATACTTTTGATCTTGTTTTTCTAATATATATTAGATTAAATTGTTTAGAATTCGTATTATAAAGCTTTTTAAAAGCGTCCCATTGTTATTATTATTGTTGGAAGATCGTTGTGAAATTTAATAAGAAAAGTTAAACATTTCCAAATCGCAATTTAATTAGGATTAGTCGGTAGCGAACGTTTGCAGTCACGGAACGTAATTTGACGGGGGGCAGTTAGCGGAGGAAAATATGACGGATCGCTTGTAAATCTTTTTGCGATCGGTGAACGGTTCCACTTGGCACGGCCGTAGACTCGATCCGAGATGAACAACACATTTCCCGTTGCAGACAATGATCGATGTCTCTTATAAGCCCGCGGAGCGGTTTGTTTCTTTTCGATTATGCTATGTAAATCGCCGCCATTTGCATACCAGATGAGAGCGGATTCGCTATCCAAATTGATAATCCCCACTAATCACTATTATTTATTCCTCATTTTGATTTAACACCTGCGCCAATATTTAATACACAACGTTTACAAATCTTTCCTAACATTTCTACTAAACTTAATTATTATTTAAATTCAATTAAGGACTTATTTAGTCTTCTATGTCAGGTCTTGTCTTTGTAATGCAATATGTGATTTAGTTATTGCTGGATGTTACTGATGCACATCACGACGTAATTATAGACGTATTAGTTTAATTGCAACTTGATTATCATTCACATGGCATATCCTCCACACAGCTGCAAGATCTACATTGGTATCAGGTGTGTCAATGATTGATGAATAATTCTAAATAAAACACTTCGTCTTCGTCGACAAACAGACAAGACTATACAGACAATACTAGATAGACAAGACTAGATAGACAAGACTGGACAGACAAGATTAGACAGACAAGACTGAACAGACAAGATTAGACAGACAAGACTGGACAGACAAGACTGGACAGACAAGACTGGACAGACAAGACTAGACAGACAAGACTGGACAGACAAGACTGAAAAAAAAGACTGGAGATACAAGACTGGACCAACAAAACTGAACAGACAAGACTAGACAGACAAGACTAGACAGACAAGACTAGACAGACAAGACTAGACAGACAAGACTAGACAGACAAGACTAGACAGACAAGACTAGACAGACAAGACTAGACAGACAAGACTAGACAGACAAGACTAGACAGACAAGACTAGACAGACAAGACTAGACAGACAAGACTAGACAGACAAGACTAGACAGACAAGACTAGACAGACAAGACTAGACAGACAAGACTAGACAGACAAGACTAGACAGACAAGACTAGACAGACAATACTAGACAGACAAGACTAGACAGACAAGACTAGACAGACAAGACTAGACAGACAATACTAGACAGACAAGACTAGACAGACAAGACTAGACAGACAAGACTAGACAGACAAGACTAGACAGACAAGACAAGACAGACAAGATTAGACAGAACAGACAAGATTAGACAGACAAGACAAGACTAGACAGACAAGACTAGACAGACAATACTAGACAGACAAGACTAGACAGACAAGACTAGACAGACAAGACTAGACAGACAAGATTAGACAGAACAGACAAGATTAGACAGACAAGACAAGACTAGACAGACAAGACTAGACAGACAATACTAGACAGACAAGACTAGACAGACAATACTAGACAGACAATACTAGACAGACAAGACTAGACAGACAAGACTAGACAGACAAGACTAGACAGACAAGATTAGACAGAACAGACAAGATTAGACAGACAAGACAAGACTAGACAGACAAGACTAGACAGACAATACTAGACAGACAAGACTAGACAGACAAGACTAGACAGACAATACTAGACAGACAAGACTAGACAGACAATACTAGACAGACAAGACTAGACAGACAAGATTAGACAGAACAGACAAGATTAGACAGACAAGACAAGACTAGACAGACAAGACTAGACAGACAATACTAGACAGACAAGACTAGACAGACAAGACTAGACAGACAAGACTAGACAGACAAGACTAGACAGACAAGACTAGACAGACAAGACTAGACAGACAATACTAGACAGACAAGACTAGACAGACAATACTAGACAGACAAGACTAGACAGACAAGATTAGACAGAACAGACAAGATTAGACAGACAAGACAAGACTAGACAGACAAGACTAGACAGACAAGACTAGACAGACAAGACTAGACAGACAAGACTAGACAGACAATACTAGACAGACAAGACTAGACAGACAATACTAGACAGACAAGACTAGACAGACAAGATTAGACAGAACAGACAAGATTAGACAGACAAGACAAGACTAGACAGACAAGACTAGACAGACAATACTAGACAGACAAGACTAGACAGACAAGACTAGACAGACAAGACTAGACAGACAAGACTAGACAGACAAGACTAGACAGACAAGACTAGACAGACAAGATTAGACAGAACAGACAAGATTAGACAGACAAGACAAGACTAGACAGACAAGACTAGACAGACAATACTAGACAGACAAGACTAGACAGACAAGACTAGACAGACAATACTAGACAGACAAGACTAGACAGACAATACTAGACAGACAAGACTAGACAGACAAGATTAGACAGAACAGACAAGATTAGACAGACAAGACAAGACTAGACAGACAAGACTAGACAGACAATACTAGACAGACAAGACTAGACAGACAAGACTAGACAGACAATACTAGACAGACAAGACTAGACAGACAAGACTAGACAGACAAGACTAGACAGACAAGATTAGACAGAACAGACAAGATTAGACAGACAAGACAAGACTAGACAGACAAGACTAGACAGACAATACTAGACAGACAAGACTAGACAGACAAGACTAGACAGACAAGATTAGACAGAACAGACAAGATTAGACAGACAAGACAAGACTAGACAGACAAGACTAGACAGACAATACTAGACAGACAAGACTAGACAGACAAGACTAGACAGACAAGACTAGACAGACAAGATTAGACAGAACAGACAAGATTAGACAGACAAGACAAGACTAGACAGACAAGACTAGACAGACAAGACTAGACAGACAAGACTAGACAGACAAGACTAGACAGACAAGACTAGACAGACAAGACTAGACAGACAAGACTAGACAGACAAGACTAGACAGACAAGACTAGACAGACAAGACTAGACAGACAAGACTAGACAGACAATACTAGACAGACAAGACTAGACAGACAAGACTAGACAGACAAGACTAGACAGACAAGACTAGACAGACAAGACTAGACAGACAAGACTAGACAGACAATACTAGACAGACAAGACAATGGCAGGGTATTGAAAATGAAACCTCTTTTTGGAATACCCTTTATTTGGGAAGTGTTGCGAATACGTTCTCTGTTTAAATGAAGCTGTTCCGTCCGAAATGCGTCCGATATTAATCTTAAATTTAGTTTGTCTGCTAGTAATTCATCACTTAAACTAATTCGCACGGCTCTAACTTAAGGCAGCACGGTTCCCTTGATAACAAGACATTTGTCTTCTCTCACAAAATTACCCAAATGGAACGTAATAATTAAGTAGACAAAACTAGACAGATGCGACTAGATAAACAAGATTTGATTCATACTAGACAAACAAGACTGCTTAGACAAGATTAGACAGACAAGGCGAGAGCGAATAGGTTTTTTGGTACAATCATCCTCGATTGACTAGAACCGAAGTTTGAAGAGCTTCGTGGCAAGAAACTCTCAAACTTTTAGATGCGTCCTCTCTAGCTGACCAACGTGTCAAATTTACTCGCTTTAGCGTTTTTCCTTTCACAATTTCAGTCATAAACGCAGAGTGTTTTACGCATGATTTGAATACTTTTACACACGATTATAATGGCATCCTTGACATAAAATAATATATTCATTAATTATTGTCTGCTGCCCTATGTTGTGTTCGTTGGTATTGTCTGATTAACATCTTATCTAGTTTTGTTATCATATTAATCATGAAAATCATCACAAAGTCTAAATAATAGTGATTTATAACACAAGTGTGTGAAGACGGGCTTTTGGGCATGACTTGCGAAATTTAACTAAATCCTACTTATTATATAAGGGGCGTTTAAAAAATCCGTGCAAAAATAAAAACTACTAACATATTTCGGGTAATTCTTTTTTATTTTTCAACATAGTCTCCTTTAAGGTTTATACACTTCGTCCAACGATGTTCCAACTTGTTTATCCCTTCCGAATAATAGGATTTGTCCATGTCTGCAAAATATCCATTAGTGTCCGCAAGCACCTCCTCGTTTGAATGAAATCTTTGTCCCGCCAGCCATTTCTTCAAATTGGGGAACAAATAGTAGTGCGACGGAGCCAAGTCTGGAGAATAGGGGGGATCTGAAACGAGTTGGAATCCTATTTACATTAATTTTGCGGCCACAACTGCTGTGGTGTGTGCTGGTGCGTTGTCGTGATGGAAAATGACTTTCTTGTGGGCCAATCGCGGGCGTTTTTCTTGCAGCTCTGTTTTCAAACGGTTCAATATTTACCTGTAATAGTTTTACCCTTTTCCAAATAGTCGATGAGGATTATCCCTTGCGTATCCCAAAAGACAGTCGCCATAACCTTTCCGGTCGATGGAACGGTCTTCGCCTTTTTTGGTGCAGATTCTCCCTTAGTAACCCATTGTTTAGATTGTTGTTTGCTCTCCGGTGTATAATAATGTGTCAATGTTTCATCCACAGTGACGAAACGACGCTTAAAGTCCTCCGGATTCTTCTGGAACACCTGCAAACCATCGTGGCAACACTTCACACGATTCCGCTTTTGGTCAAGCGTGAGCAATCGCGGCACCCATCTCGCGGATAGCTTACTCATGTCCAAATGTTTTTTCAAAATATTGATTTGATTTGATTTGACACAGAGTCTCGATCAACAGGCGGCTTTTCTTTTCGGCGGCTTTTTCGTTTGTATCGCTGCTCTATATCTATCTCAGACTCAATGCCACGACGCGGCGTATGCCCCTAACAGCTCGGCCCCGTCGATCCTGCTTCGGACCAACCACTACTACGCAAATTGTAGAAAAAAATAATTTACTATGTCGCGTAGCTGAGTGAATCAGCCTTTGGTGCATGACTTGCGAAATTTAACTAAATCCTACTTATTATATATCTAATTCAAGGTAATTTGAAGACATTCTGATAAATATTGTTAGAATTATTTGACTACAAGACTATATACTAAGCGCGGCGCCGCCGTGGTCTTGATCAAGTAAATCAAGACTACATACTACGCGCGACAGCGCCGCGCGTATATGATCTTGATCAAATAAATCCAGACTACATACTACGCGCGGCGCCGCTGTGGTCTTGATCAAGTAAATCAAGACTACATACTACGCGCGACAGCGCCGCGCGTATGTGGTCTTGATCAGATAAATCAAGATTGCATACTACGGGCGGTAGCGCCGCGCGTGTGTGATCTTGTTCAGATAAATCAAGACTACACACTACGCGCGGCAGCGCTGCGCGTATATGATCTTGATCAAATAAATCTAGACTACATACTACGCGCGGCGCCGCCGTGGTCTTGATCAAGTAAATCAAGACTACGCGCGACAGCGCCGCGCGTATGTAGTCTTTTTTAAGATAAATCAAGATTACATACTACGCGCGACAGCGCCGTGCGTGTGTGATCTTGTTCAGTTAAATCAAGACTACATACTACGCGCGGCAGCGCCGCGCGTATATGATCTTGATCAATTAAATCAAGGTTACATACTACGCGCGGCAGTGTCGCGCGTATGTGCTATTGATCAGATAAATCAAGATTACATACAACGCGCGGCAACGCCGCACGTATGTGATCTTGTTCAGATAAATCAAGACTACATACTACGTGCGACAGCGCCGCGCGTATGTGGTCTTAATCAAATAAATCAAGACTACATACTACGCGCATTTATCAGAACAAGATCAGATAAACAGACGCGCGGCGCTGCCGCGCGTAATATGTAATCTTGATATATCTGATTAAGACCACATACGCGGCAGCGCCGCGCGTAGTATGTAGTCTTGATTTATTTGATCAAGACCACATACGCGCGGCGCTGTCGCGCGTAGTATGTAGTCTTGATTTATTTGATTAAGACCACATACGCGCGGCGCTGTCGCACGTAGTATGTAGTCTTGATTTATCTGAACAAGATCACATACGTGCGGCGTTACCGCGCGTTGTATGTAATCTTGATTTATCTGATCAATAGCACATACGCGCGACACTGCCGCGCGTAGTATGTAACCTTGATTTAATTGATCAAGATCATATACGCGCGGCGCTGCCGCGCGTAGTATGTAGTCTTGATTTAACTGAACAAGATCACACACGCACGGCGCTGTCGCGCGTAGTATGTAATCTTGATTTATCTTAAAAAAGACTACATACGCGCGGCGCTGTCGCGCGTAGTCTTGATTTACTTGATCAAGACCACGGCGGCGCCGCGCGTAGTATGTAGTCTAGATTTATTTGATCAAGATCATATACGCGCAGCGCTGCCGCGCGTAGTGTGTAGTCTTGATTTATCTGAACAAGATCACACACGCGCGGCGCTACCGCCCGTAGTATGCAATCTTGATTTATCTGATCAAGACCACATACGCGCGGCGCTGTCGCGCGTAGTATGTAGTCTTGATTTACTTGATCAAGACCACAGCGGCGCCGCGCGTAGTATGTAGTCTGGATTTATTTGATCAAGATCATATACGCGCGGCGCTGCCGCGCGTAGTATGTAGTCTTGATTTATCTGAACAAGATCACACACGCGCGGCGCTGCCGCGCGTAGTATGTAATCTTGATTTATCTGATCAAGACCACATACGCGCGGCGCTGTCGCGCGTAGTATGTAGTCTTGATTTACTTGATCAAGACCACGGCGGCGCCGCGCGTAGTATGTAGTCTTGTAGTCAAATAATTGTAACAATATTTATTAGAATGTCTTCAAATTACCTTGAATTAGATATATAATAAGTAGGATTTAGTTAAATTTCGCAAGTCATGCTCAAAAGGCCGATTCAATCAGCTACGCGACATATTGTTAAATTTCTTTTTTTTCTACAATTTGCGTTGTAGTGGTTGGTCCGAAGCAGGATCGACAAGGCCGAGCTGTTAGGGGCATACGCCGCGTCGTGGCATTGAGTCTGAGATAGATATAGAGCGGCGATACAAACGAAAAAGTCGCCGAAAAGAAAAGCCGCCTCTGTTGATTGAGACTGTGTCAAATCAAATCAATATTTTGAAAAAACATTTGGACATGAGTAAGCTGTCCGCGAGATGGGTGCCGCGATTGCTCACGCTTGACCAAAAACGGAATCGTGTGAAGTGTTGCCACGATGGTTTGCAGCTGTTCCAGAAGAACCCGGAGGACTTTAAGCATCGTTTCGTCATTGTGGATGAAACATGGATACATTATTATACACCGGAGACCAAACAACAATCTAAACAATGGGTTACTAAGGGAGAATCTGCACTAAAAAAGGCGAAGATCGTTCCTTCGGCCGGAAAGGTTATGGCGACTGTCTTTTGGGATACGCAAGGGATAATCCTCATCGACTATTTGGAAAAGGGTAAAACTATTACAGGTAAATATTGGACATACTACGTACGGCGCAGTCAGCTGCGTCTTGCCAGCGTTGTGTCGATTTTATAAAAATCTTAGTCTTAGATATTCAACATGACTCGCTAAAAAAGGATCGAATCCAGCTAACAGTTCCAAAATCATATAATAATTTCCGCCATTCAGATCACTGAACTTTTCATTTTTCCCTCTATAGCGAGAGTCTCAATTTACAGAGGCGGCTTTTCTTTTCGGCGGCTTTTTCGTTTGTATCGCCGCTCTATATCTGTCTATCTCAGAGTCAATGCCACTACGCGGCGTATGCCCCTAACATCTCGGCCCCTTCGATCCTGCTTCGGGCCAACCACTACTACGTAAATTGTAAAAAAAAAAATACTTTAATAATATGTCGCGTATATGAGAATCGGTCTTTATGTTGGATATTAATTGTAAATCATGCATTTTGAAATTCTTTAATAAATAATTATCGAATATCGTATATATGCGCCGTATAGAAATGCAATCGTGTTTTGGATCTTAGCTAAATGGTCGCAAATACTTTACAATATTTTATAATAAATAAAATCCGCGATACGAAACGGTGCACGGTTGAACATGCAAACGGGGAAAGAAATAAAAAATAAAAAAAATGTAAAACCCACAATCCGTGATACAATTCGATATTATTATCGCGATGTTAAATGAGATGTGTGTAATTTTATTCTTACACACGGTGCGTGAGCTGCGTGTTTTCCTTCCCCATTTCCTTGTTTATTTTCATCCACCTGGAAATCAATACGAACTCTCCAATAGGAAGAAAATAATCGTTTGTTTGTGCGTTTCGGACTGGCAAGTAGTTTGCTGCGGGCTCTCAATTAGTGGGCTGTAAATAGCATGCCAACACTCGCAACGACATGTCGGTTTCGGACCATCACGCTTCATCGCGTCCATTAGTCCTGCTGATCGACCCCGTAATGCTACGTTACGCGCCATCTATTCTCCATCCGATTACGTATATTTGTTACGTTAAAAGTACAAAATCGACAAATATAAACATTTACCGGTGTATGTATACATCTACCAATTTGTAAGGTAAATATGAGTTTAAATCAGCTTTATATATCTACTTTTACCGGAAAATGTGTACTTTTTGTATGTTACAATATCACGTGTGTCGTATATTATATACATTAATTATATACATAATTGGTAAATGTCGTATGTTGTGTCATATGTACACATATGTGTACATATGTAGATTGGTAGTGTAATGTGTAACATATGTAAATTGGTAGTGTCATATCAGACAACATTAGACAGACAAGATTATGTAGGCAAGAATAAATAGACAAGCCTATATAAACCAGAATACATAAACAAGAGTAGATGGACAAGACTAGACATACGAGGATAGTAAGACATTATTATGTTGGATATTAATAGACCATTTCATAGTTTTAATTTTTTTTTTCTGTGCATGTATCAATTTCCGCTATGTTATACGTGAAAAAGTGCCCGAACGTTTTGACGTATAATTAAATATGCCCGAAACTTTCATATTTTCGCCTTTCAAACTTGGCGAATGCGCCATTTGCGCCACAATGCGTCTATTGTACATTTACACATACACCGCAAATAATTGGTAAATGTCGTATGTTGTGTCATATGTACACATATGTGTACATATGTAAATTGGTAGTGTAATGTGTAACATATGTAAATTGGTAGTGTCATATGTACACATATGCCGGAAATAATTGGTAAACGTTGAACTCACATTTACCAACCAAGAAGGCAAATGTCTACATATACCGGTAAATGTGTACATTTACCAAACTACGTACTTTTACCGTAACATATATGCACGTACATGCACACGTCATACCATCAAATTATCAACATTTTCTTAAAAGGATATTTTGAACCAAAACAAATCACAAATTAAGGCAATAAACGCGAGTAATAATCTTTTCGTAATAATCGTTTCAAGCGTTGTTAATTGAATCAAATCAAAGTCTAGATTGATATATTTGAAATTAAGCTAATAAGCGTTGATAAGACTCTTGTCTTCTACTCGCGTTTCAAGAGCACCGAAACTGAAGAGAGTTTCAAATCTATGTATCCTCCCTTGTTTGGTATAGAATTCACTTGACAAAGCACGAGTCGTTTTTTGTAAACATTGTTAATTGTGGTGGCTGAATAATTACTAAGTTTATTTGAGTTCTGCATATACAGCGTCGCGGTTAGAATACCAAATGAACTTGTCGGACAACACGAAAGTATCTCAAAAATGCCGCTCGCAGTGCATAATTCACTGCCTGCACCGACAGTAAACGGCTTTCATTTTTATTTCGTGTTTCGCGTAAACGCTTCCCCATTTGTATCAACGTTAATATACAGGGTGTTAGGTAAGCATGCGGCAAAAATTATTCTTTGACCTATTCTAAGAATATTTTGTCCTTTGATGATTTCTGAAAAAACCCTTTGTTTCGAAGATACAGGGTGAACAAAATTTGCGACAAACATATTCGATATTTGTTGAAATCATTCGTTTTTAAATAAAAGTATGGCGTACGCCAATGAGTTTATCAGGTACAAAAAAATGTTGACGTTAACTTGGAACGGCTGTTTTATTTCGTTGTTCGCGTAAATCAACCTTAATATACAGGGTGTTAGGTAAGCCTGCGGTAAAAATTCAAGGGGTTATTCCTTGGCCTATTCTAAGAATATTTTGTCCTTTGATGATTTTTGAAAAACCCCTTTGTTTCGAAGATACAGGGTGAACAAAATTTGCCACAACCATATTCGATATTTGATGAAATCATTCGTTTTCAAATAAAAGTATGGCGTACGAGCGGCAGTATGGGGAAAAGCAAACAACAAAGAACAAACTGGCAAAAGTACAACAGAAACTGGCTCTAAGAGTCAGTAGCGCAAACAGAACAGTATCAAGGGAAGCCATTCTCGTGATCTCTGGCATGCTGCCCATCGGACATCTGGTGACGGAGAGAACAAACATGTATATGAGCAGGGAAAGATCCTTCGTTCTGGTGCCGCTTCCCGCCTCTGACCACGCCCCCAACCCCCCACTTCCACCCCCAAACTCCACCCCCAACCCTAGACCCCGCCCCCAGACCCTATTCACCCTAAACTTTCAAGAAGATAAAGTTGGAGCCGTAGACAGTCAACAATACCCAACAAGGTTAAAGTTTGCGGGAGATCCTTCGATCACAGAAACACCTTCAAGCAACCGTGAAGCCGGTCCAGCAGAACATCATCGAAGCTTGTGACAGCTATAGAATTGATGGTGCAGGGATTGATGTAGATAGCTTTATTAGTAAATTGAACAGCCGTTGTACGAGAAGCAGCATTCTATCCATACACTTTCCATCCATACACTTTCCATCCACTTGCATCCACTTTACATCCACTTTACATCCACTTTCCATCCACTTGCATCCACTTTACATCCACTTTCCATCTACCTGCGTCCACTTCCATCCACTTTCCATCCACTTTAATCAGCTTTTAAACAGCTTTGAATCCGCTTTTTAATCAGATTTTAAACAGCTTTTAAGCAGCTTTTACTCAGTTTTTTAATCATCTTTTAAACAGCTTTTTGGTCAGCTTTTAAACAGCTTTTTAATCAGCTTTTGAACAGCTCTTTAATAATCTTTTAAACAGCTTTTTGATCATATTTTAAACCGCTTTTTACATCCACTTTCCATCCACTTTTCATCCACTTTACATTCACTTTCCATCCACTTGCATCCACTTTACTTCCACTTTCCATCCACTTTACATTCACTTTCCATCCACTTGCATCCACTTTACATCTACTTTCCATCCACTTTCCATCCACCTGCATCCACTTTCCATCCACTTAAAACGGATGCAGGTGGATGGAAAGTGGATGGAAAGTAAGGATGTAAAGTGGATGCAAGTGGATGGAAAGTGAATGTAAAGTGGATGGAAAGTGGATGTAAAAAGCTGTTTAAAATCTGATTATAAAGCGGATTAAAAGCTAATTAAAGTGGATGTAAAGTGGATGCAGGTGGATGGAAAGTGGATGTAAAGTGGATGCAAGTGGATGGAACGTGAATGTAAAGTGGATGGAAAGTGGATGGAAAGTGAATGTAAAGTGGATGGAAAGTGGATGTAAAAAGCTGTTTAAAATCTGATTAAAAAGCGGATTAATAGCTGTTTAAAAGCTGATTAAAGTGGATGGATAGTGGATGCAGCTGGATGGAAAGTGGATGGAAAGTGGATGCAAGTGGATGGAAAGTGAATGTAAAGTGGATGTAAAAAGCTGTTTAAAATCTGATTAAAAAGCGGATTAATAGCTGTTTAAAAGCTGATTAAAGTGGATGGAAAGTGGATGCAGCTGGATGGAAAGTGGATGTAAAGTGGATGAAAAGTGGATGGAAAGTGGATGCAAGTGGATGGAAAGTGAATGTAAAGTGGATTGGAAAGTGTATGTAAAAAGCTGCTTAAAATCTGATTAAAAAGCGGATTAATAGCTGTTTAAAAGCTGATTAAAGTGGATGGAAAGTGGATGCAGCTGGATGGAAAGTGGATGGAAAGTGGATGGAAAGTGGATGCAAGTGGATGGAAAGTGAATGTAAAGTGGATTGGAAAGTGGATGTAAAAAGCTGTTTAAAATCTGATTATAAAGCGGATTAATAGCTGTTTAAAAGCTGATTAAAGTGGATGGAAAGTGGATGCAGCTGGATGAAAAGTGGATGTAAAGTGGATGGAAAGTGGATGAAAAGTGGATGGAAAGTGGATGCAAGTGGATGGAAAGTGAATGTAAAGTGGATTGGAAAGTGTATGTAAAAAGCTGCTTAAAATCTGATTAAAAAGCCTATTAATAGCTGTTTAAAAGCTGATTAAAGTGGATGGAAAGTGGATGCAGCTGGATGGAAAGTGGATGTAAAGTGGATGGAAAGTGGATGGAAAGTGGATGCAAGTGGATGGAAAGTGAATGTAAAGTGGATTGGAAAGTGGATGTAAAAAGCTGTTTAAAATCTGATTATAAAGCGGATTAATAGCTGTTTAAAAGCTGATTAAAGTGGATGGAAAGTGGATGCAGCTGGATGAAAAGTGGATGTAAAGTGGATGGAAAGTGGATGAAAAGTGGATGGAAAGTGGATGCAAGTAGATGGAAAGTGAATGTAAAGTGGATGGAAAGTGGATGTAAAACGCTGTTTAAAATCTGATTAAAAAGCGGATTAATAGCTGTTTAAAAGCTGATTAAAGTGGATGTAAAGTGGATGCAGCTGGATCGAAAGTGGATGTAAAGTGGATGAAAAGTGGATGGAAAGTGGATGTAAAGTGGATGCAAGTGGATGAAAAGTGAATGTAAAGTGGATTGGAAAGTGGATGTAAAAAGCTGTTTAAAAACTGATTATAAAGCGGATTAAAAGCTGATTAAAGTAGATGGAAAGTGGATGCAGGTGGATGGAAAGGGGATGGAAAGAGGATGTACAGTGGATGCAAGTGGATGGAAAGTGAATGTAAAGTGGATGTAAAAAGCTGTTTAAAATCTGATTAAAAAGCGGATTAATAGCTGTTTAAAAGCTGATTAAAGTGGATGGAAAGTGGATGCAGCTGGATGGAAAGTGGATGCAGCTGGATGGAAAGTGGATGCAAGTGGATGGAAAGTGAATGTAAAGTGGATGTAAAGTGGATGGAACGTGAATGTAAAGTGGATGGAAAGTGGATGGAAAGTGAATGTAAAGTGGATGGAAAGTGGATGTAAAAAGCTGTTTAAAATCTGATTAAAAAGCGGATTAATAGCTGTTTAAAAGCTGTTTAAAAGTAGATGTAAAGTGGATGCAAGTGGATGGAAAGTGAATGTAAAGTGGATGGAAAGTGGAAGTAAAGTGGATGCAAGTGGATGGAAAGTGAATGTAAAGTGGATGAAAAGTGGATGGAAAGTGGATGTAAAAAGCGGTTTAAAATATGATCAAAAAGCTGTTTAAAAGATTATTAAAGAGCTGTTCAAAAGCTGATTAAAAAGCTGTTTAAAAGCTGACCAAAAAGCTGTTTAAAAGATGATTAAAAAACTGAGTAAAAGCTGCTTAAAAGCTGTTTAAAATCTGATTAAAAAGCGGATTAATAGCTGTTTAAAAGCTGATTAAAGTGGATGGAAAGTGGATGCAGCTGGATGGAAAGTGGATGCAGCTGGATGGAAAGTGGATGCAAGTGGATGGAAAGTGAATGTAAAGTGGATGTAAAGTGTATGGATAGAATGCGGCTTCTCGTACAACGGCTGTTCAATTTACTAATAAAGCTATCTACATCAATCCCTGCACCATCAATTCTATAGCTGTCACAAGCTTGGGTGATGTTCTGCTGGACCGGCTTCACTGTTGCTTGAAGGTGTTTCTGTGCTCGAAGGATGTCCCGCAAACTTTAACCTTGTTGGGTATTGTTGACTGTCTATGGCTCCAACTTTATCTTCTTGAAAGTGTAGTGGGAATATTCAGGATGGAGTCTCCTCTTCTTCCCACCATTATTATTGATTTTATATTATGTTTTCTCATATGTCGCTATCTTCTCTTGTGAAAGTTGAATTGCAAACTGCGTATTTGTAGTACATATTGTCATCATATACTTCCATAAGGAAGTATGTGATGTTTATATGTGCCATAAGGCTACCAAGATTATCCTTGCTGCGAAAACCTTCACAGAGTGATCGCAGGGACACAGTTTTAATTGTTGATATGACTATGAATTTAGAGCTTAGGTTTAAATATCAATCGCGTTCCGAATAGCTATAAAATAATTATCAATGCTAAACAATTGACCGCGCTCAAGGCGTATGTTAGTAAATTTATTGTAAACAAAACGTCCGATCATCTGAATGTATACAAGTTGAAATACGAAAATGCTGACTCGGTGAGACATAAGGTCAATTATTTTGGGCGTGGTCAGAGGCGGGAGGCGGCACCAGAACGAAGGATCTTTCCCTACTTATATGACAATAGTATTTTATTATATTGTAATTCCTCCATATTTTCGGGCACTTTTATGACGTATAACCAGTGAAAATAACAAAATGTGCCCGAAACTTTGATATTCCCGCCTTTTAAACAACGCGGACGCGCATGCGCGTAAAAGGTCTATTTTATCTGAACTTGCAAAATATGTACATAGCATAAATTAATTTTGTAGATTCGTTTCGAGCGTCAGTCTGGCAGACAGACAGCCACTTTTGCGAACGGAAATGCAATTATTTAAAATCGCTTAACTCGCCAAGGTTTCCTGCTAACAAACAGATTACGTCGTGCGTTTATTAAACGTTAAATATTTATGAAGAGAATTTATGTAATTGTGTAATCTCTTGCATTTTGATAGGAAATTAAACTTTACGCGCCGCGGCGCCAAACTCCCTCGAAATAATGATTAGAATGAAAAAAAAAATTATAAATTTTCCTTACACAAACAAAAATAGTTTTCAAATTGATTTCTGTTAGAATACTACCCTTGTTTATAATTAGACATAGTTTCATTAATTATTTAGACACTCCGACACTCGCTCCCGGGAACGATTTTTTTTAATAATTCGAGTCGGTGTGACCAGAGACAGCGAAACGGCAGCGGTCAGAGTGAGCGAACGAGTCCTGACACGTTTAGATCTATGGCGGGCGACTTGGTGGTCGCAGCGCCGCGACGCCGGTACCAAAATGCGCGTCTCGACGGGGTCCACGTGGCGGTTATATTGGAATGTAAAGCAAACGACAGCTTGTTGCTCTAAATCGACGATCAAATTTCTGTCGGTGCAGATTAACAGTTATAACTCTCGACGTCTGTCGATTCTGCGACATCCAATTGTTGGTGCGGAAAAGCCGAAGATCGTTCTACAATCTAATGGCAAAGAGTTGCTAAAATATGGACGCCTTAATTTCATCATTGTTTTTTTGCTGTGCAGTGAGTTTTGGCGGGCGTCGCGACCGCTGCTTCCGCTAAACAATAGAACGTTCAATTCACTGCGGGAATCGCGTGAAATCGTCATCGCAGTTTAAGTTGGCGATATTGTGCGAGTTTTACTGGACGTCGGTTTTTATGGCGTCGCGACGCAATCGGTATTAAACTCCCAAACAAACTAAAAGACACCATGTCGAATAGAATGGCGCTAGGCCTGTTGTGATCCAACTGGTGGCTTCGGAGGAGTTAGCATCCCCGCAAATCGTGTTTTCCGAATTTTTCGCGATGAAATTGACATGGACGTCGCAGTAAACGAATTCTTTCACCGACCTTTGCATCGAACGAACCTATTTGCATACCTGAAGCCCTTCTAATAAATGAACCGCGTCAATAAAAGTAAATGTAGAAACGAAATTTTCTTTCCGTTGCATCGGACGAACCGGAGGACGCATACTTAGACCTCCAGATTTGTAGTTAACGCTCTAACTCTGTAAACTACGACGCCGACCATGCCTATTTAGTGTCGGGACTAAACATAGTTTGTTTAACCCCTTTACATACGAATAAAATGCGCGTCGACGTGTCCATATACATGTGATCTTATGTACATGACGTCTAGAGCCTCCCATACACGTGCGAACAATTTGCGCAAATTCGGTGTTTGTACAAACACCTGTTTGTACATACGCTAGCACATACACGTAGCAACCTATTGCGCAAACATCATTTCGATTTGTGGTGTTGTTCGTTGAACATGTCAGATACGGACGATTGCTGTGCCGCCATTATTCTGGCCCTATTGGCTGAGAAACGAATAGTTAAAAAAAAAGAAAGCGAAGAGTGTGGGTCAAGAGTTGGCTCCAGAAGAGGAACGAATTCAGTCATGACCGCCTGGTCACTGAGCTCAAAATAACGTCAGCTGTAGACTACAAAAACTACCTTCGAATGGACGCAGCTTCGTTCAGCGAGCTACTCGAAATGGTGACACCCCTCATAGTGACTACGTTTTCAACCACGGAATAGAAAGGAAATTTCCAGACAGTGTCTAGGAGCAGGAGTTGACTAACCCAAAGTTTGCACAAACCGTACCATACACGTCAAAAAAGTACTCAATCCAGGAGTATTTGTACAAATTATTTCGATCCTGACCGATTTTACTCAAACAGTTTGTGCAACCATTCAAACAGCCCCATAGACGGTCAAACTGTTTGCACAAACACCGAATTTGCACAAATTGTTTGCACGTGTATGGGAGGCATTAAAGACGTCATTGTATGTTAAGAGTTTAAACTAGTCTGTCTGGCCACGTCCTCCTCGGTAGTTTAGTGGACAACACACCCGCCTTTCAGTGAGGGAGCCCCGGGTTCGAAGCCTGGTCGGGGATGCGTCAACTAGGGCGGTTTTTACTAACCGTTCTAAATGAATGCAAAAATGTGCGATACCGGGGTGGCGCAGACTAAACGTAGACTTCCGAGCAAAGCGGCTCTTGCGTCACTAACGCAGCGTCAAAGCCGACACAGCGATAGTATTATGCACTATGGAAATGTATGAGGCGCCATTCGAGCGCAGCGGCATTGACGTGCCCAGCGTCAGTGTCGCTGCGCTCGAATGGCGCCTCATATATTTCCATACCGCATAATACCATCCCAGTATGGAAATGTATGTGTCGCCATTCGAGCGCAGCGGCGTTGACGCGCTCAGCGTCAGTGCGTCAGTGTCGCTCGAATGGCGCCTCATATATTTCCATAGTGCATAATACTATCGCACTATAGAAATGTATGTGTTTGCATACGAGTAATGCATTCGAGTGCAGCGACAGCCATTTAGTGCGTCAGTGTCGCTGCGCTCGAGTGGCGTCTCATATATTTCCATAGTGCATAATACTATCGCTATGTCGGCTTTGACGCAGCGTTAGTGACGCAAGAGCCGCTTTGCTCGGAAGTCTAGCATAAAATCCAAAGTGTAATAGGGGGTTTAATGAGTGCTACCCCCCAACTAGTTTATAAAAAAAGTCTGTCTGGCTATAGACCCTATACAGACAAGACTTTCTATTGGGTTGTTAATAACTCAAAATGTTGTCTGAATAACGTTAAACAAATGACTGAGATATTGGTAAATCCATCAGCGAAATCCTGTCGGGATGTTGGGGAATAAGGAGGGCATGCATTTAAATGAACCGGTTGTCAGTTTAAAACGAGCCATCTCGCCGGAAAATATTTCGCATTTGGAAACAATCCCGGTTGACATGTGACAGTCGCATATAGGATGCTTCCGATCTTAGGAACCATCCAAAATATATATTGCCGGATCGATAAAGACAACAGGCGCTCACGGTATGAAATGAATTTTTTAAAAAAAAGCTTTTCAAATTATTTCCCGTGAAAATAAAAATTATTTGCTCGGGGTAAATATTTGCTTTGAATTTTCGCGCAGGGATTAAAAATAAATACGGGCGCAAAAATGTTATCGCGGATAATATTAGTTGTGAAGGGGGGAGGAGGTATGTGCAACACATTCATGGAGGTGCTGGAATATGTAAATAGGGACACGTTCCTCCTGGGAACGCCGCGCCGAATACAAACCGAAAGTTTGTTACAAGTTTAGTCTAAAGCTATTCATAAGTTGTTCTACTTGTAACTACTAAGCCAATATATATGTTACCGGAAATTCGATAAATCGCCGCGCATTGTTTATAATTACTTACCGAATCGGGGATTGTAAATAACTTCACAACGTTAAATTTAATTACACACGTATCCAATAAATAAATCATACTATTAACTTTTCTGATACAAATCGACAATTTTGATGCTCTCTTCCATTTATATCATTTATGAAGATCAGTTCAGGCGTTTGATCAGCAGCTCATTCCCTACTTGACAAAATGCATCTGCAACCAATTTGACACAAATGTTTGTCTAGTTCCGTATATACAAACTTCTTATCCACTCAATTTTTACGCGAAGCGACATTTTTAACCCTCGACACAAAAAGAGGGGTGTTGTAAGTTTGACTTGTCTGTCTGTCAGTCTGTCCGTATTAGTGGCTGTTTATGGAATCGTAGCTCCTAAACGAATGGACCGATTTTGATGCGGTTTCTCTTGCTTGAAAGCAGTAGTGATCGAGAAGGTTCTTACAAGGTTTTTAAAAAACCTAGAATTTATTAAGATCGGTTCAGGCGTTTGATCATTCGCATCGGCTGAGTGTCAACTATTACTGTGATAACGATGCTCGCAGAGAAGTCGCATCAGCTTTATTTTTCTCGGCACAGAAGCAAATTGATGATTGTGTAAAGCTAAGAGCGCATGGAAAAAAATATCATTGGGATTAAATAGAACAAATAAGAGAGACATCACAAGCTCAGCGTCAATCGACAGAGGAAAATTGAGTCACGATACTCGCACCTATAAAGTAGGTAATATGTATTGAGAGAGAATATATTTATTGTATACTTTATACAAAGGGCTATCGACCACAAGGTCCTTCTGCCCTAATGTGTGTTGTTTATAATAATATTCAAATTTATTTTTTAACGTGTACGCCGATACCGTATGTATCGGCTGCATTAGTCTCGTTCCAAGTAATGTTCGTCTATAAAAGCTGTCACTTGCAAACGCTTTGTTTAAACCGAGGACGCATTGCGCTATAAAACTTCAAAGAGTTGCATTTCAATTTTGTTGCGCTAGTGAAATCTATAATTTTATTTGCGATCGGTCGCGAGTATTTCGTGCAAACTTCTCTTTTAATTTGAAAATATTTAATAACTTTGCATATCCGTTTTCGAACAAAACTGAATATTGATTATTTCCGAATTGTTAAATTTTCGCAATTTTCAATTGGATTCTACGAAATTAAATTTGCAACAATTTATCGTTTCATTTGCAATATATCATTCAGAAATTACAGTTAATACTTATCATATAGAGGCGGTGGTGGCCTAGTAGTCAAGGTGTCAGACTTCGGAGCCGCAAGTCCTGGGTTCATGGTAAAAATAAGCCACCGTTCTCCTGTAGATGTCTCTGGAAAAGTCATCACAGTAAAAACTTACCTCGAAATCTCCCCTAATGGCTCGCCCGCCAACCAAGTTAACCCTTTCACTGCCTTGTCAATTATAAGGAATAACACACAACGCTTTGATTCCCTTGTGAAATCGCAAAATATGCGACATAAACGGTCATATCTTTTGATCGCGTTGATCTACAAGTTTGAAAGAGAAAGCTTTTTCACAGCTGAAAGAGACCGCATACCCGAGTATTTGATACAAATTTCAACTTGTTACCTCTACGCGTTCCTGAGAAAAATGATCTTGACAGACAGACAGACGGACAGATAGACAGTCAGACAGACGGACAACAAAGTGATCCTATAAGGGTTCCGTTTTCGGTACGGAACCCTAAAAATGCCGGTAGTTATGCAACCCCTTTCACATAGATAAGTCACCTATTGATCAAAAGTCACTAAACAAATAAGGGGGCAAACAACATGATTTTTTAGATTTTTTTTTAAATATTTATAAACTGTTTAAAGACTCGAAATCTAGCACAACTGATTTGCAAAAGATTTGCAAAAAATATTAGAAAAGCATATTCTAAAAATAATTTCGCCATATGCCGTCTCCAGGGGCTGCTTTTCACTTTTTCACCCACAACTCGCACAGTTTTCGTCACACAGACGTAATTCCGGTGTTGGTGTGTTCGGAACGTCGCCACACGTCCGACTGTTACCTCAATTTTCGACAATTTGGTTCAAACTTTTGGGAAGTGCGAAAAACTCACTTCGACAAAATTCTTCATTTTTTGGTCGTCTAATCTACGCGATCCAGAAGTCTCATCGAAAATCGCCGTACGTGGGTTCGTTCGTCTATTCTTTGGCTTCTATCTGAATGCATGATGCATGAATCTGATGCACCGACTTTTTCAGAGCGCGGGGGCGGCGTTTTAATCGTAGGACCCGGATTCGCAGAAAAATGTGAATAACGTCGCCGACAAAATTCGCGCAGCGACGAGAGAATTCCGGAAGACCGGAATCCTTGCGTGAATTTCATTTTTCCTGGCCGTATCTTCGCCGTAAAAGTAGTAAAAAAGTAGTCAAAGTGGTAAAAACCTCCGTAAAAGTGGTAATTTTTGTAAAGCAAACTTCTGGGGTCCGTGTGGGGCGCTCGGCCTGAATCGCCAGATCACGACGAAATCGCAAACTTCGATCAACTCTGAGACGACTGACGTGCGCTGTTTCCCGAATTTCACCTAGGGGTCTGCACCACGTGGATTTTTGAAATGGTCAAATACAGCTTATTTATACCGCCGGAGGCGGCAGATCCTCGGTGTTTTAACCGCGCGTCTTCGATGCTTTAACTGCGAATGTCCGTCCGCACGTTGTGCATCCCAGCTTTCCTCCTCCGTCCTGCCGCGCCCCTCTAGAAATAACCAGAGGCGTTTTGCGGCGGTACCTAGAACGTCCGAACCAATTGACAGATCGGAACGCGACCGGCGCCGTTCGATCGGGCATAGGACTTATTAGTTTGTTTGGGAGTTTAATCTCGATTCCGTTGAAGATGGCGTCGCGACGCCATAAAACGAGGTTTTTTTTAACGTCCAGGAAAACTCACGCAAAATCACCAGCTTAAGGTCTGCGGTAACGGTTTTGCGCGATTTCCGCAGAGTATTGAACGCTTTGTCTTTTAGTGCAAGCGGCATCACGCTGCGTTGTTTTCAACCGTCGCGACGCCCGCCCAAACTAATGACGAAAGTAAAACATCAAATTTTTTGTGGCCCCCTAAAAATTGAGGTTTTTGCGGAAACGGCCCGGCGGAAGTAGCGGCAGCGGCGCAAATGGTTTTGTACATTTTTTTGGTGTACAACCGAGAGCCCCCTTGAGCGGTGCCATTTTCGCGACTCAACTCCCGCAGGTTCGGACGCACCAGACCGAGACCTAAAATCACGAATTTTTTACCTTCGAGGCGCATTTTCTGTCGGATCTTTAAAATTCTTCCCGGATGCTTTGGCTGCCGCCGCCCCGCCTCTTTAGAGCCCTTGCCCGCCGTCCTGTGACGTCCCGTTCACCTGGTGCAAGAAAATTCAATTTTTGTTTCATCTCTTCCACGGACGCCCTACACTTATTTAAAGGGTTCCAGGTCGCTGATTGGGTTCGTTCTTATCCGAACAATTGCCCGCAACTATTCCGGCAAGAATTTTTAAACTGCAATGACTTTTTGCGAGCCTGCGGCAGTTTAAAGACAAAAAGTGAAAAAAAAACCAAAGGCGTTTTGCGGCGGTACCTAGAACGTCCGAACCAATTGAAAGATCGGAACGCAATCGGCGCCGTTGGATCGGGCATAGAACATATTAGTTTGTTTGCTAGATAGCGTTTGCTAGATGGCGTCGCGACGCCATAAAACGAAGTTTTTTTGACGTTCAGGAAAACTCAACAACTTAAGGTCTGCAGTAACGGTTTTGCGCGATTCCCGCAGAGATTTGAACGTTTTGTCCAAACGTTTGGTACCAAAATGCGCGGCTCGGCGGGGCCCACGTGCCGCTCAACTTGGAATGTCAAAAACGCGACATCCTGAAATGCCAAAAGAACATTCTACAATCCACTGAAAAATCCAGAACATTCACCGGGGGACTACAAAAATATGGACGTTTTACTTTCTTCATTAGGCCTAGGCTGCACTACGGCTAAACCGCCGCGGTTTTAAACCGCCTGATTTTATGACTCAAGTAGATTAATACAAGCGGCCTCACTTGCGGTTTTTTTCCCGCGACTGATTTTTCCCATAGCGTGATGTGTGTTTCTAGAGCGGTTTCGCGGTTATAGCGGTTACCGCTCACGGGAAAAAACCGTAGTGCGGCCTCGGCCTTAGTTTGGGCGGGCATCGCGACGCTTGCAAACGACGCAGCGTGATGCCGATTGCACTAAAAGACAAAACGTTCAATAGTCTGCGGGAATCGCGGAAACCCGTTACCGCAGACCATATGTTGGTGATTCTGCTTGAGTTTTACTGGAAGTCAAAAAACTCATTTTATGGCGTCGCGATGCCATCTTCAACGGAATCGGGACTAAACTCCCAAACAAACTAATAAGTTCTATGCCCGATGGAACGGCGCCGGTCCCGTTCCGATCTGTCAATTGGTTCGGACGTTATAGGTACCACCGCAAAACGCCTCTGGTTTTTTCAGTTTAAAAAATCATTCAGTTTAAAAAATTTTGCCGGAATAGTTGCGGGCACTTATTCGGAGAAGATCGAACCGAATCAGCGACCTGGAGCCCTTTAAATAAGTGTAGGCCGTCCGTGGAAGTGATTGCAAAATCGGCAAAACAAAAATTGAATTTTCTTGCACCAGGTGAACGGGACGGCGGGCAAGGGCTCTAAAAAGGCGGGGCGGCGGTAGCCGAAGCATCCGGGAAGAATTTTAAAGATCCGAAAAAAAAATGCGCCTCGAAGGTAAAAAGTGCGTGATTTTGCGGCACCGCTCAATGGGGCTCTCGGTTGTATACCAGGAAAATGTACAAAACCATTTGCGCCGCTGCCGCCACTTCCGCCGGGCCGTTTCCGCGAAAACCTCTTTTTTTTTGTGGGGGGGGGGGGTGACTCTCTGGAGGGGCGCGGCAGGACGGAGGAGGAAAGCTGGGGATGCACAACGTGCGGACGGACATTCGCAGTTAAAGCATCGAAGACGCGCGGTTAAAACATTGTAAAGGTGCACCGCCGGCAGGCAGGCCGCCGTCTGCGTTCAACGTGCCGCGGCGGACTCGCGATTTTTCTCTACACTTGTGTAAGATCAAGACACCAAGCGCAAGTGTTCTTCACATAGCGGTTCCCCGATGCGTCTGGGGACCGCTATGTGAAGTATGTACGTAGCTTATACTGAGTAGGTCCTTGTATAATCCGTACTTATCATTCTTATCATATACTTATCATTATATTGTTAGTTCTCTCTCAAGCAACGCCTCTTAAAGAAGTGTTACAACATCGAAACTCTGCAGGAACTTAGTAGAGCTTGTAAGATAGATTGGTACATCTAAGTTCATACGTACAATTTGAAACTAGTAGGTATTTTCTTTTTCACATCTTCTATACTTCTTCACATTTCGGTCACCCGACGCGTCGGGGGACCGCTATGTGAAGTATGTACGTTGCTTATACTGAATAGGTCCTTGTTTACTTCCTTCTGTTCTTGTTGCTAGTAGGTCTCAATCTTCTTTTTATTTCTTTGTATTCCCCCGACGTTTCGGGGGACCGCTATGTGAAGTATGTACGTTGCTTATACTAAGTAGGTCTGATGAGATTTTTGGTGGCATATTTTGTTTGGCTCGGGAGGATAAATAAAAATAGATTAACGTCGTCGTAGTTTAATTTTATATTAAACAATAGAATCTTAAAAGTAAAGTAACATTAAATGGTGAACAAAAGAAAAGTGAATATAAACCACGTGCTAAAACTTGCTTGTTAGTACTAACGACTGACTAATGCAACAGACTGGACGCGACTGCTCGTCTAGAGCGACTACTACCTCGACTACAGTCGATGCAGTGATTAAGTTCATGTCGCAGTGTTGCCAACTAAAGAACTACATATATAATAACTTGGCTCGTTGCCAACCTAAAACTAACTAGCGAATTTATTTACCTCAACAAGGTCCTTGTTTACTTCCTTCTGTTCTTGTTACTAGTAGGTCTCAATCTTCTTTTTATTTCTTTGTATTGCCCCGACGCTTCGGGGGACCGCTATGTGAAGTATGTACGTTGCTTATACTGAGTAGGTCCTTGTTTACTTCCTTCTGTTCTTGTTACTAGTAGGTCTCAATCTTGTTTTTATTTCTTTGTATTCTGGCTTTGTAATTTGATTTACTTAGCAGTCATTGACGCTGCGACGCTCATCATCAAAATATTAATAGGGACTTTTAATGTTAAAAGGTCAGGAGAGAAATTTTATTCCTTTGTGGGAAGTGGATTATGCCAAAGTTAAATAAATATTCATCGAATTTACAATAAAAATTACCTCGATTTACCGAATTGAAATAATATGGACACTAAATATTTAATCGACAAATATATGACCCATTACAATATCCAGCTCGGTTTTACCATTCCACATATTCGTATCGACCCGGCCGAATTAAAACTAAACGAATCGATGAATTGTTACTAAAACTGACCTTAATTTAATCAACGAATTCAACTCCAACGTGTCACATTTATGACAATATTTAATTAAAACTAAAATGCACATATTTCTATTAAATCTTTTCCCAGGATAAACTAAATACATGCATTATTTAAATTCGCATTCATCTACATCTGTTCAGATTAAAATAAATAGACTAGACAAGCTAGAGAGAATAGAGAGACTAAACTAACTTTAGTCCATTTTTTTAAGAATGCAGTAACTAGAAACCTGATTTACACTATGACAAATGTTTAATCTAGTTACAAAATTTGGCGCTAAATTCAAATATAGTTTTTAAAAAAAAAATTAATTAAAAAAAAACTATATTTGAATTTAGCGCCAAATTTTGTAACTAATTTGAGCACTTCTCATAGTGTAAATCAGGTTTCTATTGAAGATTCCTTCTCACGTTTTCATTGAATGCAGTATCTCAGGTTACTGCATTCTTAAAAAAAAGGACTATAGTTAGTTTAGTCTAGTCTTTCTAGCTTGTCTAGTCTGTCTATTTATTTTATTCTGAACAGATGTAGATGACAAATGTTCAATTTAGTTACAAAATTTGACGCTACAACCTAGAGAGAATAAAGAGACTAGACTAAACTAACTATAGTCCATTTCTTTTAAGAATGCAGTAATTAGAAACCTGATTTACACTATGACAAATGTTCAATTTAGTTACAAAATTTGGCGCTAAATTCAAATATAGTTACTTGAATATAAAATTGGTTATTTATCAATGGTTTCATTGAATATTTTATTGTTATTGATTAAATTCTCCAAATTGCAACATCGTAATAAAATAAAAACAAATAAATGGAGCAAAAACGCAAAAAATCTAAATGATACAAACAGATCAGATGATAAATGTGAATTGACACGCAGCCATTGACAACTAACAGCTGCAAATGTATGTGAAAAGCAAGAGAGAAAAGAGGTTGAGATAGAGAAGTAAAAATCGTCGGTGTGAACTTCTCCTCGATTTAAGCCAATCAGATAACAAGGTCAAATATCTTCCCTGTACTGCATTCTTAAATAAAACTGGCTTTAGTCTATCTAGTCTTGAGAAAAGGTTGAGAATTATTGTCGGTGTGAACTTCTCTTCAATTTAAGAGAACAAAATCAAATAAGCCCTATCTTCCCTGTACTGCATTCTTAAATAAAATAGACTATAGTCTATCTAGTCTTGAGAAAAGATTGAGAAATATTTTCGGTGTGAACTTCTCTTCGATTAAAGCCAATCAGAGAGCAAGGTCAAATAAGTTCTATCTTCCCTGTACTGCATTCTTAAATAAAATAGACTATAGTCTATCTAGTCTTGAGAAAAGGTTGATAATTATTGTCGGTGTGAACTTCTCTTCAATTTAAGAGAACAAGAGAGAACAGAAAGTCAAATAAGCCCTATCTTTCCTGCACTGCATTCTTAAATAAAATGGACTATAGTCTATCTAGTCTTAAGAAAAGGTTGAGAAATATTGTCGGTGTAACCTTCTCTTCGATTTAAGCCAATCAGAGAACAAGGTCAAATAAGCCCTATCTTCTCTGTACTGCATTCTTAAATAAAATGGACTATAGTCTATCTAGTCTTGAGAAAAGGTTGAGAAATATTGTCGGTGTAACCTTCTCTTCGATTTAAGCCAATCAGAGAACAAGGTCAAATAAGCCCTATCTTCCCTGTACTGCATTCTTAAATAAAATGGACTATAGTCTATCTAGTCTTGAGAAAAGGTTGAGAAATATTGTCGGTGTAACCTTCTCTTCGATTTAAGCCAATCAGAGAGCAAGATCAAATAAGCCCTATCTTCCCTGTACTGCATTCTTAAATAAAATAGACTATAGTCTATCTAGTCTTGAGAAAAGGTTGAGACATATTGTCGGTGTGAACTTCTCTTCGATTTAAGCCAATCAGAGAACAAGGTCAAATAAGCCCTATCTTTCCTGTACTGCATTCTTAAAAAAACGGACTATATACAGACCAGAGAAACTAGACAGGGCTAGATTGAGTAGACTATACAAGTAAAACTAGAGAGTGAAGACTCAATATATGCATCTGTTAGGATAAATTGGTGGCATTATTAGGTTGACAGAGTTCGGCTGAATCACCGAGTCGTAAAATTTGCAGTTAACAATTACTAATTGCGTATGTACACGGCATATTTCTCTCTATATCTCTGTCAGCGCACGTGCGTTATGTAATCACGTAAACTGCTGCTTTGGCAAAAACGTTATGAAATCCCGGGCGAAAAGTGACGTTAATTGCCGGTGGATCTGAAATATGTTTGCAAATATCGTTGCAAATTACACGCCAGCGTGAAAGACGAAAAGTAAATATATCGTGTTTGCCAATTATATACCAATCAATTCGTAACTAATCTATTAGAAATCTAGGCTAGGTTTTAACCCATTCACATACAATGATACGTCTCTAAGACGTCATGTATTTCTGATAAGATCACATGTATATGGACACGTCAACGCGCATTTTATTCGTATGTCAAGGGGTTAATTCTAGTATGCTCTATAAGTTCTTAACAAAGTCTGCAATCTGAATTGTTCATTAGGCTAGAACTATTTATGTTTCTTTTGGGTATTTAAATACCCAAATGGTTTAAATCATCAATTTTAGTCAATTTCTAGTGTGCAGATTGTTGCTGTGTACAAATTTTGCAATCTGTATTACTCATTGAGCTATTACTTCTGTGGTATTTCTATGGGTATTTAAATACCCAAAAGGTTTAGATCATCAATTTTAGCCAATTTCTAGTGTGACAGATCAGCCTGTTTGTTCTTTACAAATCTTGATATCTGTATTACCCATTGAGCTATACTTCTGTGGTGTTTTTAGGGTATTTAAATACCCAAGGTTTATATCAACAATTTTAGCCAATTTCTAGATTGCCAGATGAGCCTGTTTGTTCTTTACAAATTTTGCAATCTGTTTTGCTCATTGAGCTATTGTTTTTGTGGTGTTTCTTAAGGGTATTTAAATACCCAAAAGGTTTATATCAACAATTTTAGTCAATTTATAGTGTGCCAGATGACCTGTCTGTTCTTTACAAATTTTGAAATCTATATCACTCATTGACCTTTTAATTATGTGATGTTCCTTTAGGGTATTTAAATACCCAAAAGGTTTGTACCAACAATTTTAGTCAATTTATAGTGTGACATATGTGTCTGTTTAATCTTTACAAATTTTGCAATCTGTATTACTAATTGAGCTATTACTATTGTGGTGTTTCTTTAGGGTATTTAAATACCCAAAATGTTTATATCAACAATTTTAGACAACTTCTAGTATGTCAGATGAGCCTGTTTCTTCTTTACAAATTTTGCAATCTGTATTACACACTGAGCTATTACTATTGTGGTGTTTCTTTAGGGTATTTAAATACCCAAAAGGTTTATATTATCAATTTTAGTCAATTTCTAGCATGTCAGATGAGCCTATTTGTTCTTTACAAATTTTGTTATTTGTATTACTCATTGAGCTATTACCTCTGTTGTGTTTCTTTAGGGTATTTAAATACCCAAAAGGTTTATATTATCAATTTTAGTCAATTTCTTGTGTGACAGATCAGCCTGTTTGTTCTTTAAAAATTTTGCAATCTGTATCACTCATTGAGTGAGTACTTTTGTGGTGTTTCTTTAGGGTATTTAAATACCCAAAATGTTTATATCATCAATTTTATTCAACTTCTATACCAACAATTATACCAAGGTTTATACCAACAATTTTAGTCAACTTCTAGTGTGTCAGATGAGCCTGTTTGTTCTTTACAAATTTTGCAATCTGTTTTGCTCATTGAGCTATTGCTTGTCTGGTGTTTCTTAAGGGTATTTAAATACCCAAAAGGTTTATATCGACAATTTTAGTCAATTTCTAGTGTGCCAGATGAGCCTCTTTGTTCTTCACAAATTTTGCAATCTGTATTGCTCATTGAGCTATTATTTCTGTGGTATTTCTTTAGGGTATTTAAATACCCAAAAGGTTTATATCATCAATTTTAGTCAATTTCTAGTGTGACATATGGGGCTGTTTAATCTTTACAAATATTGCAATCGGTATTACTCATTGAGCTATTACTTATGTGGTGTTCCTTTAGGGTATTTAAATACCCAACAGGTTTATACCAACAATTTTAGACAACTTCTAGTGTGCCATATGAGTCTGTTTCTTCTCTACAAATTTTGCAATCTGTATTACACACTGAGCTATTTCTTTTGTGGTGTTTCTTTAGGGTATTTAAATACCCAAAAGGTTTATATCATCAGTTTTAGACAATTGCTAGTGTGCCGCATGAGCTTGTTTGTTCTTTACAAATTCTTCAATCCATCTACTCATCGAACTATTACTTCTGCGACGTTCCTTTGGGGTATTTAAATACCCAAAAGGTGTATATCATCAATTTTAGTCAGCTTCTAGTATGCCAGATGCTTCTTCTTTCATCGTCCAGGAGCGTCTTCGCGGTTGCGTGGATCACCAATTGACGGACAACCAGTACGGTTTCAGACCTGCGAGGTCGTCTACGGATGCGGTAGAGCCACATTTGCGGACCACTTAGGAGGAGGAGACTTTGTCTCATGGTTGCACTGGATGACTGTGCAAGATGGGACAAGATCTGTGAGGCCCTCTGCTGGGACTTCAACGTCCCCGGGTACTTGAGAAACATCATCCTGAACTACCTCAGTGACAAAGTACTATTCGCGGAGACGACGACTGGAGTCAGGGAGTTCAGCATCACTGCAGTCGTTCCTCAGGGGTCGGTTCTTGGCCCGGACTTCTGGAACGTCCTGTACAACGGACTACTAAAGCTGCCCTTGCCAGGGGACTGTCGGCTGGTAGCGTACGCACGTGGCGGTTCTCATACCCACACCGACTATGACGCCATGGCTGCACTGTTCGGGGAAGCCATGGAGATTATCTGGGAATGGATGGAGTCAGTCGGCCTCTCCCTGGCCGTAGGCAGTGCTTTTCATTGGCAGAAAGGTTAGGAGCTCAATGGTACTAACCTACCGGGGATGCACCATAAGGAGAACCTACCATCAAGTACCTGGGAGTGATGCTGGACCAGAGGCTCAACTTCAAGGAGCACCTCAGATACGCAGGAAAGAAAGCCGCTACAACTGCCGCAGCTATCTCCAGGATACTGCCCAACATTGGAGGTCCGCGCGGTGCCAGGAGAAGGGTGCTCGCCTGCGTTAGCACCTCGAAACTTCCGTATAGGCAGAATGACGGAGGTACCCGCATACCTAAGGCTGATAGCCCCCGCACACAGGACGAGTGCACTGAGGATCGCATGCGCCTACCGGACTGTATCCGCAGATGCAGCACAGGTCATCGCTGGCCTGCCACCAATAAACCTGCTAGCAAAAGAGCGCATGCGACAATATAAAAAGAAGAAGGGGTCGGCCCAGGACGATCCCCAACAGACGAAGGCCGATAAAGATCGAGCACAGACTGAGAGGGCGATCACCCTAACGCAGTGGCAGGAAAGATGGAACAAATCAAGTAACGGTCGCTGGACCATCCCGTCCATCGAGCCGTGGATCTGCAGGATGCACGGTGATGTGAACTATCATCCAAATACTCACGGGACATGGTGGCTTTCGTGAGTACCTCCGCCAAATAGGGGCAGCAGTAACACCCGACTGTCCCCAGTGCCCAGTGATCTCGGAGACGTCTTATTTATTTATTATGTAAGAGCAATACATTGGAGTCTGAGATGGTTTACTTCAGGGGTGGCGAGGGGTATTAGGGCAGGTTGTGGTCCAGTCGTGTGAGGCGTCGGGCGCAGTTGTCGAACGTCTTCCACCAGGTCTTGTGTAGCTCTGTGTTCTTGATTTCTTCTCTCTTCTGGGCCAAGTGCATCCGGCGTTGAACATCGCGATCTCTGTCTGGTCTCTCCATTCTCTGGTCATCGGGCAGCTGAATAATACAGGGGCAACGAAGTCCACCTCACTACAGCCGCAGACCGCCGACTCCTCCCTTCCAATACGATGGAGGAAGGAATTGATGTTCCCGTGTCCTGTGATGAGTTGGACCACTTGGTGTGAAAGGGCCGGGTCCATTTCCATCCACTCTTTGATCGATAGGATGAAATTCCTGGTCCAGCTTCCGTTTTGGGTGTTCTCCCAGTGTATCTGCCATTTCCTGAAAAAGAAGAGAGTGATCTCCTCACATCTCTGTGGGATATTTTATTAAACACAACAGGAAGCTGAGTTCCTGGCTCCTGAGGAGGATCTATACCCGAGGCCAGTCTAGAAAACGCATCTGCTCTCTCGTTGCCGATTGAGCCTTTATGAGCTCTAACCCAATGCCAGCGCAGTTCTATTTGCTCCGATATTTCATGCGCGATCTCCCACGTTTCTACAAGAAGTTCCGTAGGAGCTGACATGTGTTGTAGAGCTTCTAGAACGGATCTGCTGTCGGACAGGATGGAGCAGCCGAAGATGTTGGATCTAATATACACAAGCGCTCGATTTACCGCGATTAGTTCGGCCTGAAATATAGAGCAGAAATCGGCGAGCCGCATGCTTTCGCAGTGTATCTCAGTTTCGTCTGAGTACACCGCGAAAGCCCGAAAGCTCCCCGTCCCCACCTAGAGCCGTCTGTGAACAATTTTAATGAGTGCGCATGTGCCTCACCCTGTGTATACTTCACCAACCCGATATCCGCTAGATACAGTGCGTCATTGATGCACTCGGAAGAACAATGGAATGCTGGCTGCGAGCTAGCCGTAAGCATCCTGAAGATACTACGCCTCCAGGAGGAGGCGGATAGGCCCATGAGAGCAGGGCGAAGAGGAAGGCAACGACAAACTCGACAAAAGTGAACGTCGGCAGGGTCGAAGCTTCCCCCTCCCGCGAAGTAATGACTAGCGTCGGTTCCACGGGGGATCCATGGGACATACAGAGGTTAGGTTTAAGTGGGTAGTTGCGTCCCGGGAATACCGGTGGCAGTCCCTCACTCTCCAGAACACAACGTTCTGGGGGTCGTGCGTAAATGCATCCCTCTTAAAAAAAAAATGCTTCTTCTTGTTGTTCAATCCGCAACTGAAGGCAGTGGAATGCAAGTTGAATGTTGTGTAGTCACTCGTAATGAATAAAGTAAAAATCTTTTGGGGTACTTAAATACCCAAAAGGTTTCAATCATCAATTTTAGTCAACTTCTGGTGTGCCAGATGAGCCTCTTTGTAGTTTACACATTTTACAATCTGTATTACTCATTGAGCCTATAACTTCTGTGGTATTCCTTTAGGGTATTTAAATACCCAAACGATTTGTATCATCAATTTTTAGTGTTGGGTATTTAAATACCCAAAAGGTGTAGTATATCTGATTTAATAAAGTAAAGCAATTTAGTAAATGTAATTCTGATTATGTTGAATAGATTGTTTTTATCTAAATGTATAAACATTAGTAACATATTTTTGGAATGAAATTGGCCGAAAGTGTCAAAATAAACGAGTTTTAGGCGGAGCGAAACGAACGTGAAAGCCGGAGTCGCGGTCCCAAGATAAATTAATTTCACTTTTGCGAATAAAATCTGCGTGCGGTGTGCGGCTTTGTTATCTAAGCAGCCCGCCTTACTTCAGCCATTTAATTCAATAAAATATAATCGCTCCGTAATCCACCCACAATGCCCTGATACATTTAAACGCGGGTTCTCGCCGTATTATTTACCAGCCGGTATAAAACCAAATTACGTGTTATTAGCAATTTACATTTACTAGTTTTATGCGCTTTTTTGCTAATCAATTTTCTTGCGCAAACTTACGTTCAATTTCCCAACTTCCCGAAAGTTTTTGATAAAAAGTTAACGGCGGGATTATAATTCAATTATCTACGCGGTGACACTAAATTACTTCACCTAACTCTACTTTACTAATTATTTAAACTAGGCTTAATTAAAACACTAGTATTACTGTCACTAACCCCTTAACATACGAATAAAATGCGCGTTGGCGTGTCCATATACATGTGATCTTATGGCATATACATGACGTCTTTGTATGTTAATACAATACGTACAATGTTAATACGTATTGCAATGCGCGTTGACGTGTCCATATACATGTGATCTTATGGCATATACATGTCGTCTTTGTATGTTAATACAATACGTATTAACATTTAAAATTTTATGTATAAAATTAACTTTTATTAATGCGCGTTGACGTGTCCATATACATGTGATCTTATGGCATATACATGACGTCTTTGTATGTTAATACAATACGTACAATGTTAATACGTATTGCAATGCGCGTTGACGTGTCCATATACATGTGATCTTATGGCATATACATGTCGTCTTTGTATGTTAATACAATACGTATTAACATTTAAAATTTTATGTATAACATTAACTTTTATTAATGCGCGTTGACGTGTTCATATACATGTGATCTTATGGCATATACATGTCGTCTTTGTATGTTAATACAATACGTATTAACATTTAAAATTTTATGTATAACATTAACTTTTATTAATGCGCGTTGATGTGTTCATATACATGTGATCTTATAGCATATACATGTCGTCTTTGTATGTTAATACAATACGTATTAACATTTAAAATTTTATGTATAACATTAACTTTTATTAATGCGCGTTGACGTGTCCATATACATGTGATCTTATGGCATATACATGACGTCTTTGTATGTTAATACAATACGTATTAACATTTAAAATTTTATGTATAACATTAACTTTTATTAATGCGCGTTGACGTGTCCATATACATGTGATCTTATGGCATATACATGACGTCTTTGTATGTTAATACAATACGTATTAACATTTAAAATTTTATGTATAACATTAACTTTTATTAATGCGCGTTGACGTGTCCATATACATGTGATCTTATGGCATATACATGACGTCTTTGTATGTTAATACAATACGTATTAACATTTATAATTTTATTTATAACATTAACTTTTATTAATGCGCGTTGACGTGTCCATATACATGTGATCTTATGGCATATACATGTCGTCTTTGTATGTTAATACAATACGTATTAACATTTAAAATTGTATGTATAACATTAAGTTTTATTAATGCGCGTTGACGTGTCCATATACATGTGATCTTATGGCATATACATGACGTCTTTGTATGTTAATACAATACGTACAATGTTAATACGTATTCTAATGCGCGTTGACGTGTCCATATACATGTGATCTTATGGCATATACATGACGTCTTTGTATGTTAATACAATACGTACAATGTTAATACGTATTGTAATGCGCGTTTTAGTGTCCATATACATGTGATCTTATGGCATATACATGACGTCTTTGTATGTTAATAAAATACGTACAATGTTAATACTTATTGTAATGCGCGTTGACGTGTCCATATACATGTGATCTTATGGCATATACATGGCGTCTTTGTATGTTAATACAATACGTACAATGTTAATACGTATTGTAATGCGCGTTGACGTGTCCATATACATGTGATCTTATGGCATATACATGACGTCTTTGTATGTTAATACAATACGTACTATGTTAATACGTATTGTAATGCGCGTTGACGTGTCCATATACATGTGATCTTATGGCATATACATGTCGTCTTTGTATGTTAATACAATACGTCTTAACATTTAAAATTGTATGTATAACATTAAGTTTTATTAATGCGCGTTGACGTGTCCATATACATGTGATCTTATGGCATATACATGACGTCTTTGTATGTTAATACAATACGTACTATGTTAATACGTTATGTAATGCGCGTTGACGTGTCCATATACATGTGATCTTATGGCATATACATGTCGTCTTTGTATGTTAATACAATACGTCTTAACATTTAAAATTGTATGTATAACATTAAGTTTTATTAATGCGCGTTGACGTGTCCATATACATGTGATCTTATGGCATATACATGACGTCTTTGTATGTTAATACAATACGTACAATGTTAATACGTATTGTAATGCGCGTTGACGTATCCATATACATGTGATCTTATGGCATATACATGACGTCTTTGTATGTTAACACAATACGTACAATGTTAATACGTATTGTAATGCGCGTTGACGTGTCCATATACATGTGATCTTATGGCATATACATGACGTCTTTGTATGTTAATACAATACGTACAATGTTAATACGTATTGTAATGCGCGTTGACGTGTCCATATACATGTGATCTTATGGCATATACATATCGTCTTTGTATGTTAATACAATACGTATTAACATTTAAAATTTTATGTATAACATTAACTTTTATTAATGCGCGTTGACGTGTCCATATAAATGTGATCTTATGGCATATACATGACGTCTTTGTATGTTAATACAATACGTACAATGTTAATACGTATTGTAATGCACGTTGACGTGTCCATATACATGTGATCTTATGAGATATACATGACGTCTTAGAGACGTCATTGTATGTTAATACAATACGTACATTGTTAATACGTATTGTAATGCGCGTTGACTTGTCCATATACATGTGATCTTATGGCATATACATGACGTCTTAGAGACGTCATTATATGTTAAGGTGCTAAACATACAGAAAGACTAGAATGGCGTGTGTGGAAGCCTAAAATTCAAAAAAATTGGCGAATAAATGTTATAAACAAAATGACAAATAAGTATATTTAAGTGCAATTATTGAAACGCGCGATTACCGAGTGTTGATAAAAATTAATTTTCACGCGTAGATGCGTGATCTGTGAAAGGCGTTGCATGTTAGAAATTAATGTATATTTCATAACATTCACTGCTATTACGAGCGGCTATAAAATGTTAATACTACGCCAAAGCACGAAGCTGAAAAACTCGAGCGCACAGAAAAGTATAAAGCTGGGAAAAAAGGATGCCTTCATTAATATTTCCGTTAGTTTAGCGCATAAACGTGAATTGATAATTGACTGTGTCCAACAATAGATATTTATCGTTTCGTATTGTTGTGATCATCATTTCTACATCACGGTAACAAAGAACATGCTATTTTGTCATCAGTTAAAAGTTTAAACTCTTCTACACAAATCACACACTCATTATTCACCCATATAAACTCTTCCACTAAAAAATTATGACATAATAAATGATAATATAGATAGATAAGATGACATATATAAATATAATCAACCTTTACGTAGCTCTATAACATTAAGTCTTATTAACGCCTTGACATACGAATAAAATGTGCGTTGACGTGTCCATATACATGTGATCTTATCAGATATACATGACGCCTTAGATACGTCATTGTATGTAAAAGGATTAAGACTACCAAACAAATTCCATGTAGAAACAACTACTTCCCTTGCTACTACCACGCAAGATATTGAATTCTTCTTCTTCTTAATGTGCCGTACTCTCTGAGAGCTTAGGCAACCTCTCGCGCATACTTGTAGAACTCATCATACGGGACCTAGCAGTTTATCGCCGGTTCCGAACGGCACTAGTTAAGAGGTTTACTAGGTTTACCTACCCTTGGACGAGGTGGCCACAGCTTAGTTCCGTGAAAAATTTCGGTGAAAAAAAGGCCGGGATCTCATGTATACCTAGCGGATGCGTTCACCACTACACCGCTGTGATCTCTACAACATTCTACATCATTAAATTCTACAGCAGACATTTGTATGTTATTACTAGTGCCTGTACACTTTCGTGTCATTAAACGAGAAACACTAGGAACCAGATAAATAACTTTGCTTTTAAGATCATTTCTTTCTATTTAGATTAACCCCTTGACATACAATGATAATTTATATAAATAGTTTAACACGTTGCTCTCGTGGGGGGTCACCGGTGACCGGCACTAAAAAACATCTGGGTTTATACAACATATCTGGGTCTCGGTGATGCTATCCGAGAAATTACTACTGGAGTTGTGGTCATCAGGAAATTGGCGACTCCATCACGACAATTCTCCAGCACATTCTTCGCACTGGGTTCACAATTTTTTGACTCTTCTGGTTCGACAGGCTCCTTACTCATGGGTTACATACAATGACGTCTCTAAGACGTCGTGTATATGTCATAAGATCACATGTATATGTACACGTCAACGCACATTTTATTCGTATGCCAAGGGGTTAAGTGAATAGCCATCTGCAGACGCGTTTCGAAATGTGTCTCTCATTAGTGCAGCTTTGCTTTTTTGAATTTAAAATTGTTTTAACCGGAAAATAGTAAGCAGAATACAGACTTTGCTTTAAATCTTGTATACAGAAAAATATCATGCACAATTTGCATACACAAAAATCTTAAACGGAAAATAGTAAGCAGCATACAGACTTTACTTCAAATCTTTCATACACAAAAATATCATTCACAGTTTGCAAACACAAAAATCTTAGACGGAAAACAGTAAGCAGCATACAGACTTTACTTGAAATCTTGCATACACAAAATTTCGGCTTTTCTGTATCCATTGTGGAGCGGTTTATATGGGAGCCATTAAAGAACAAAAGAGTTAATGGACTAAGTGGAGGAAACACCTCGATGGAGAAAATCAGCTCAGCCATTCTATTAAACCAGACAAGTAGATCTTTGTAAAGACGAATTTTACCCCAAAAAATAATTAATCGCCGCTTAATACACAATTAACGTAGGGTTTTCCCTACACATTTTTAAGCCAAATTACTCACATTCAATTTTTCCCGAAGTTTAAAAAAAAAACGCTTACCCCACCTGATTCATTATTTACAAACTCTGCCCTCTAATCATGATTTATTATCTTCCGCTTATTTTACGTAATAAATTCTTTCTTTCGCGTTCCGCTGGGAAACAATCGATAATCACGTAATCACAAGCTGTAATGTAATTGTTGTGTTACTCTAATTACTTTTTTGTTCAAATTCATTTTGAGCCGCACAATGCCTTGCGACCGACTCCCTTTCAATAAAGGATAAACATATGGTCAAAACGAATCAAAAAACGAAACGTAATTTTTAGAGAGAAAAACAGAATGCAGTAATTTTATTTTGTCGATTGTTACTGAATCAATATCGTTATTGATTCATCTAATCTGGTAAAGTATATCTATAGATCGTTCAAGTACTTAAATATACGTGGTCTGTTAGAAAAGTATCCGACCTTATTTTTTATTTTGAAAACCCGATGGATTTGAATCAAGCGCGCTTGCATGAGTCGACCTTGAACCTTCGAGCGCATGCGTGAATTTTTTTCCGCCTGTAGATTGCGTCAGTTGCTGTCGAACAGTGTTCGAGTGAAGTAGTGTGTAGTGCTCTCGTCGGTTTTTCAATGCAAGTAAAATGACTGTTCGCGCCAATTTTAATGAATCTGTATTTTTTAATTCAACATGTGAATCGACTTCGGCACCGATTAACAGAAGGGGATAGGTGTATCGACCTGGGCCGAAATCGAGCGATTTATCAATTTATGTCGCGAATTTATATATATCGGGTAGTATGCTTCGAGTATTACAGCAGAAAGCATGTTGGGCTTTCTGCTGCAGCACAACATGTACAATATGAACAGCTTCTTCAGTAAGAAACCCCACAGAAAATGGTCATGGGAAAGTCCAGATGGTACGTGGGATCGTTCGTCTGTTCTTTGGCTACAAGAAACTGATGCACCGACTCTCCAGGTTTGATGGGGCCGCCGGAAGCGGCCTTTCAGTCGGGGGACCCGGATTCGCAGAAAAATGTGAATAACAGCGCCGATAAAAGTCGTGCAGCGACTAGAGTTGTGTCTGATGACGCGTTTGCAATTTTTCTACCTGAATCCTTGCGTAAATTCTATTTTCCCCGGGAATCTTCGCCGCGACCTCCGTAAAAGTGGTCATTTTTGTGATGCAAACTTTTGGGGTCCATGTGGGGAAGCGTTCGGCCTGAATCGCCAGGTCAAGACGGAATCGTAAATTTAGATCGATTCTGAGACGACTGACGTGTGGCGTTTCGCGAATTTCACCTGGGGGACCGCACCACGTGAGGTTTAAAGAGGCTCAAATTTGGCTTTTTTATGCCGCCGGAGGCGGCAGATCGTCGATGTTTTAACCGTGCGTCTTCGACGATTTAACTGTGAATGTCCGTCCGCACGTGGCGCATCCACGAGTTTAGTCAGTCCTCCGTCCTGCCGCACCCCTCCGGGGGGTCCAAAACCCACCCGAAAATCAAGGTTTTTACTGAAACGGCCCGACGGAAGCGGCGGCGGCGGCGCAAAACGGGATTGTACAACTTTCCGGTGTAGAACCGAGATTCTCGTTGATCGGTGCCGTTTTCGCGACTCCACTCCCCCAGGTTCGGACGCATCAGACCGAAAACTGAAATCACGATATTTTACTTTTGAGGCGCATTTTTGGCCGGATCTCATTTTTTTTCGCCGCGCGTTTTTAGAGTCCTCACTCGCCGTCATGCGACGTCCCGTTCACCTGGTGCGAGAGCAAATAAAAAATGTTTTTGGCCGATTTTGCACTTCATCACTTCCACGGACGCCCAGGACTTATTTGATAGGCTCCAGGTAGCCGGCTAGGTTCGTTTTCTTCAGAACACTTGCCCGCAGCCATTCCGACAAGAATTTTTAAACTGCGATTACTTTTTGCGAATCTGCGGCAGTTTGAAAAGAAAAATGCGCAAAAAGTGCGAAAAACCAGAGGCGTTTTGCGGGGGTACATAGAACTTCGGAACCGATTGACGGATCGGAACTGGATCCGTGCCGTTCGATCGGCCATAGAACCTTTTAGTTTGTTTGGGAGTTTAATCCCGATTGCGCCAAAGATGGCGTCGTGACGCCATAAAAACGTTTTTTGGACGTCCAGGAAAATAACGGTTTCGCGCGATTCCCGCAGGGAATTGAACGTTTCATCTTTTCCTGCAAGCGGCAACGCGCCGCGTCGTCTGCAACCGTCGCGACGCCCGCCCAAACTCGCCGTATTGCAGGAAACAAGTGAAGATAGTAAAACGTCCATATTTTTGCAGCGCCCCGGTGAAAGTTTCAGATTTTTCTGTGGATTGTAGAACGGCGTCGCGACGCCCACTTATAACTGTTAATCTGCACGGAGAAAAACTTGAATGTCGATTTGGGACACCGGGATGTCGTTTTTTTTAAATTCCAAATTGACCGGCAGGTGGGCCCCGTCAAGAGTCGCCCGCCACAGATGGAAACGTATCGGCCCAAACTGCGAAATTTTCGCCGGAAGGTGGGGTCAGTCTGACCGCCGCAGTTTCGCCGTTTCCGGGCGTAGCGACTTGAAACTGCGCGCGTTCGATTCGGGAAGGACGCCCGCGCCTCTCGAACGAAAAAAACCGAACCGTCCCCGTCGAGCTACCGACGTCTGAAAATACCACTCTTTTTTTGCACGGTTTTTTGACAATTACCCGCTCACCTCGCGGCCGAATCAGTGTTTTGCGGCACGGGGCGATGCCGCCCGCCGATATACGTATTTTGGTACTACACGCGGCTTCCTGCGTCACTCCCTTCACCCGGTGCTCCCCGAAATGTCGAAAAAAAATCCGCAACCGCCTCTTTGACCGCCAAGTTGTGAGTTCGACGGTCAGCATTTCCAAATATTTGCTTTTCACTCAAAAATCAAATATGTATAGGTATATATCGTTGAAATAAATAAGTTTTGTTTTTGGGCCGCATGCGGCTACAGGTTGTACAGCTGTAGAATAAGACGTACTGTCCACGGAGGCGTCATTTGACGAATGCCTGCAAACCTACAAATGATCAAAGGCGCCATTTGCATCTTAAATACGTCCACTCAATCGTCATACATTCGTCACGCAAACTACAAAACGATTTATTTTAGTCAATATATTGTAAAAAGAATTTACGGTTTAATGTGTCAGTGCACAAGATGTAGGTCTTACATAAAATAACTGAAGGATTAATATCTAAAAGACAAAGAGCACGATCTAATAAATTAGATCGTGCTCTTTGTCTTTTAGATATTAATCCTTCAGTTGATTTATTTTAGCTCTCAAGTTTAGCACGTTTTTATTTCACTGCCCTTTTTTGGCCCAGTCTAATCTACATTCGTACTGTTCGTGGAATTATAGAAATAATCCCGTCCTAATTTGTATTTTATTGAACTATATATAGCTTGTTTTATTAATTATTGAACTTCCCTTTATTCCCGAGATTCCCGGGAAAATAAATTAATATTTCCCGTTTCCCGGGAAAAAAATATACGGGAAAAGATACCCTCTAGTCGCTACACGAGTTTTTGCGTCCTCGCAGCATGGCATTTGTATGCAGGCTCCAGCACGACCTGCATGACGAAAGTCTGACGATACGCAAATGCGACGATGCCGCACCGTGGACACACTTTCGTCCCTTTCTTCGCAAAATGCAAGTCAAGTGTAAAATGACGATGTCGTGCGTATTTCGTGCGGCTACGTGGATAGTAGGCTTAAGTTTCTTTTCTGTAACCGTTCTAGAACGAACGGAATCATAATGATCATAATCGCGGACAAGTTACAAATTGTGGAAGACGTGACAGTGCTGAACAACTGTAGGACCGGAAGCGACCACAGAATGGTGCGTTGCAAGATCCGTATAGAGCTCGGTAAAGAACGATACAAATTGATAAGGAAAACAAACAAACAGATGTGGACAGGACTAACAGATATTCAAGGATTCGAGACCCACATTACAAATACACTACAAAAAGATGTCCTCCATGATTCAAACATCAACAGTTTGAACCACGAAATAATCGAGGCTTTAAAGCAGGGCAAAGAAATGTTTCGCCCCAAAAAACAACAAAGACGACAAAATCAGCCAAACTACGAAAAACCTTATCGTCGAACGAAACCAAATATGAGCACTCAGAAATACCAACAGTACAGAAATGAGAGAAAAAAATAATGAAATCTCTAAAGCAATTAGAAGAGGCATCAGAAACTACCGCGGTAGGAAAACCCAAGAAACAATAGAGAAGAATAAAAGTATGAAAGTACTAAGCAGAAATCTCGCCGAGGGTAAATCTGAAATAACCAAATTAAAAGATAAACATGGCAACATCACCTCAAATAGAGACGAAATCCTGAACATCGTGGAAGAGTTCTATTACGAATTATACCGGAGTCGCATCCAAGAACCCCTAAACCTACACGGAGTTACACAAGAACGAGGCGTCGTGAACCAGGGATCGGAAGACATGCCAGACATCATTATCGAAGAAATTAAAAACGCTCTGTCAAGAATGAAAAATAATAAAGCACCAGGAGAAGACGAGGTGGTTGCAGAAGCAATAAAAGCCGGAGGTTTCCTCCTACTAGGGAAAATACGAAGACTGTTCAACCTATGTCTACATTCATGCACCGTCCCGGATCAGTGGCACGAAACGACCACCATACTACTCCATAAAAACGGAGACAAAACGAACCTGGAAAATTACCGCCCAATAACTTTCCTCATAAGTCTCCTCCAATAACTCCAATAAGTCATCTACACAAACTGTTCACCAGGGTCATAACATCAAGGCTAAAAAATAAACTCGAGCATTACCAGCCAAGAGAACAAGCAGGTTTCAGACCGGGCTTTGGGACAAATGATCACCTACAGAGTATTAAGACCCTCAGTGAGAAAACCATAGAATACAACAGACCACTAGTTCTCCTATTTGTAGACTTTCACAAAGCTTTTGACACCATTGAGGTGAAAGCTATACTAAACGCCCTGAAAGAATGTCGAGTAGATTATAGATATTCAAAACTCATCTATAATATATACAGAAACGCTACTATGTCAGTTAGACTACATGAAACTAGCAATCCCATTGAAATCGGAAGAGGTGTGAGACAAGGAGACACCGTCTCTCCTAAATTATTTATTACCGTTCTAGAACATGCCTTCAAAAAACTCGACTGGCCCACAGAGGGAATAAACATAGATGGTCGGAACCTTAGCCACCGACATAGTCCTAACAACTGACGACTTGGGAGAGGCGAGACAAATGCTCTACGAATTGGAGGAGGCATGCTCCGAGGTTGGTCTGAAAATGAACTTCTCCAAAACGAAGATCATGACAAATCTCGTCATGAGCGAAAGTATAAACATCGATAACACCGAAATCGAATGGGTCGAAAAATATATGTACCTGGGCCACGAGCTAAGAATATCTAGAGACAATCAAACATGCGAGCTGCACAGAAGAATCGGCCTATGGAAAGTTAAAACATGTCTTCAAGAGCGAACTCTCCATCTGCCAGAAAAGAAAAGTGTTCGACCAATGCGTTCTGCCAGTGCTCACATGTGGCGCAGAAACACTCACCTTAACGACGACATCCGCGAAAAAACTCAAAGTAGCACAACGCAAGATGGAAAGGTCAATGATTGGATTGAGTTTGAGAGACCACGTCACAAACCAGGACGAAGTACCGGCGTGAAAGACATCGTCGAGCTAATAACCACATTAAAGTGGAATTGGGCGGGACACGTGGCCAGAACGGGCGACGACAGGTGGACAAAGAGGTTGTTGAAATGGAGGCCTCGCACCGATAAGCGAAACAGAGGAAGACCACCTACACGTTGGACCGATGACCTGAAAAGAATCGCAAATAATTTGATCCAGACAGGCCAAGGTAGAAATGGGTGGAGGGCCATGAGGGAGGCCTATGTCCAGCAGTGGACTTTCTAAGGGCTGGTTGATGATGATGATGATGCTTCGAGTGTAAGAAACGAGCGGAACGAAGTCGAGGCGCGAAGCCAAGTTAGACCGACACGTGCACGCAATTTATAGCGCAAGTTAACCGGGGTGTAATCACGAGCCCAAAGGGCTGCAGCGGCATTCAACGTCTGGAAGACACCAATTTTAAGGGATCCCTCCACCCATTATCCACATTTCCTCCCTTAAAAAAGACGCCGGAAGGACAGTCCACACGTGGCGGAGACGCGCGCGACTCTAACAGGAAAGTGATTAGACCAGCCCTGTTTAAAACTGGAAAATTGATTTTGGTCTGGAACGATTGGAGCAGCGCTACTGCATCAAATTTTGGCAGAAACTGGGCGACAACCAGGTGGAAACCTTTCGGAAGATTCAGACGGTTTTCGGTGACGATGCTATAGACACAGATTAAGGAGTGGTACAACCGGTTTAAAGACGGTCGCTCATCGGTGGAAAGCGAGCCACGCTCTGTTCGGCCATCAACATTCCGAAATAACCATGTCATTGCCAAAATGAACGCTGTGGTGAAGCTGTCCTAGAAATAACGACTGGAGTTGTGGTCATCAGGAAATTGGCGAATCCATCACGACAATGCTCCAGCACATTCTTCTCAGTTGGTTCGCATTTTTTTGGCGAAAAACCAGACTCCTCTGGTTTGACAGGATCCTTATTCTCTTGATATGCCCCCCTGCGACTTCTGGCTATTCCCCAAATTCAAGAGGCCATTGAAAGGAATGCGATTTCAGACAAGAGAGCAGCCATAATGTCGGCTGCAACGACAGCCGAGCTAAAGTATTCCGAAAGAGGCTTTTTCGGAATGCTTTCAACAATGGCGGCACCGCTGCAAGAAGTGTGTGGAGTCCCAAGGAGATTACTTTGAGGATGATTAGGTTTCCAACGCTCCAGGTATGCCAGTTTTTTTTACCGGCTAAAGGTCGGCCACGTCGAAAGCCACGTAGAAAGGAGATAAAATATCTGGGTATAACTACTATGGAACAGGCACGTTAAGGAAGTGGTAGTTAAAGCCAAACGTGCTCTGATGGTGTACAGAAATCTTGCAGGAAAAGAGTTGTAACCCCACAATCCGGCGATGGATGTACACCATGATAGTGAGACCTGCGATAACTTAGCGTGAGGAAGTAGAACCAAGCTGGTGTCTATGACGAAGCAGCTTAAGAGCAGCTTAAGACAGCAGCAATGGAACTGCTGCTGGGTCGGACGCCGTTGCACCTTGTGTTGGAGGGGACCGCCAGATCGGAATTTGTAAGGTTCAGCAAGGAAGGAATAGGCAGAGGTAAAATAATCGGGAGTAGAGACCGGAATAGCCTCGCTGCCAAGATCTAATGGATGGAAGTACTAACGGACACAATGGTTTGGAAATACCATTTAGAGAAAAACTAAAAAAATAGATGTATTTGAAATGTGGGTTTACCGACGAATGCTCGCAATATCAAGGACGAATCGAGGTCAGACTGTCCAAGATAATAAACCAAAGCAAAGTGCGGAATCTGGGGCATGTCTCCAGAAGACCGGATGCATTAGAAAAGCTGATGGTTCAAGGCAAAGTCGACGGACTAATGTCACGAGGAAGATCTCCAACCCGATGGGTAGACGGAATCAGAAGCTTGACTGGACTCTCTCTGCCCGAGGCCACAGAACTAGCCCAGAACAGAGAGGAGTGGAAAATTGCTTTAAAAATCGTAGAAGCATAGTGCCATCAAACCCTTGTGAGGGTAATAGGATCGAGGAGGAGACATAGCAGTGTATAACAGTAAATCCGATAAGAGCAACGAATCCTTAAAATGCCATCAAATGGTAGACAGATGGTTCGAAAACGAAGGATGTTCTACGTCGCCTACGTGATGCTGTGCGGCGCAAGCGACTGGGTCCAGTGGTGGTTGGACATAGAGGAGGTTCACAGTTGCAGATTCTAAAGTTCAGCAGAGGAAACCCCCATAAATCTGCTCAAGGACTGCGGAGCGGAGCTCTATAAGAGACAGATGTACCTTGAGGCCCACTGCTTGAACGAGGAAGATTTGCAATTCTTGAATGCCACCCAGATCTTTAAATTCCGAAAGGAATCAGGACTAGAGGAAGCGTTCTAAATGGGTAAATGTACCAACGATTAGAGGAAGGTTGTAGAGTACAATACACATATAAAAGGTGGCAGTACAAGTCAATATAAATCTGTAAGCTACTAGTACCTAAGGAGCAACATCTACGTGGTCTGTTAGAAAAGTATCCGACCTTATTTTTTTTGAAAACCTGACTTTAATCAAGCGCGCTTGATCGGCATGAGCCGACCTTGAATCTTGAATTTTTTCCCGCACAGCATCACGTAGGCCATGTTGGACATCCCTCATTTCACTTGTCGTCGACATTTTAATTGCATTGAAAAACCGACGAGAGCACTACACACTACGTCACTCGAACACTGCTCGACAGCAACTGACGCTATCTACCGTCAGTTGCTGTCGAGCAGTGTTTGAGTGACACTGCAGTGTTTGAGTGATGCAATTAAAATGACGACGACAAGTGAAATGAGGGATGTCCTACGTGGCCTACGTGATGCTGTGCGGCGCAAGCGACTGGAGTTGTGGTCATCAGGAAATTGGCGACTCCTTCACGACAATTGGTTCACAATTTTTTGGCGAGAAACCAGACCCCTCTGGTTCGACAGGCTTCTTGCTCTCCTAGTAAGGCCCTCTGCGACTTCGGGCTATTCCCCAAAGTCAAGAGGCCATTGAAAGGAACGCGATTTCAGGACATTATGGCTGCAACGACAGCCGAGCTTAAGTCGATTCCGAAAGCGGCTTTTTCGGAATGCTTCCAACAATGGCGGCACCGCTGGGAGAAGTGTGTGGAGTCCCAAGGAGACTACTTAGAGGGTGATTAGGTTTCCAACCCTCCAGGTATGCTAGTTTTTTTTTACCGGCTAAAGGTCGGATACTTTTCTAACAGACCACGTATGTAATATACCTTAATCCTAATCTGAGTAACTCTCACGTCGCGTCTAAAGAAGTTTTACTTAAATATAAAACGTTAGGTTTTGAGTTAATCGATGAGTTAAATCGAGCGATTTGTCATATCGGATATTAAGTCTATTAAAGCCTTGATCTTTGAGACAATTGCACGGAATTGTGTTTCTATTAAACTTTCACTTATCTACCCTGTAGTATAAACATTGAACTGTTACATAATTTAGACGTAATTATATTATGGCCCGTATTTAGAACGATTGTGTGATGGTGATAAATTTGCGGCGCAATTTGCGTAATTAAAATTAATACTGAAACACCGTGAATTATAAATTATGATTGTAATGAATAAATTAAACGTAATGGCCGTTGTAAATTAAAATTTTCAGTCGCCGGCGCAAAAGGTGGACGAGACGGGCATGAGCTAATTGAACGAGTAAAGTGCACTAAACACAAACATTTATAATTTAATATTACATGAGTTACAAGATTATGAATAAGTGTAGTGAGTCGAAATAGAGTCAGATGGCGACAATTGGTAGAAGCCCTATGCCCCACTGGGGGAAACAGGAACTAAGAGAGAGAGAGTGTAGTGAGTCGGTGGTGGTCTAGTAGTCAAGACCAACAAGCCATCCCAACCTTGTAGTCAAGACCAACAAGGTCCCCGGTTCGAATCCGAGAACATAAATATGGAAGAATAAAGCCACCGTTCTCCTGTGCATGGCTCTGCCAAAGTCATCACAATAAAAAGCTGCCTCGAAAAACCTCGCCATCCACGTTAAAAATTGTAAGCTATACACGTTTACACGATATACACGCTATAATTGTTTAAGATCAAGACAGCAAAACGCAAGACTTGTAGACGCGGTGCAAGTCCTGCTTAGGACTGTATAGCAGCATTGAAAGGAAAGTGCAAAGTGGTTACAGTGGTGTAGTGGCGAACGCATTCGCTAGCTATACATGGGATCCCGGGTTCAATCCCCGGACAAACCGTGAACATTTTTCACGGAACTATGCTGTAACCACCTCGTGGAAAGCAAGGGCAAACTACCACTAGTAATTCTGCCTATTTAAAACCTCTCAAATAGTGCCGTTCGGAACCGGCGATAAACTGCTAGATCCCGTATATTAGTGGACGATGCGTTCCACACGTATGCGCGAGAGGTTGCCTACGCTCTCAGAGAGTACGGCATCTTAAGAAGAAGGTTCTGCAAAGGACTTGTAGCACCAGTGAAAGGAAGGATAGGTCCTGCATAGGACTTGTAGCACCATTGAAAGGAAGGACAGGACCTGCATAGAACTTGCAGTACCAATGAAAAGGACAGGAGTATTATATATTGTCTTGGGATTTGGAGAAGAGAATTAAAAGCTAAAATCAAACTAAAGGTCCGGCAAAGTGGTCACAGTGGTGTAGTGGTGAACGCATCCGCTAGCTATACACGAGATCCCGGGTTCAATCCCCGGACAAACCGTGAACATTTTTCACGGAACTATGCTGTAACCACCTCGTGGAAAGCAAGGGCAAACTACCACGGGTAATTCTGCCTATTTAAAACCTCTCAAATAGTGCCGTTCGGAACCGGCGATAAACTGCTAGGTCCCGTATATTAGTGGACGATGCGTTTCACAAGTATGCGTTCCTACAAGAGGTTGCCTACGCTCTCAGAGAGTACGGCACCTTAAGAAGAAGGTCCTGCAAAGGACAAAGCGCCAGTGAAAGGAAGGACAGGTCCTGCATAGGACTTGTAGCACCAGTACTTTACTTTCCGTGTCCGGCTCATACGACACCTTTCCAAAAAATAGCGGCTGCAATAGCCTTGTCTTTACATAAAGTTAAGTCTTCGTGCGTGCATCCTTCTTCCAGTTGTGGGCAGACCAGTATGTGGCTCATATCCTGGGGCTGACCACACGCACACAGCCCATCGTCGTTCTCAGACATTCCCCACATCAACAGATTTGTCTTGCAGCTTGCCACTCCTGTCCTGAGCCGATTTAGGGATTTCCATACCGCGAAAGGGAGACCATTTCTTCTCTTGGGGGTTCCCGAGTGGTTAGTTGTTGGGTCCACCTAGTGATACGGTTATTTTCTATGGACCCCTCGAGTGTGTGTGATCTTGCCATGAAGCTCTTCCTTGATCTTAGGCGTCGTCGAGCTGGCTCGTGTTGGTGCAGAGGATGTCGAGCATCGGTTTCCTGTTTCGTCCTTTCAGCATCCGTGGCGGCGGCTCTTCGCACAGATGGGGGTGCCACGCCATTAAGTGGGTACAAACTATTAACTGGAGTAGGCTTTAGGCAGCCTGTCACGATTCTTGCTGTCTCCTTGATAGCGACGTCCACATATTTTGCGTGAGCTGAAGCTGCCCAAACCGCAGTTGACACACAGAGCGCAACTTCTGAGCGTTTCTGGTTGGGCTCCCCATGCTGTGCCTGTGAGTTTTCGCAATATGTGTTTAACTTTGCCTTTAGTATTGATGCAGTGTTGTCTGAAGGATAGAGTACGGTCCAGGGTCATGCCCAGGTATCTCGGCGTCGGGCAGTGCTCCAGTCGTTCGCCTTGCCAATGTATCTTGAGCTCCCGTCGTAGCACCAGTGAAAGGAAAGAATGGTCCTGCATAGGACTTGTAGCACCAGTGAAAGGAAGTACAGGGTCTGCATAGCACTTATAGCACCAGTGAAAGGAAGGGCAGGGCATGCATAGGACTTGTAGCACCAGTGAAAGGAAGGACATGTCCTGCATAGGATTTGTAGCACCAGTGAAAGGAAGTACAAGGTCTGCATAGCACTTATAGCACCAGTGAAAGGAAGGGCAGGGCATGCATATGACTTGTAGCACCAGTGAAAGGAAAGAATGGTCCTGCATAGGACTTGTAGCACTAGTGAAAGGAAGGACAGGTCCTGTATAGAACTTGTAGCACCAGTGAAAGGAAGGAATGGTCCTGCAAAGGACTTGTAGCACTGGCTGTTTAGCCGATATGACGGCTGGCTCCGGCTTCTTCGTCGACCAGCAGCACTCACTTCTTCTTTGGCGACGCCGCCACGGCTTTCTTCGCAGCGACTGTTTTCGGAACGGCCTTGGTGCGTTTTGGTTTGGGAGTTTTCGGTTTCTTGGTAGGTCCTTTAGTGGTTTTCTTAGCCTTCGACGGAGACTTGGCAGCGGCTTTCGTTTTGGCCGGCGACTTCTTTTCTGCTTTTTTCGACTTTAAGGTCGATCGTTTAGCCTCTGCGGCGGTCGTTTTTTTTCGATTTCGAACCTGCGGCAGCTGTAGCCGCGGCGGCCTTTTCCGCGCTTTCTCAGACTGTTCACCGCCGCTGGTGGCGGTGGCCGCCAACTTGAAGGAGCCGGATGCCCCTTTTCCCTTGGTCTGCACGAGGGTGCCGTTCGTGACTGTGGACTTTAGGTATTTCTTGATGAACGGTGCCATCCTCTCAGAGTCTACCTTGTAATTGGCGGTGAGATATTTCTTGAAGGCCTGCAGCGACGAACCGCCGCGTTCCTTCACACTCTTAAGGTGCTCACAGACCTGCGCGAAAGTTTCGTTGCTGCGACCGCTGCGATATCGCGGCGGACCGATTGATACGGCGGCTTATGCACATGTTCCGACCAACAAGCACCGAAAATCGCGCTTGTTGGTCTGAACATGTAGATAAGCCGCCGTATCAATTGGTCCTCCGCGATATCGCAGCGGTCGCGGCAGCGAAACTTCCGCTCCGGTCTGTGAGCACCTTTAATTGCGCTGTTCACCATCTCGGAGGTGGGCGGATGCGTCGGCTTGGCTTTCGAACTCTTAGCTTTCTTGGTCGCGGCCGCCGCCGCAGATTTCTTACCGGCAGGACTCTCCGCTGGCTGGCTGAACCGACGCGGGTGAAGACGCCGCCCCGGCCGCCGCCGCAGTTTCTGGAGCTGCTGAAGTGTCTGCCATGGTAGAGAAAAATGTCGTTGTTGGGACTTCGAGTATGCGAATTATTTGTAAGATTTGAGTACAAGGCAAGCAAGTCTATAGAAAAGTTTAGTGTTCCCTCAAGGTACTATAATAGCTCCTATATTACTCACTAATAGACAAAAATGTCAGACAAGACTAGTTCGAATAAAAAAAATGGTCAATAGCCTTATCTAGTACGTTGTACGAAACAAGCAAGTCTTTGGAGAAATTTGGTGTTTCCTCAAGGTACTATAATAGCTCCTATATTATTCACTAATCCACAAAAGTTAGACGACTAATTCCACACAAAAATGGTCGATAGCCTTATCCACAACATCATCCCAGCACATTGTATAAGACAAGCAAGGCTTTGAAGAAGTTTCGTGTTCCTTCACGGTACTATAATAGCTCCTATATTATTCAGTAATCCACAAAAGTTAGACAAGACTAATTCCACTAAGAAAGGGTTGATAGCCTTATCTACAACATCATCCCAGCACAGTGTATAAGACAAGCAAGTCTATGGAGAAGTTTCGTGTTCCTTCAAGCTACTATAATAGGTCCTATATTATTCAGTAATCCATAAAAGTTAGACAAGACTAATTCCACTAAGAAATGGTTGATAGCCTTATCTACAACATCATCCCAGCACATTGTATAAGACAAGCAATTCTATGGAGAAGTTTCGTGTTCCTTCAAGGTACTATAATAGCTCCTATATTATTCAGTAATCCACAAAAGTTAGACAAGACTAATTCCACTAAGAAATGGTTGATAGCCTTGACTACAACATCATCCCAGCACATTGTATAAGACAAGCAAGTCTATGGAGAAGTTTCGTGTTCCTTCAAGGTACTATAATAGCTCCTATATTATTCAGTAATCCACAAAAGTTAGACAAGACTAATTCCACTAAGAAATGGTTGATAGTCTTATCTATAACATCCTCCCAGCACATTGTATAAGACAAGCAAGTCTATGGAGAAGTTTCGTGTTCATTCAAGGTACTATAATAGCTCCTATATTATTCAGTAATCCACAAAAGTTAGACAAGACTAATTCCACTAAGAAATGGTTGATAGCCTTATCTACAACATCCCAGCACATTGTATAAGACAAGCAAGGCTTTGGAGAAGTTTAGTGTTCCCTTATGGTACTATAATAGCACGTATAATGGTCACTAATAGACAAAAATGTCAGACAATACTAGTTCCACTAAACAAATGGTCGATAACCTTATCTAGAACATCATCCCAGCATATTGTACAAGGCAGGCAAGTCTATAGAGAAGTTTAGTGTTCCCTCAAGGTACTATAATGGCACCTATATTACTCACTAATACACAAAAATGTCAGACAAGACTAGTTCAAATAAAAAAAATGGTCAATAGCCCTATCTATTACGTTGTTCAAAAACAATGCTCGATCGAAACGGCTATCGGGCAATTAGGTGTGTATCGTCAATTTATAGAAAACACGCGTCACGACGTGAACGGTACATGCGGTCTTGCATAGGACTTATAGCACCAGTGAAAGGAAGTACAGGGTCTGCATAGCACTTATAGCACCAGTGAAAGGAAGGACAGAGCATGCACAGGACTTGTAGCACCAGTGAAAGGATGGACAGGTCCTGCATAGCACTTATAGCACCAGTGAAAGGAAGGGCAGGGCATGCATAGGATTTGTAGCACCAGTGAAAAGAAAGGACTGGTGCTGCATAGGACTTATAGCACCAGTGAAAGGAAGGACAAGTCCTGCATAGGTCTTGTAGCACCAGTGGAAGAAAGGATTGGTCCTGCGTAGGATTTGTAGTACCAGTGCAAGGAAGGATAGGTCATGCATCGGAATTGTAGCCCCAGTGAAAGGAACGACAGGTCCTGCATAGGATTTGTAGCACCAGTGAAAAGAAAGGACTTGTCCTGCATAGGACTTATAGCACCAGCGAAAGGAAGTACAGGGTCTGCATAGCACTTATAGCACCAGTGAAAGGAAGGGCAGGGCATGCATAGCACTTATAGCACCAGTGAAAGGAAGGGCAGGGCATGCATAGGACTTATAGCACCAGTGAAAGGAAGGGCAGGGCATGCATAGGACTTGTATCACCAGTGAAAGGAAGGGCAACGCATGCAGAGGACTTGTAGCACCAGTGAAAGGAAGGACAGGTCCTGCATAGGTTTTGTAGCACCAGTGGAAGAAAGGATTGGTCCTGCGTAGGATTTGTAGTACCAGTGCAAGGAAGGACGGTTCATGCATAGGACGTGTAGCCCCAGTGAAAGGAAGGACAGGACCTGCATAGGACTTGCAGTACCAGTGAAAAGAAGGACTGGTTCTGCTTAGGACAGTAGCGCCTTTGAAAGAATGGAAGGAATTGAGTATTATATATTGTCTTGGGATTTGGAGAAGATAATTAAAAGTTAAAATCAAACTGAAGTTAAGAAATAAATCAATTAATCTAAGTTTGTTATATATGAGTTTCCAATAATTCTAACAAGGGTTGTAAATGTTGCAAGTAGTTGGGTTGTTAGAAGCACTTAAATTCCACGTGCAATCTATCTATTCAGTGTATAGTTAAAGTTAACAAGACTAATACTTGGAAGCAATTAACAGAAACTTAATAAATTAATCCAAATGCATCATAAAACGGTTTGAATAGTTTGAAACAATGGACGGCCGCCGTCCCCTTCTGGAGTTTATGACGGCTGAGCCGATATTACATTTATAATTGAATCCGTGATTAATATGTACTCGACCTTTGTACAGACACTGAATAATTCAAGTTCGCCTGCCGCTTGTTTACCGGAGCGAAAACGGCGAAAACCTCCCCATGCCGATATCGTATTCATTATACGTAACCCACAAGTGTGATATAAATTTGGGAATTGGCAAATCCGATTGTCCGAAAAAAGGGTGCACTTCAGATTGAAAATTGCCTCGGTTTAACCTAATTTCGCCACGGCGAAGTTTTATATATTTGTAAGGGTTGCAAACCGCATCCCTTCTATTTAATCAATCGATTACAAAAAGGGAACGCATTAAAATTTAAAATTTTTACGGTGAAAGCTGATAAGTCTTTTAATGACTCTTCGATCGAACCCGAAATGAAATCGTTTCAAAAATTAAAGCATCTCTATAAATAACTCACTGTTAATATCCAATCTGATGGGACGAAAAAGTATCATCAATCACCGGCCGAAAAAACTTCATTTAAATTAGCGCCTGTAGTGTCCGCCTCGAGTTCCGGACGGACTCCCGGAGCATTCCGCTCCCTCTCGACTCGGTGCACTCGCCCACTGAACTAAATCCAACGAGTAAATTGCGTGTCACTCTCCCAAGACGAATAGGCCGACGTGGAATTTGTTACAACTAGTTTTCTCGCAAAAATTCAATCGCACAAGCAAATAAATAATTATTACTCAAGGCGAAGCTTATATATTTTTTTTGTAATTCAAAGCGGTTTATTTGATTTTTTAAGTAACAGTTGTTTAGTTTTTAGGGTTCCGCACCGAAAACGGAACCTTTATAGGATCACTTTGTTGTCCGTCTGTCTGTCTGTCCGTCTGTTTGTCTGTCCGTCCGTCCGTCTGTCTGTCTGTCAAGACCATTTTTCTCAGGAACGCGTAGAGGTAACAAGTTGAAATTTGTATCAAATACTCGGGTCTGCGGTCTCTTTCAGCTGTGAAAAAATCAAACTTGTAAGTCAACGCGATCAAAAGATATGACCGTTTATGTCGCATATTTTGCGATTTCACAAGGGAATCAAGACCTATAGGGTGCTTCCCGTTGACCTAGAATCATGAAATTTGGCAAGAAGCGGTGTCTTACAGCCCATGTAAAGGGAAAAATCTGATAACCGTAAAAATGTAGTTAAATTAAGAAAAATGCGAATTTACTATTAGAAACTTTTTGAAAATACACTAATGTGTTGCGTGGTATTGTCAGGCACCAGAAGCATATGGGTTGCATACAGTTAGGTCCTCCTAAATATACCTTACTTACAAGTTTGTACGGAACCCTCGGTGCGCGAGTCACAACTCGCACTTGGCCGGTTTTTTTAATTTATGTAAGTGATGAGAGTGCAACAGTATAGAGAATTTTGTGGTGTGCGACACTGATGGCGCTTTCAACGCCACACGAAGTTGTGCCTCATACAATCATTACATATAAAAATTTACATCGAGCGAATAGTTTAAACATTACATTTTCTTGTCTCAAAACTGCGACAATAAATCAAAAACTAAGCGAAATTTTGAAAAATGTTTAAAATAAAACTTGTAGAGAACTAAATTTCCTATAAGAAATCTTGTTATTTAATGATTTTCTGTTCGTTAAGTTAGTAGTAATTAGTCTGGAAACATTCTTATTTTACATTCTTACATTTAAAATACAAAAGCAAACTTTTTATGCAAAAAAATGCAAGAAAACAACTCGTAAATGCATATTTTCGCAATTCTTGTTATGGCTTTAATATATTGAAAAAGAAATGGTGATTGATGAATTTCTTTCAATTTGGAATCCATTACGTATATCTATGCACTTACATAGCCCATTCTTACTTTGCCCCATTTCTAAGCCTTAAAAAAATATTTACTTTTCAACCGGCTTTTAACAACTTCTCACTCTCCCTACGAATCCTATTTCCAACAAAACTCGCATCAAAATAGTTCCATTCAAGACACACATTTGACCAGTTAATCACAAATTCCCTCAAATTCCCATACATTATTCATACATTCCATACATTATTTATACATTCCATACATTATTCCTACATTCTATACATTATTCATATATTCCATACATTATTCATACATTCCATACATTATTCATACATTCCATACATTATTTATACATCCCATACATTATTTATACATCCCATACATTATTCATACATTCCATACATTATTTCATACATTATTCATACATTCCATATATTACTCATACATTCCATACATTATTCATACATTCCATACATTATTCATACATTTTATACATTATTTATACATCCCATTCATTATTCCATTCATTATTCATACATTCCATACATTAACCATACATTCCATATATTATTCCATGCATTATTCATACATTCCATACATTATTCATACATACCATACATTATTCATACATCCCATACATTATTCATACATTCCATACATTATTCATACATTTCATACATTATTCCATACATTATTCATACATTCCATACATTATTCATACATTCCATACATTATTTATACATCCCATACATTATACCATACATTATTCATACATTCCATACATTATTCATACATTCCATACATTATTCATACATTTTATACATTATTTATACATCCCATTCATTATTCCATTCATTATTCATACATTCCATACATTAACCATACATTCCATATATTATTCCATGCATTATTCATACATTCCATACATTATTCATACATTCCATACATTATTCATACATTTTATACATTATTTATACATCCCATTCATTATTCCATTCATTATTCATACATTCCATACATTAACCATACATTCCATATATTATTCCATGCATTATTCATACATTCCATACATTATTCATACATACCATACATTATTCATACATCCCATACATTATTCATACATTCCATACATTATTCATACATTTCATACATTATTCCATACATTATTCATACATTCCATACATTATTCATACATTCCATACATTATTTATACATCCCATACATTATACCATACATTATTCATACATTCCATACATTATTCATACATCCCATACATTATTTATACATACCATACATTATTGCATACATTATTCATAACTTCCATGCATTATTCATACATTATTTATACATCCCATACATTATTCATACATTCCATACATTATTCATACATTCCATACATTATTCATACATTCCATACATTATTTATACATCCCA